>CM019152.1:23797038-24301648 GCA_009733165.1 Naja naja | reverse complement strand
AAACACCATTAAGACTAAATCTGTAGCATTTTTCTCACTTCAACAGAAAATGTATCTTTGTATCTTCATATTTTTCTTTAAAACTGTTGGAAAAATCAATGTAAAAGTGCTACAGCTGATTCATACCATGAATTGCCTTAGAGATGCTTGATTTATAGAAAGTAATGCTTTCTGGCCCAAAATTTCATGTTCTGTTCTTTGGCTTCTTTGAGTTCTTTTTCAAATCATCACTAACAATTCAGCAAATACTCAACTCTAATAAATTTTTGAAGATTTCACAGTCGTACAACATCATTTCTATATCTCTCACGTGATGATACATGGTAAAGGTAAAGTTTCCCCTATCCAGTCATGTTCTACTCAAGGGCTGGTACTTATCTCTGTTTCCTAGCTGAGGGAGCCAGCATTGTGGACATGTGGGCAGCATGACTATATGCCAAGGCATATATGGTAGAATGCTATTACCTTCCCACCAAAGCAGTAACTATTTGTCTATTCACATTGCATGCTTTCGAATTGATAGGTAGGCAGAAGCTGGGGCAGGTAACAGGAGCTCACTCTATCATACAGTGATTGGGTCTCGAAACCAGGCTTTCAGCTTTTCAGCTAACAAGCTCAGCATCTTTAACCACCAAGTCATTGTGCCCCCATACATTGTATAATGCTGTGAAAAATCTGGTAAATAATTTGCATGAAACATCAGAAATAACATGTAAAAGTAGTGTTCCTTTACCGCAGGGTGTCAAACCAAGCCCCAGGGACCAGATCCAGACCAGATCTGGGTGCTTAGATCTGGCCTGTGGGGTTGCCTAGAAACAGCAAAAGGACCAGCCCGTGATGTCTCTGCCAGCAAAAATAGAGCTCAGTCCCATTTTGGCTGGGACAGCCTCCTGCATGAGGCTGTTGCAGCTGAAAATGGGGCCCAGGGACACATGCATGGCCCATCCAAGCTCCATTTTCACTGGCAGAGGGTTGCAGGAGGCTGTCAAGGCCAAAAATAGAGCCCATTTTTTCTGGCAAAGTGCTCAGGCCATCACAGGTGCCCCCAGCACAAATAAAGTCAAGCTGGCCATGCCAATCCTGCCCATGCCCACCCCAGTTCCTGAGGTCAAATACAACCCTGATGCGGCCCTCAATGAAATCGAGTTTGACACCCTTGATTTATAACTTGCTTACTTTTCTATTTGTTAATATAAGTTGATTTTCTTTTTAGCTTCTTTGTAAAGCAATTTTTTTAAAAAAAAATCACATTTATATGCCGCCCTTCTATGAAGACTCAGGGCGGCTTACAATCTTTGGAGCACAACCCAATGTGCTCAGCAATAGCCTTCCTTCCATTGTATATGCCTGCTTATTACTAAGCGGCATTTTTACAAAGTCAGCTTATTGCCCCCAACAATCTTGGGTCCTCAATTTATCTACCCCGGGAGGATGGAAGGCTGAGTCAACCTTGAGCCTGGTGGGATTCTAGCCTGCACTAATTGCAGGCAGCTGGAGCTAAGTGCTAGG
Organism: Naja naja; assembly: GCA_009733165.1. Classification (NCBI taxonomy): domain Eukaryota; kingdom Metazoa; phylum Chordata; class Lepidosauria; order Squamata; family Elapidae; genus Naja; species Naja naja. The sequence continues at coordinate 24,300,139 of CM019152.1, read as the reverse complement.
TGTTTAACAGCCTGCAACACCAAGGCTCTTCCTTGCACTATATGGTGTTTATTACTGTATACAGTAAATATTACTGTTTATTACTGTATATAGGTCTCTATTGCAGTGGTCGAGAAAAAATGAGTTCCATTTGAACTTTAAAATGAAATAAATAACTTTAGGAGCAGGGACTGGACATAGGTGTTCTTGCCCTGCTTAATGAATGCATAAATACAAAATATAATAAAAACCCAGAAATTATCTGAAAGAACACAGTTAAATTGTTACAGTTTTGAAACAGATTACACTTCCTTTGTGCTACCTGCATATCTGGAACAGTCTATGTTAATATAAGAGCAAGAACAACTTTGTGTGGTCATTGAAGCACTGAAATGTGTCTTGAGAAGCACTTGCCACTTGAAAGCAAAAGGAGTATTCATATCCTCTTCTGAATAAAAATACTAGCAATCACAAGGGATACATTGGAAATTTCATATATGCATGGAAAAGAATGTATGGGGATATTTGGGCAGGAACCAAATATCAGCAAAAGTTAAAGGGTCGATCAACACATTCTTGTTTGCTTAACTTAGTCACAAGAAATCATGGTTGTACAGCTAATCTTACCCCAAGAATTTCAGCTGAGAAAATGTAACTGAAATAAGATTAGTGTATCATATGTTTTGCTCAGAACAAAATGGGTTTGGAAAGTAAAATAATTATGTAAAGTGTATGCAAGATTTAAATTAAAGACAGTTATTAAGCTAGTAACCACAGTGTGTAACACAAGAATATATACATGGAAATTGACCCAGTGCAATGAGAAACAGTATGTCATAGTAATTAGACTGCTGGTCTAAAGTAGGAAAAAAATGTTCAAATCCTCAAATAGCCATGAAGTTTATTGGATATCTTGCAGTCTAAGCTGTGTCACTGAAAAAATAAAATAAAATGCAGGATACCTGTACCATGGTTTACTTTAACCTTGTGGATTAAAATATAAAAAATTAATAATATTATCGTTTGTGATAGATGATGAAGTTATTGGTAATAAATGATGTGCTGTGTTACTTATTTCTTTGTAGCACTACTGCCATTAGCCATTTAAACATTTTTCAGCTTCCCAATCAATATGAAATTAAGTAATACTAAAATGAATCTGATTTATCTATGTTCAATAGAAAATAATGTCAAGTAAAAATGTAGAATACTTTTGATATTTCTCATATAAATTCTAATGTTTGTTTTTATTGTAAGAAAATTTAATTTGAAATTATTATGAAGGAGAAAATTAATACTATAGATTAGCTGCAGGGTAGAATTTGAAAATTTTTGAGTGAACTTGTTTCTGGCATGCAGAGTTGATGTAAACGGAGAAAACCATTTATGTAGGTTGAGTTACCATTGAAACCACAATAGGATTCACAGAAAAGGTTTATTGGGAGTAATCTGTAATTGCAGTATTACTACCGTTCAGATCAGAGGTGGTGTTCAGCAGGTTCTGACCAGTTCTGGAGAACCGGTAGTGGAATTTTTTGGTAGTTTGGAGAAATAGCAAATACCACCTCTGACTGGAGATTTTATAGTATCCTTCCCCTGCCATTCCTACCAAGTCACGCCCATGGAACCGGTAGTAAAAAAAAGAATCCCGCCACTGGTTCAGATAGAATAATTGAATAATTCATTATTCTATTGGAGTCATTATCATAAATATGCTGGCCCCTTTATAGAGTTGGCAGAGTGAAGAATAATGTCTTGTTGAAAAATATTGACACTGATCTTGAAACATAAATTTTAATTGCACTGAAATATAGGAAACAAGCATCAGTTAAGATTAGTCCCTATCATTAGGTAAAAAATTGCAGACAATTCAGGGAGCACATGCCAAAAAAATGGATCGAATGGCAGTGCATTCAGGCATTTCAATGTATAGATAGGATGGTTTGGCCAGAGCGGCATTATGTTCTTTAATGCAGTGAAGGACACTTTCTTATTGACACAATGGAATTAGCTATTAGTGACATAGTTTCTATTGGTGGAATTGGGGTGGAATAGGAGACTTTGCCTCAGATAACAGTTCCCTGCCTTGTGTCTTCCATGCCTATTCATTCTGGCTTAAAACAAAGTTACACATATAACACAACTGTTATGGGAATTAAGGTTTGCATATTTGGAAGGCTTACAGGTAAGAAAACCATGATTACTATAAGACATATAACTAAGAATCTGATTTACCATCTGTTTTCCAATCTCTGCAGTCACATAATTTTTCCTTATTTTCCTTGATTGGAATGAATTTTCTCCAACCAGCTCATTTTTAGACTCCTATTATCTTCTTTTTATTTATATGTACATATCCTTCTGCTTCAGCACATCTTTGCTCCCCCACCATAGTTAGTGCCACTGGTCATGCTCCATATTTATTTCTTTTAGTTCCATGCTTTTGACATTGACTTCCCACTTGTACCATCATTTTGCCTAAGCATAAGAACTCAAGATGTATAGAATTCCGTATTCTAGTTAGGAGAACATGTGTGCTTTTGATTCCTGTTCATCTTCCTGAATGAACAAAATTAACAAATCAAGGCTTCTGGTCTTTGTGTTCCTGTTTTTGTGCTTTCAGTTGTGGAGTATCATCAACCTGGTAATTCGTTTGTTTTTAGCTTTCTTCCAACATCTACAAATTTGCAGCAGGAAGCAAGTAACTCTGGAATAGATAAGTCTGTCAGCATTACCAGAGTCTGATAGAAGAAGAAGAATTGACTAGGTTCAGTTCAATAAATCCTGTTTTCTAGTCCATATGAGAGTTTTATAACAAGTCCACTGACATTTTGAAAAGTCTGACCACTGTCTGACCACTTACCTATATTATTTTATATCTTTTTGATCACTCAAAAGCACTGTACCTTTAAAGATAAAGCAGAAACTAGGATTAAATCTAACAGTCTTATTATGTCTGCACACCTTTTTTGTTGCTGTTATCTTTTAGACTGTAAGTAAATGTGAAAGTTCAGTTATAACAGGTTTACAAGCTGTTCTTCTGGGAGTGGTGAGACACTGAATATTAATGATACATCAGTTATTGCTGATTTAGTATGGCATGAAACCCCTATCAGAGTAGAGTTTATTTTACTTTCATGTCAGTAGGACCTATGCACTAACAGTGCATACTAATTATGCCTCGAAGCCTGGAAATGAAGCTATCAGCTCTGTATTGTAGAGAAAGGTGATGTGTGGTGGGGGAAAATATATTATTATCTACCTAAGGTACAATAGTACTTCACTGCATTGCAATTGGTAAATGTTTTCATTCTCACTGTTTACAAACAGATTAGGTCCTTTCTATTTGTCATTAATACCTTAACGTTATATTTATCTTCCATAGCTTTCTCTTGAAATTAATAGAATTTTATTCTTACTATAAAGTTGGAAGGTGGAGCACAGTGGACATATCTTTCAACTTACAAAGATTTTTTTTAAGATGAATCTTCTCTGTTATACCAGAGATATTTGGGGACTGAGCAGGAAACTTTCTGAATGTCAAGCATATCCTATTTTTCTGACCATCAAAAGAATAAAATTTGGATGACAGACTCACATACATGCTTGACACATTGTTAACCTGAATGAGTATTTCTTCACAACTGCAACACCATTGGTGACTAGATCCTTTCAAAATGACTATCTTTCTGGTTCTGTATTTTCTAATGCTTATTCTGATGAATTATTTGCACAATTTATTTAGTACTGTGTACATAAAGATCCTCAAAACTGGATATTCCAGGGCTAGTGAATCTAAAAATCTAGAGAAACACTGACAATTAATATAAAATAAAGGGTTTTTATCCTGTTCTAGGTTGCATTAGCAAACCATTAACAATAAAATGTGTTGTGTTGTGTTCCTTTGCAGCCAAATTCATTTCATACAGTGCTTCTTGCTATGAAGTATAATATTTCATTTTTCCTGATTCAACACAGCATCATGGTCTGAGTTCTTCATAGACATATCTATAAACTGAGAAACATTAGGAGGAAGGAACTGATGTATGATTCAGTCTTAGTGGGAGTAAATTCCTCTTTGAAGAAAGGGCTTGTAATAAAGCAATGATTTGCCCATTCTTCAAAAGACCATTACTGGATCCATCATTATTGAATCCAACTATTTAATCTTCCTTTGGGGTGAGATGCAGAAGACAGTTGTGTGACAATTCGAGGACTTTAAAAGAAGCATATTATCTGGGAATTTGAATCTAGATGATGGAATTGAAACATAATTAATCATGATTATAGTTGATCTCTGACTGGAATAGTATGAGGATAGTGCATTTGACCTTCTTCTTGACCATTCTGCAGACCTTTTAATACCATTGATTATAGTATCCTTCTGGACTGGTGTCAGGGGTTTAATGGCACTATGTTGTGCTTGTTCTTTTCCTTTCTCCAGTATTAGTTTCAGTTGGTGTTGATAGAAAGAGAAAGGTCCAAACTTCAGCCTTTGTTTTGCATGAACCCAAATAGCTCAGTACACTATTCTCTCCTTTTTAACATCTACGTAAAGCTGCTACATAGCTTCTGGGTGACACGTCATTAGTATGTTGATGATACACAGCTTTTTATCTCCACTCTAAATCATCTGAGTGATATTGTGGAGATCATGCTTTGTGATCTGAAGTAAAGACTGAGCAAAGACAACTTCTGAGCAAAGATAAATAGAACTGAAGATGATCAAGTAGGCTGAGCAAAGGTAATGTCTGTATCAGTGGTGGGATTCAATTTTTTTACTACCGGTTCTGTGGGTGTGGCTTGGTGGGCGTGACAGGGGAAGGATACTATAAAATCTCCATTCAGAGATGGTATTTGCCAGTTGTCCGAATTACTCAAAATTTCCACTACCGGTTCTCCAGAACTGGTCAGAACCTGCAGAATACCACCTCTGGTCTGTATTCTCAGAAGTAGAGAGGTATAGTCAAGGAAGAGAAAAGCCATTTTAAAAAAGTTTATATGATCCAGCACTGCAAGATGGACAGACAGAAAGACAAAAGTGTAACAGAAACAAATATGGAGACCATTTCCAGCTTTACTGTAGATAAGCCAGCATATTCAGAAAAATGATGACAGCCAACAAAATGAAACAATTTCATGCAGACAGGAAGATCTGGAAATGATGCAGGAGTAGTGCAAAATGCACATGCAGACAGTTCATCTGTCTGCCTCAGCCATATGCCTACACAAACAATGGCTGTTAGTGAGTGATTGAAATGCTGAGTCTGTGAATATTGTGGTTGTTAGTATCAGCTCTGTTTTCCTATCCACTGACCTTCAAGAGTCTAGTGTTATCAAATTATTTAATTGTGTATGGCACATTGAGAATATGTGCTAAACAGGGGTGAAAAATTAAACTTTACAATATGATATGCATAGATAAAAGGTAGATATTGTCACTATAAATAAAATTCCACAGATATCAAGCCAATTAATTGTCTAACTAATGTACAAAAAATAAAGCATTCAAGTACTCCACATTTGCCCTTAAATGTTTCTCTAAAATTAATTTATTGTGAATTACAACAGTCTGACACTGAACCAAACTAATGTCGATTTTACAATTAATTTTTGCTGTGCATGTTTACCTTTCTTAGTTAATGAAACCCAAATTCTAATCAACAGAATAATATATTATGATTAATGACTAGGTTTCTAAGAAGAAACGTATAGAGAGGGCTTCAGATCTTCTTCATGTACCAGTACTTGAAGATATGAATGAGAAAATGCTGCCAATTCATACCTTATCCTAATGCCACCATTTCAGTGGAACCAACTGCCTGCTTTGAAGTAGCTTTGGATATGATGTTTTAGTTATTTAAAAAGAAAAATGTTTATCTTTACAACAAAAGATTGGTCCAACCCATTTTGTTTCCCATCAGATAATGAGAAAGAAGCAGTCCTAGGCAAAGGGCTTGAAGATATGATGAAAAAATTACAAATATATTAAAAGGCTGATACATTTAATACTTTAAAATTATTATGGTTGGTCACACAGTTAGTTATTTATGCTGGATTTAGCATTTTTATCCACCTATCGAATCTTTCCCAAGGACCTGAGTTAAGCATATGTTGTTATTTGATGGGATTAAAATAATTGTTGCAGAATGTAAACTGTTCCAAATAAAGCTACCTTTTTCAATTGACTGATGGTGATTTTGTCAATGCTGCTGATACTCATATAGTGTTCCAGATGTTTGGGAATGCATCCAAGCCACCTCTTACTATTGGTACTAACTTTGCTTTGTTAAATCTAAGGTGTTACGTGGCAAGTTATATATTTATTCTAAAGTCTCAAAGCACATTGGTTTCTTCATCTTCTATTACTTTATCCATTCTGTGGTACCTCCCGTTCTCGCTTGCAGGGGTTCCTGAAGACATTCAAATGCACCATTGTTGCTAGTTGTCATGTTGCTGTCATGTTGTGATCCCATAGATATCTTTGTGATCTTGTTGTAGCAGCTAGCTAGGTAATCCACTGTCTCATGCAGTTAATCTTCACTTGGTGCTGACTAATTCTTGATCTACCTAGCCTCTTTATCTACCAATTTTCTTGTTATTATAAGCTCTTTCACTTTAGCTTTATTTTAAAAAAAAAACTTACCCACCTCCTTTATCCAAGCTGCATTCTTATTTTATTTCTTTGGATTGTGTTGCACCAATAACTACACTGTTTTTTCTTTATCAGGTATCAACTGGTTCATTGCAATCTCTCCATTGATGGATTGGTAGAAAAATTTCTGATTTAACTGAAATTGAAGACTGTGTCTGTAGTATACAAGTTTAGATTTGTATCTGATAGTCTTTCTAGCTATAGCTGTTACTTGCTGCTTTATTATTTCTGGTGCTTCTATAACCTTTCTGTAGATGATATTTTCTGATCAGGTATTTTGGGGTCTTCATTTTTAGCTTCTTTTCTTTAACCTGTTCTAGCTTGCTTTCTTTGGAACCTATTTCCCAACTTTGAACTTCCATTTTGGTGGTGTTCTGTTTGGGTTCCCCCTCCCCCCCTTGCTTGTTGATTTTCCATCCATGGTATTCAGTTATAACTGTAGCCATACTGTACAGTAGTTGGTTTTTTCTTGCAGTGAGTTGGTGCTTATATTTGATATTATCATATTGGCATGTGTTAATACATTTTCTAACAATTTCTTTGGAACAAGCTTCAATGCAGTCAATCTTATTCTGTTGCTTTTGTGCTGAGAATACATGCTCATATATTCTTTGTTTCAACTTCTTTTTTCTTGTTAGAGAATTTTGTTCTTTTTGAGAGAAGGCAAAGGAAATATTATCTAGTTTGGGAGTAACATTCTCCCTGGTTTGCCTTTACAGTCTGATCTACTTCTGGCAAAGCTTCCATTTATTTGTCTTAGGTGTACCTTTGCAGTTGTTTAATTCTACTTCTTTATTTCATATTATATATTAGTGTTGAATTGCTTGCCTCTATTCTGTTATTTCTGATTCTGGGTGTTGTTCTTTCCAGAACTGATGAATTCTTTTTAGATATATTCTTCCCATTGGACTTGATTTGTAATAGTAGATCAGTTCTGTTATGTATGTAGGTTTGAAGTCATTGGTTTAGTTTGAACTGTTCTTGTAAAATGTTGGAAATGATTGGTTTAAAAAGTGCGGGAAAACCCTGCACCCTGATTGGCTGGCAACTGTGGCTGCTGGCTATAAGTAGCAGCTGCAGCCCAGCCAAATTGGGTCCGTTCTGAGCTGTAATCACTAATAAACTAAGAGCTTTAAGCACTCCGCATCTGTCTCTTCATGCAAACTTAACACTGGCGATGAAGGTGGGATTCCCCTGAAGAAGACGGCAATGCGGAACAGAAGGAGAGCGAGATGGCTGCACTGAACACCCCCCCCAGCCCCGTTCGATACGATGGCAGAAGACTGGGAGTCGTATGCAGATTGTTTCCAAATGTATCTGGAGGGAAACGATCTTGCCGACATTTCCGAGAAGCGGAAGAGGGAGGTCTTTCTCACGCACTGTGGTCCGGCAGTTTTCAAGATGGCGAAGGCATTGGCGGGAGCTGCAGACGTTAAGGTAATGGACTGGCCTGATTTAGAAAAACTGTTAAGAGCCCATTACACGCCACAAGTATCGTGCCTCATTAAGAGACACGAGTTTTTACCATCGTGATCAAGGGGAAAGCGAAAACATAAACAACTTAATGGCAAGTTTAAGAGACATTGGGGGTGCATGCGAATTTAACAATTTAGAAGAGGCCATGCACAATCGATTTGTTCTGGGCCTTAAAGACAAGGTGCTACAGAGCAAGTTATTACTGAAACCTAAGATCACGCTGAAGGAAGCAATAGAAGAGGCCTCTTCAGCAGAATCTACCAAGTCCTCAGCAGCAGCCATGAAGAAAATCAACAAGGCCACAAGCCATCCTGATGTGGAAAAGTCCACAACAACTCATTGTGAGCAAATAGATTCTGAGTCAGACTGTAGTGAGGTGGAGGAAGGAATTTACAGACTCAGAATGGAGCAGAAAAAGAAAGACCTGGGAAGAAAGAGGCAAGATTTCTACTGCAGAGGTTGGGGGAAGCCACCCCGCACTGAATGCAAGTTTTTAGACACCATTTGCCTCCATTGTGATAAAAGAGTACACCTAGCAAGAGTCTGCAAATCGTCCAGAACTCCACCCAACAGAAGAAAGTTTGCTACAAGCAAAGACAAAGAATTCAGGCCCAACAATCTCAGTGATAAAATGGGGCGCAGCACAGAAGCAAATGGGAAGAATGAAACTCATCAAACAGTAACTATTGTTCATTCATCACCTTTAAGAAGCAGAAAAGTGCATGTCAAGGTACTTATTGAAGGAAGGCCTTGCCAAATGGAAGTGGACTCAGGCTCATACCTATCTATGGTGTCATGGGACACTATTCACAGACTTCTTCCCAACATCCAGAAGAAGCACTTCAAGAAGCAAGCATTGACTCTTACAGACTACCAAGGGAACAAGATTCCAATAGTTGGAACAAGAGAATTCAACGTGAAATTCAAGGGCCACACCAAATGCCTACCACTGACCATCGTGGACAAGGACCGCCCAAGTCTGCTGGGCCTTGAGTGGTTCAACCCATTGGGCATCGAGGTGAGTGGCATCAATTACGTGAGCAACACTGAGTGGGAAGAGGCCTTGAAGTCTGAGTTTCCAGAGGTCTTCAGCGACGGATTAGGCAAGTACTTGGGGACCCCCATCACATTTAACCTAGATCCCAAGGTACAACCAATCCGTTTAAAACCCAGAAGGGTCCCATTTGCCTTAAAGGAAAAAATTGATACATAATTAGATTAACTAATAACCCAAGGGGTTTTAGAGCCCACTGATCACTCCAGGTGGGAGACACCCATAGTCACACCAGTCAAGGCTGATGGGTCTGTGAGAATCTGCGGAGACTACAAGGGGACATTGAACCATGTGCTACAACAGAGCACATATCCAGTTCCAGTAGTGCATCATTTAGTACACTCTCTTGGAGGGGGAACAGTTTTTGCCAAGTTGGACCTGGCACAGGCATATCAACAATTAACAGTTGATGATGCCACTGCTGAAGCCCAAACCATTGTGACCCATAGAGGTGCCTTCAAATGCAAAAGATTGCAATTTGGAGTAAGCGTGGCACCAGGCATCTTCCAAAGCCTTATGGAAAGAATGTTACAAGGGTTGCCAGGAGTGGTGCCCTATTTTGATGATGTTTCAATTTCTGCTGAAAATGACACTCAATTACACGAGACTCAGGGAAGTCTTAACTAGATTCAAAAAAGCAGGGTTAAAGGTCAAAGAAGAAAAATGTACACTTAGAACAGATAAAGTGGAATTCTTGGGCTACATGATTGATAAACATGGCATCCACCCCACAGAGGCAAAGGTTCAGGCAATCAAAGAAGCCCCAAGGCCAAAATGCAAAACAGATTTGCAAGCATTCTTGGGACTCATTAACTTATATGTTTCTACCTCAGAAGGCAACCATTGCAGAACCCCTACATAGGTTGCTGGACAAAAAATCTGCTTGGGTCTGGGGGAGGAAGGAACAAGCTGCATTTAACAATATCAAGAGACTAATCACGTCTGATGCTGTGCTGATACAGTTCTCTGAGAACTTTCCTGTTGTTCTGACTTGTGATGCCTCTCCTTTTGGAGTGGGGGGCGTTTTGAGCCAGAGGCTTCCCAGTGGGAGGGAAGCTCCTATTGCATTTTACTCTCACACCTTGACTAAAGCAGAGAGGAACTACAGCCAACTGGACAAGGAAGCCTTGGCGATTGTAGCAGCTGTCAAAAAATTCCATGAGTATTTATATGGGAGAACATTTACCATTGTCACAGATCACAAACCTCTTTTAGACATTGTGGCAGGGGACAAACCAACGCCCACGATCCTGTCACCAAGAATGCTGAGATGGACTGAATTTCTTGCTGCTTATTCATACAAACTGATCCACAGACCTGGTAAAGACATTGGGCATGCAGATGCTTTGAGTCGCGGCCCACTTCCTTCACACATTGAGGACCCTGTTCCTGAGACTCACACCTTTTTTCTAGAAACTGTTGCCAAACTTCCAGTACATGCTGCTCAAATTGCCAGAGAGACTGCCAAAAACACTTTATTGGCTCCTGTCACAGGCTGGATTAAGAAAGGTTGGCCACTTCAAGATTTACCTCAACTCGCCCAACCTTTTAAATCCAGGCAAACTGAATTATCTGTATTAAGAGGATGTATTTTGTGGGGTAACAGGGTGGTTATTCCTGCAAAACTACAAAAAGAGGTTTTGGAAATGTTACATGAGGGTCATCTGGGAATTGTCAGAATGAAGGGATTGGCCAGGAGTTATGTATGGTGGCCAGGTATTGACAAAATGGTTGAAAACTGGGTTGCATCTTGTCCCAACTGTCAGGTAGTCAGGCCTGCCCCACCTCTCGCCCACACAGGAATGGGAATGTCCTAGGGGCCCATGGTCCAGGATTCACATTGATTTTGCTGGCCCTACCAGAGGGCACACTTTCCTTATTATAGTAGATGCATATTCCAAATGGCTAGAGGTTATCCCTATGGCATCCACCACAACTGATGCTGTCATCAAACAGCTTAAAAAGCTTTTGTAACTCACGGGTTACCTGATGTGCTTGTTTCTGACAATGGCCCTCAATTTACATCCAACCTTTTTGAATCATATCTAGCACAACAGGGTATCAGACATGCCCTGACAGCCCCTGGGCATCCTTCGCTAACAGCGGGCTGAACGATGATGATTTACCAAGGAAAAACTTCAGCAATTGGGTCCAGGGGATATCACTGAGAAAGTTGAAAAACTTCTCAGTGTTCAGCATATCACTCCCAACCCCTCAACTAATTTAACCCCAGCTGAATTGTTGATGGGTAGGAAACTCAGCTCTCCCCTTGATCGCCTTCATCCCACTTACGCACCCAACACACCACTAGATTCCAATAGCAAAATTCGCACATTCACTGTGGGTGATTCTGTTTATGCTAAGAACCTCATGGGTGAACCATTATGGATTCCTGCTGAGATAACCCAAATCACAGGCCCCAGGTCTTACAGGGTACAAATGGGGGATGGTGTCCTCTGGAGCAGGCACATTGATCAGTTAAGATCCAGATTGCCTCAGGAGCACGCTTTTGCTCTCTCTGGTTCCCATACCTACTGCCTCTCTAGGGGAAGGGAGGATTATGAGAGTAATCAGCAAGCAAGAATCAACCCCATGTGTAACGAGCTAACACGACAGGAACCATCCCAAAACCTGTCACAATACCAACAACCATTTTCACAAATGGAAGATTGCACATCAGTACCTGATTTAGGTGCTGACATTGGGTTGGAGATGGATTGGGAGGAGAGACCAGGTTGTAGTAACCAAACAGGTTCTACCATTACTACAAGTCCAAGTAAGGAAATGTCAGCAGACACATTTCCTCTCTCACAAGGTGAGAACCTTAAACATCTGAACCACGAGGTCTCAACGCACGAGGAACCCCACCTATTTAAAAGAATACATTAGATAGGTTGGGGTTTGAGTATGGACTGAACCTAGTGGGGAGGGGTGTTATGTATGTAGGTTTGAAGTCATTGGTTTAGTTTGAACTGTTCTTGTAAAATGTTGGAAATGATTGGTTTAAAAAGTGCGGGAAAACCCTGCACTCTGATTGGCTGGCAACTGCGGCTGCTGGCTATAAGTAGCAGCCGCAGCCCAGCCAAATTGGGTCTGTTCTGAGCTGTAGTCACTAATAAACTAAGAGCTTGAAGCACTCCGCGTCTGTCTCTTCATGCAATTTAACAAGTTCTATTTCTTTAAGTGATCAGTGCTCTGGGTTCACTCACATCTGCTACCATTTTGTTAATGGCTGCCTTCAGGGAGCTTAAACTCTTTCTAAAACCTTGTGGGCAGAAAAGATTTGAAAATTTTTTTTTCTAAGAATTTCCAGGGGTAGTTATTCCCCACTTTTCTTTTTTTTCTTCTTAGCCAGACTTAATGGCATGCAGTTGCTGTTGTAGCTGCAACACATACACAACATAAAAGTCTCTTTAAAAAATGACTTAATACATCATTCTTTCCTCTCCAAGGTGCAAGGAAGAGAATAAAAAGAGAAAAGTAACAAATAAAGCCAAATTGAATGTTCAACTTCTTCAAGAACCTTGCTTTTTCAAAGAATAAATCTTGAATCAGTATACAACCTAGAATGAAATAAAACATTAAAAACCTTGGCCACCATGTATGCAGTTTGGTGATCATTGTTGACAACTTTTTTATAGCATCAGATTGTGATTCTATGATGAAAGCATCCCTGCCATTTGGAAATAAAATATAAAATTCTCTGGATATTTAAAAAAAAATTATTTTGTTACTACAAAGACCAGTGCAATAATTTTAGTGAATTACAAGTGGCTAATCTAATATTTTACAAGATTCTCCCCTGATATAGATCCACAGAGGGTAAAAAAAAAGACTGATTACAATCAGACCAGTGCTCCCCAACATTTCTGGGTTGGTGGTCCAGTGTGGGGGGAAGAGGGGATGGTTTTGGTGAGGGGCAGGTGTGGATGTGCAAATTCATTTATGTGAGTGGCAGATTTGCGCGCCCATTGCTGGCTCGAGTGGGGCTGTGAGCCCAACACTCGCTGCTGATGCATGTGAAGCTGCCATGCACATGGCTCACCCACTGCTTGCATGGCCCAGTTCCAAATAGGTCATGGCCCAGTAGTGAGCCAAGGCCCAGGGGTTGAGGAACCTCTGAATCAGACAATACTTATTGCCTTGTCTTTTTTTAAAAAATGGCTTTCCAAATGAAGACAATTTCACATCTTGGTAGTCATTTAGATTTACAAAACTACATCTGTTATAATCATTTCAACAGGAGAGAATGCTGCCAACTTTCCTTATTTTGGAAAGTTGGCAGCGTATCCATTGCTGAATTAGCTTTATAGCTAATGGTCTTTTTAAAGAACTGCCAAGTCTGAAATCAGTAAATATTGAGCATACTTTAAGGCTAGGCAAAGCATTATTCCTGAACTGGTACATATGTCAGACTCTTATTGCAAACTGGCTCTGAAATCATAATGATTTCATTTTGAAGCTAAGTCACCTTCTGCTTATTGCAGTTGACAAACAAGCAAAGGCATTTTCATAAGTGTTCATTCTGGTAGCTGTACACACACATTGTTTTTCATGGAATGCTCTTGTTTAAGTGTTACCTGATCAAAGATGTCTATCTACCGAATCATACAGAGCACTATATTACTTACTATTTATGGCAACAGATTAAAAAAATTCCAAACTCTTCCTTTTTCTATGTCAGTATGCTAGGTATTGAACAGGAAACTTTTTATATATGGGCCCATTCTAATTAACACATTTTCAACCCTAAATTACTTTTCATAAACTTTGCCTGTTGGTATGTCAACTGTCATTGGGCATATTAGAAAAAATCAAATTTATTTCAATAAAGCAGAACATTTAAAAAACAGGGAAATGTGGGGGGGGGGAAATGAATGATTCTTAAGGATGAACAGAAAATATTGTTTCATTATTAGCTCCATTCTTGACACAAATCACTCTGAATATTCACTGGAATCAAATGGCTTCATAATCTTTCATTTCCTTTTCCCTCTTCTTTCTTTTAAAAACATTTTTGTTTTGTTTTTTCTGTAAAGACAGTGGCTTAAATTGCTGCTAGAGATAATGTGATAAATAACTTCACTACTATTGAAGGAATTACTGAGTGTTGGCAAACTATGCTTATAATGAGCAGGAATATTATAGATAGAAATGACTTTCCTTTCCATTGTTCTATGACTTACCTCTGAGGTTGGGAATCTTGCAATGTTAATTGATCCCCAATGTAAAATAAAAATACTAAATTTTCACACCAGTTATAAATTTTCTGTCTTTTCTAACAAAAATTTAGTAATTAGACTTTGGCAAGCTCTCACTTGATTTGATCATTTTGGTTAAAAATTATCACTTGACATGATCTCAGATTTACATCAGGCATTAATAACGCAGAACCAGGATTTATTTGTTTGTTTGTTTATTTATTTATCTCTCTCTCTCTCTCTTTCTTTCTTTTTGCAAGAAATTTTGCCAAGTGACATATTTTTCAGGTCTTTCCTGGGGGGGATTTTCCTACTGAACTGCAGCTCATTTCCATCATAACTTTTCTCAGTAGAAAGCCAAAAGGGGATTTAAGTACATGGATGGAAAATCAGATGTGCCTGTAATTAGAAGCACAAGACCACCCAGCAAGTTTTGGGCAAATCTGGAAATTGGAACCCTTTTTATAAGTAAATTCAAGTTAAGTCTGAGGTTTGAGTTGATTGCCCATGAAGCCAAAATAACAGGCCATGTCTTGTAGTGAGTAAGAGTAGCAAAAATAAAGACCACATATTTCCATGTTTGTTCTTTTTGCTGATAAGTTAAATAGCATGAATTCTGTAAGAGTCACATAAAAACACATTTTCACCATGTACAGTCTTCTCCATTATAATTTGTACACTTTTAAAGATGGGAGGAAATCTCTGAGAGTTTACATGTCAACTGTAATACTCGTGGCAGTGTTCACAGACATACAAATATTCTTGTACAGAAAACAAGTGCAGTATCCCTAGGCAAATTAACCCAGAAGTATTTCTTTCATCATAACGTCCTTTCATTCTGTCTTCTATCATCCTGCTGATAAGGAAGAAGTTTACCCCAATTTGAATGTCGGTCATGCATGTTGATGTCATTGGTAATTATAGGAAGTTTATTTATGAGGAATTTCAAAACCACTTGATTGGTCCCATCATGTACTCAATTGGAATATAGTAAAATGCAATAAAGCATATGTGAAGGGCAGGCAATCCACAGTTATAATCTACTCTTTGGAGTAAATCCCACTGAATTCTCAAGGATTTTAAGGTAAACATATATGAAACCAGACTGTAATTATTTCATTTTATAAGTGCTGAGTGGAATCATTTTTGAAACTATTTTTAAAAACTTGCCAGAATATAGAAATTTTTAAAGAATTGAGAAAATATAGGAAATATAGGATGACAGAGGTTTTGCTTCCTAAGAGGCTTTTGCATACCATTAAAGAAAGGGAAACAAGCTGCTTACCAAAAATATCTTTTTGACAACTGTAGATGTTTCCCAGATGAAAGCTGCTAAGTGAAACCATCAGCTCTTCACCTTCTTGTCAGATAGCAAGTTAATTTTCACAGCTAACCAGTAGAGCATGTTACTTGTTTTTTAGAAGATAGTCCATTATAATGAATTGGGTATATTTCACACTGACAGGAACTGGGGAAACAGAAGTTTCTATTTAATAACATATGTAAGGTTTTTGTCTGTATACAAAACTGAGTGGGTGGGTTCATCACCACATCAGGGTTTCTCTTAAATTTAATTCCTGTTTACAGATTGGAGATGCAGGGAAGAGAAGAGAGAGAGGGACTTGATAGTTTAGGGTCATGAAGCTTAACTGTTAAAAAACAAATTCATTTTGAATAGTTTTATATCTGTAATTTATTTTCAAAAAATATTCTGTTAGAAATCTCTCTGCCTTCTTCTTGATTATCAAAGTTTGGAATGCTTTGCTGGTCTCTTTGGCATCATTATGAATATCAAGTCCTTGGGAGCTGCCTAATGCTTTGCAGATTTATTCTAAGGGGGGATAGGGTGGGGTTAGGTTTCAATTCCCCTCATTTTAGTTACCTTCAGAGGAAAATGATTAAATAGACAAATGGAAAAAGACATTAGGAATTAACTTTAGGCAATTGTGTCATGCTATTGGCATGACTTGGCAGATTTTGAGTCTTAATTATTATACATTATACTTTTTGGCAAAATTGCTTAATTCTTTCATTGCCTAACTTGATTTGAACATTTGGTAAATGTTCAAATGATATGATTCACTGGGAAAAATCTAATTTATTTTTAGGGATTTGATAAATTGTTCAGTATATGAAATTAAGTTTTGTAATCTGTACACATGCATATATTAATATTTCAGATTATATAGTTTATATGTAATATTTATATTATGTTAAATATATATATTATCTTATATTTATATGTAATATTTTTATTGCGTTGCATTACATTACATTGTTATATTTAGCAAAAGATAATTTAAAATGGTCTGTAGGTAATGATGTGTTGCAGCTGGCTCACACTGGTTTGCAAGAATCAATTTTTACATTTTTCTGGAAGTTTGTAAGACAACTGACAGCTTACAAATGAGATGAGGCTGGGGATTTCCGGTTGGCTGTCAGAGAGAAGGGACGTGCGGGCAGAGGACTCTGCGGAGCACGATCCTTCACTTACCGTTCGTGGGGGCTAAATAGAGCCCAAAGGGGGCTTGGAGAGCTCCTGAAGGAGAGGGGTCCCTGGAAAGAAACCCCAGGCGGCGGTCTGCAGCGGAATCGGGGTAACCAGAGCGAACAAACGAGCGAGCGGAAGATCGGGAGGCTAGCAATGGCCACCCTTCAATGCTGACAGCCAACTACACTAGCGGTGACCAAGCAGAACCGAAGGTACGCTTTGCGAGACCAAGCAATATCCAGCAAGCAAAAACAAACTAAGATAATTTTGATGCCAATAATCAATCTTGAAAATATCTGAGGAAAAATTAATAGCTCTAATTTAAAAAGCTGACCAAGCGGCGAGATTCGTGATGAGCGGAAGAAGAGAACAGAAACAAAAATTTAAACTGTTAGAAGGAGACTAAGAATAATATATATAAAACTGAATAAGTACATATTATTAAAATATATATACAACTTCGGATCGAGCCGAAACAAGACATAAAGATTTCAACTTAAAGATAGCAGCAGAGTTGATTGAAAACGGATGCTGTGGATTCTTTATAAATTAACCAACTTGTTAACTGCGGAAGATTGAGACCGAAAAGAGACAACTGAATAAAATACAAAACACTTGGACTTGGATTTCACAGATTTACACAGACCTTTTAAGAAAACTTTTCGAAGATTGCAGCTAACAACAAAGAAAGAAGTAGCAGAAGAGAAAAGAAACTCCCTGAGTCACGCTGCAACAAGAAGGAGCGGAAGTGAAAGTGATACTTTAGATACACGAGTCTTTCGAATTACTTTCCCTTTCTAAACTTTAAGCTTGTAACTTCTAGATAGATACTTTCTCAGACTTTGTTTTTCTTCTTCCTCTTTCCTTTCTCTTTCTCCCTTTTTATACTTGAAAATTTCTCTATAATCATACTTCCACCTTTTGCCTTTCTACTTTTTTTTCTAACTATTATTGTATATTAAGAAACAACTGTCAATAGTTTGCTAATACTTTTTTAATATCTTAATATTCCAAATAAGTATTTACCTAAAACCACTGAATCATATAACTATATAATTGATAAGCGTTTTACTAGAATTGTTGTCCTAGGAAAGAATTATTTTTTATGCTCCAAATTTCAGAAGAGATACTAGATAAGGATAATTAAATATTGAATAAGCATATCTATGTTATATGTATTAAGATAAATCTGTCTATACTAAAACAAAAGAGGGTGGAGATTGGGATATAAATTTGACTTGGGTGGAAAGAAATAAGGGGGAAAAGTGAAGTTAATTGATATTGTGAAAAACTTCAAGTGAAATTTGAAAAATGACGAGTACTATTAATACCTCTAAGACTGGCACAGTTAGGAAAGCTCCTAACCAATTATCAACTACCATGACAGTGCAGAGTCCCTCTGCACAAAAGACAATCGAGGAAACGCTCCCTAAAGAACGTGCAAATTCCTCCAAGGATTTACAAAGTTTATTGCTAAGCATGCAGGAGATGATGGTTAAAAATCACGAGGAGATGAAAGAGGAAATTGGATCGGTCAAAGTAGATTTGAAAGATAAGATACAAAAGATAGACGAAAAATTTGAAATATTTCAGCAGGAGATGAGGAAAATCAGGAAAAATACTAGAAATAGAAACAAAGGTGATTAAAGAGGAAAAGAGAGTAGATGAGTTGACAGAAAAGTTAATAAGAGAGAACAAAGAATTAGAAACTGCAATCATCCATCTCGAGTCAGAAAAAGCTGCATACTATTTAAGATTCCAAAACGTGAAGGAAGAAAGGGAAGAAAATTTATGGGAGGTTATGACAGATATTCTAGCTGGCACACTAGAGATGCAAAAAGGAGATCTAATGAAGGAAATTGACGAACTGTACAGAGTCCAAACCAACTATGCTAGGAGATTTAACCTACCAAGAGAGATACACGTTAAATTTGTCAAGAAATCACTTAGAGATGAAATTCTATATAGATCCAGAGATAATATTTTACAATATGCCGACAAAACATAATAATTCTTAAACAAACCCCCAAAAAAAGAGATTTAAGAAGACCATATCAATTTTTAACGACCAAATTGATAAAACAAAATATTAATTTCAGATGGTTAATCCCAGAAGGTATAATGGTTACCTGGCAAGACAAGAAATATAAAATCGATACTATAGAGAAGGCAGAGATGTTTTTGATCAACAATTAAATAGGGAAGGAGTAGATGAAGACAGGGAGGAAGCTAGGAGAGTCGAAAGGAAAAGATTAGAGACATATAAAAGGTAAATATAACTGATAGTACAGATGATAGCAAGAGAAACCAGAAGTCCCAGAAGAACCCATGGACATCAGAATCACAAGAAGCTAAATATAGGATCCAATAAAAATGCAAACCTATCTGACCTTATCTCTTGGAATATAAATGGATTAAACTCACCAGTAAAAAGGAAAAAGGTTTTTAAGCACTTACAAACTCAAAAAGCAGACATTATAGCACTACAAGAAGTCCATATCACCCAAAAACAGAAACATCTATTAGAGAATAAAAAATTAGGTAATATGTTTGCGGCTTTAGATCAAAAAAAAAAAGAGGAGTAGTACTTTATATAAAAGATAAAATCCCTGCTTCACTAATATACTCTGACAAAGACGGTAGGTTACTTATGGTAGAAGTTGAACTTGGACAAATTAAATGCTTATTAGCGGTAATTTATGCCCCAAACGGCCCCCAAGAATTCTTCTTTCAGAAATTATATGATAAACTCAAAGAATTGCAATATCAACAGTTATTTATTACAGGAGATTTTAATGCAGTCGTAAATAAACTATTAGATTATAAAGGAAATAATACCAATCTAGAAAAGAAAAAAAAATTACCAAAAATATTTTTTGATCTCATGAAAGAATTTAATATTAGTGATGTCTGGAGAGAGGAACATGAACAAAAACAGTTTACTCATTACTCTAACCGTCACATGTCCTGGTCAAGACTTGACATGGTTTGGGCGACCAAAAACTAAACTCAGGAATTTTAGACATAACAATGGAACCAACTACACTAGCAGACCATAATATGATTAGGCTTAGATGGGAAGGGCAACAACCACAATCAAACAATTGGATGCTCCAGAGATCGATTCTAAAAGATGAAGTTTTTAATAAAATATTGACAAGAGAATTAGAATTTTTTTTCAAGAAAATAACCCTCATGACACCTCCCTTCAAAACAATTGGGATACTGCTAAAGCAGTGATGAGAGGAGTGTCTATTAAATATATGGCCAGGAAAAATAGAGAAAAAGACAAAAGAAAATAAAACTACAGCAGGAATATGATGAATGGCACGAAAGATTACAAGCCACCCCACAACAGCAAATCAAATCTCAATTGAATAAGATTAAACATAAAATAAATTTAACTGAGAAAGAAGAACTAGCCCAGAAACTAAAGAGGACAAAACAATACCAATTTGAAAATGCAAATAAACCAGGGCGTTGGTTAGCCTCTAAGCTTAAAAACAGAATGAAAAAGATGGATTACTAAATTAAGAAATGAACAAGGGATATATGTTATAAAGAGGAGGATAAAAGGCAGATTATTCAAAAATACTATAAAGATTTATACACAGAGACAAGTTATGTTACAGAAGACCAAATTTTAAAATACTTAAAAATGCAGATCTCACACAAATTTCAGAAGAAGATCAAAAAGCGTTAAACCATTCTATAACCCTTCAAGAAATCTATGTGGCAATTAACAAACAAAAATAGATAAAGTCCCAGGTCCAGATGGCTTACCAGCAGAGATTTATAAAACACAACAAGAAATTTTAGGAAAAGAAATGGTAAAAATTTTCAATGAAGTTTTAGATAAAGCGAATTGTCCTCAATCATGGCAAGAAGCTAAAATATCTATCATTCCTAAATCAGGCTCGATCTAACAGAACCAGGGAACTATAGGCCAATCTCTCTCCTTAATGTAGACTACAAAATCTTTATGACGATCCTGGCAGAGAGATTAAAAAAATACTCAATAAACTCATATCCCCGGACCAAAATGGCTTTCTCCCTCAGAGACATCTCAGAAACAATATCAGAGTAGCGTTGGACATATTAGAGTACTATGAGGATCGGAGCAGAACAAGCTGCATTGCTATTCTTAGATGCCCAAAAGGCATTTGATAATGTGAAATGGGACTTTATTTTACAGCAGAGTGAATATTTGAAGTTAGGACCCAAATTTTCTAATATAATTAAGGCTATCTATCAAAACAATATGCTACAATTTTAATTAACGGGAATTTACAGAAAAGTTTCAAATACAAAAGGAACGAGACAAGGCTGTCCATTGTCACCACTGTTGTTCATTATGACATTAGAGGCTTTAATTAGAACAATCAAAAAGACAATGATATAAAAGGATTAAAAGTAAAAAGGGAAGAATTTAAATTACAGGCATTTGCAGATGACCTTCTTTTCATTCTGGAAGAACCTCAATCTTCAGGACCTAAACTTTTACAAAAATTGGATGAATTTGGTTTAGTAGCAGGATTAAAAATAAATAAAAAGAAAACAAAATGATCACTAAAAATATGACAAGTAAACAGAAAGAATTATTGACCTTAACAATGGGCATTGAAATTGTCGAAAAATTAAATATTTAGGAATTATTATATCCCCAGATATAGCACACTCAAGAAAGACAATTATGACCCACTTATTAAACAAATAAGGGAAGATTTAATAAGATGGGACAATTTAAAATTATCCTTTATGGGCAGGATAGCTACGATTAAAATGAATATTTTACCAAAAATTCTATTTCTCTTTCAAAATGCTCCCATAAAATTAAAAATCCTTTTTGATGAATTAAATAGACTGACATCAAATTTTATTTGGCAAAGAAGGAGACCAAGGATAAAATTAAAATTATTACAAGATGCAACTGAAAGAGGGGGATTTGGTCTACCGGATTGGGAGCTGTATTATAGTGCTGCAATTATGACTTGGATAAAAGACTGGATAAACCACACAAATACAAGGATACTAACATTAGAAGGCTATAATCTCCAGACAGGATGGCACTCTTTTCTTAGACAAGATAGTTTAAAGGGACACAGCTATGTTTTGAAACACAAAGTAAGACAAACACTTCTACACACCTGGTTCAAAATTAAGAAACAAATGTATATTCAAATACCAATCTGGATATCAACATTAGAGGCTTTGATGCATCCACACTTGCTAAGACACGATAAAATCATTACTTATGAAGAACTGTTAGATGAAAAAGGAGATTTGCAAACTAGACAGCGGTTGAATGAACAGGGAATAGAATTGGAATGGTGGGCCTATCTACAACTCCAAGCTAAACACAGAAGACAAAAAGGAATTGGGTATTAGTAAAACTAGGACGGAATTAGATGAAATCTTGTTAGGGCCAGATGTAAAAATGATTAAAAAACATATCAAGTATTACTACAAACTAAGTTGGAAGAAGAAATTGTTAAAGAAACAATGATACATTGGATGAGAGATTTTGGTCATAGTATTCCCTGAACGATTGGCAAAATATTTGGACCAGAAATAAAAAATAACTCTTGCAATTCCATTTAAAGAAAACCTGTATAAATTATTTTACAGATGGCATATAACACCAGCAAGACTATCTAAAATGAACAATAAATTTTCCTCTCTTTGTTGGAAGTGCAATAAGGAAAGAGGTACATACTATCACATATGGTGGAGTTGTGGAAAGGCCCAAGAATATTGGAAAGGAATACATCAATGCTTACGAGAAATTTGTGATGTAGAGTTTAATTTTAAACCAGAATTTTTTTACTGGGAATCACCAATGAGACATATCCGAAGGAAATCTTCTATTTAATGATTCATATTATCACAGCGGCAAGGATGGCCTTTGCACAGAAGTGGAAAAACACTGAAACTCCAACAGAAGCGGAGCTTATGAAGAAAATAATGGAGTCGAGAAATGGACAAATTGACATTGGAAATTAAAAATAAGGAAGAAACGGACTATTACAGAACTTGGAATAACTTCTATGGATGGTTAGACAAGAAAAAGACTTAACTGACTTTTTGAATTGGACTTAACAAATGATGGACAATGAATGTCATGAGCCTAGCCGTACTTGGTTCGACTATAGTATATGTTTTACGTTTTGTTTATGTCAGTGTTTATTTGTTTGGTTATGTTTAATTACTAAATAAAATCAATTAAAAAATTAAAAAAAAAAACAAATGAGATGAGGCTGGATGCCTAGCATGCCAATCAACTGCCTACAATATGGCACAGCAGTGGAAATGGGATAGGCAAAGCAGTTCTTAAACTTTTAGTAGTAGACCACTGTAGATTTTCTTTTTGATGATGTAAGAAACCTAAGAGTATGTCAATGTTCTTGTCCTATACTGTCCAATACTGTTCCAATTATTTCTATTTGGAATAATAGTGAAACTACATAAATAGATTTATGGGTATATTTTATATGAAGGTTATTTTGACCATTATTGAGGAACCTTGATTATATAATAATTATAAATGTTTTTTTATTATTTTTGTTTTTATTCTTTTTTTTGTGCTGAATTGTTTTTTCTGAATTTTCTTTCAAATGGGAACAAAATATTATTTTTTTAAAAAAAAAACAGACTTTCTTATAACTACAAATTAATGTGATTAAAACCCTTTTAATTAGTAATTTGTGGTATGCATCAAGACTCTCGCTATATCTTTCCTGTAAAAAATACCCTTTTCCTACTGTTTCACCATGTTAGATTTATGCTGAGTAATTGTCCCTACCTTGCGATGATTGCATAGCGGATCTCCCAATTAAATTTAATTCATTACATGATTTTCCTTTAATAAATTTCATAACTTAATTTGGAGATATTTTATGACTGGGGGAAAAATGTCATTTAGCTATAGTAGTTTTTCCCTCCCTGGTGCCCTAGATTGGGATTATATTTATCAGTATTCTGAAATAACACCAAGTTTGGAAAAGATACTTTTCAAGTGCCTAAAGATTCAATGTAAGAGCTTCTGGTTGATTGGAACTTGAGTCCCAGTGCAATAGTTCTAAATACTTGTGATTGTGCTACACCCATATAGTAGTATACTTGTATACAAGTATACATTTTATACTAATTAATTTGTATACTAATCTAATATAATTTATTTAAAGTTTTAAAAACAAGAGGGAAAATGAATATCAACTAAAATAGACTAAAGGGAAAACAGAAAAATAAAAAAAAATAAAAGCAGTACATTAAAGTGCAAAAAGAAAATAAAAGAAAGGAAAAAAGGGAGAATAAAAATAGAAAAAAACAGAAAAAGGATATAAAGAAATAGCTCCTGATCTTCTTTACAGCAGTTATAATTGTAGATCTACCTCTTTCTACAAAGTGACAACGTTATTCTTTCTATTTATTTATTTACAGTATGGCATATACATTCTGGAATCTATCCTATCGAAGTGTCAAATTCAATTTTTGTTTAATGCAAAAAGTTCATAAGGGGTTTCCTATTAACAATAAACAGATATTTTCTTTTTGCTAATCAAATAGGTCAGTTTGGCCATCTCAGCAAGTTCTATCTCCACCAACTATACCTCTGTTGCAAGAATTTGCTAAATGTAGTCTTTAAGAGTCAACAAAAACATGATAGAACATAATCAATCAACTAATCAACATAAAATTCCTCACCAGCTAGAAAGAGTGGTTTCCAAATTCATATAATTTCTATTAATCTATTTATTTATTTTAAAGATTTATATGGCCATCCATCTTAAAGAACTCTGGATGGCTCATTCAATAAAACAATAAACAAAACTCCTTAATCATTTCCTTTTGATGCCCCATAACAGCCCCCATTATCCCACTTCTATATTATACACTTATACAATATTATCCCAGCATGTCACTAAAAACAAGGTCTTAATGGCTATCTGAAAGCCTAGAAGTGTGGAGATTTGTCAAATTCCCAATGAGTGTTCTACAGGGTGGAAGCCACCATGGAAAAGACATGTTTCCAAGTACCCACTAGATGGAAAATTTTCAGAGATGGGATCTGGAGTGTGCCCCTCAAATCTGATCTAGTAGGAATTGGAAGATATTCCTAGTGAGAGGAGGTTCCACAAATAGCCAGGTCCCATGCCATGTAGGGTTTTAAAGTAATAACCAGGACCTTGAATTGTACATGCAAGAAATCTGGGACTCAGTATGCTCATGCAATAAAAATGTAACATGGGTGAACATATGGTCATTCAATACTGTGCACATTGCTGCATTCTAGTTCATTTGTAACTGCTGAGTAGTCTTCAAGGGCAAGCCCAGATAAAGCACATGTAATAATCCACTCTGCAGTTGACTAAGACATGAGGACACAATTAATAGACAAGATGGACCTCTACAAATACATTATCTTTGTTACAGTTGTAACTTGCTCATTGTACTGTCTCAGATTGCACACATGTACATGCAGATGGGTCTATGACAATTCACCACAGCCAACTCACCATGGCCAATTTGTCACAATGAACTCACTGTTAAGACAACTTGCCACAGCCAACTTGCAATGGGACAACTCGCTGCAGGACAGGTTACACTAATGTCAAAGAAATGGTGGAATTGAATCATTAAAGAAAGGATGCAAATGGAGGAAGAGAATGAAATGTGAATGACAAAAAATAAACTATTTTTAATTCATTTTAATTAGTTAAATTTAATTGTTAAATTGTCCCATGGCAAGTTGTCCTAAGCTAAGTTGGCCATGGCAAGTTGTCCTGCAGTGAATTGCCCATGGTAAGTTGACTGTAGTGAGTTGTCCATGGTAAGTTGGACAGAGTGACTTGTCCCATTCCACATGTAGACAGAGTTGCTGAGGAACTGAGTTATTTACTACAGCTAAGCAGATAACAGTAGACAGGACCTTTTGTTTAAAGTCTAGGCAATGAGTATTTGCCTGATCCAGTTCACTTGAAGGTCAGTGAACAATAGACTGGTCCAAATTCATTCCAGGAGTCAAAGAGTTAGGTAGTCAGCTGACCCAATAGTCAAAGGATAAAGAGCAAGGAAACATAGGATTAATAGTTATGATCTGGATTTATGAATGATTGATTTCAGCAAAGGCTGAAAGCAAAGATGTTACATAAATCTATCTGCAGGTAGCTGGCTACAATTACTCAGGACCTTTGAGAACAAGGAGTCTCACTGAATGGCATTGCTCTGCTTGTCACTGAGACATGGGGCTTGGGGTTATGCATCATCATCTAATTTTCTCAGGTGATCAGGTGATGCCTGTGATTGATCAGCCTCCTCAGAAGAATCATGGCTTGATTTCATCATATCAGTGTCCTGTATAAGAAAGTTCTAGTCATAAAGCAAAAGCATTAGGACTCAAGGTGTGCTTTATTCACAGCAGGGAACTTTTATTCTTCAAAGCAAAATAAACACTGATTTATATACAGCACTTTCTCAGATTCTATCTATTCTGTCATATTTAACCTGAGCACCTGCTGCCAATACTTCATGTTGGTGGGTGGTGACAAGAAAAATTAGAAACTGGTAGTGAAATTGAATCATTAGCAGGAGTTTTTCTAAGATACAACAAAAGTGGCAGCACAGATAGAGTGGTCTTGCAAAACAGCATTAAGAAAGGTTGTGATAAATGTAATATTTCATTTGCATGAGGAATCTTGAAGGATGGGGTACATCAATGGCATTTCCTCCCAACAAATTACTTAGTTGACATGGCAATGTCACTTGTCATCAATGATGGTCTCATGTAAGCTGGTACTTAGCAATTAAGAAGGTAGAAATGGCACCTCAGAGAGTTACCTTTCAGAGAATAATTATCAAAGGTGTCAACAAGCACTGGGAAAAGAGAGATGTTTATTATAGATATGAATCAAGCTTATAAATAATTCAAATAATAAATAGTTACTTAGGATAATCACCTGAGTCTCCTACACATTAATTTTCCTATCTCTATCTCCTGTTTTCTTAAATCTTTGACCTAATTCTTTCCATTCAGGAAAGTAGAAATATTAATGTATAATTATGCAAATACAAGTAGATAAATAGATACCACTGGTGAGAAGGTTATAATACTCCATGATGCCATACTGGCCACATGACTACAGAAATGACTTCAGACAGAGCTGGCTCAATGGCCTTGAATGAGCACTGCCCATTATCAGCAAGGACTAGCAGACCAAAATCTGCAGGGACTCCTTTACTTATACTTTTTACTATCAACATTAACAAAGGACAGAGTTTCTTAATCAGGTAGCAGCAAATAATTTGATAAAAATGTTTGCTTGCTCACAGAACGTCCAAGATCATCTGTTGGTCTAACAATACTATTTTATATTCAAAAACTATAAACTGATGCACCAAGTAATAAAAAGATTAAGATTCATGAATATCTGTAGCAGGGCTGGACAGCAAGGGAAATGATGGGTATCTTGATACCATCATGAGGAAAGTAGATATGTGACATTCATATAATGATATACACAACATCAATATTGTATCATCATGGCTTATTGTGGATACTATAGTCACAATTAGCAATCACCATGCCACTATCTTCAGTTCAATGAGATGTCATACTTTATTTTAACATGCTGAAAATTCAACATATAAAGTTAAATGACAATTTTCTTCCTCTAACAAGAGTGGTTTAGAATTATCTACCTCATTCTCAGAATATTTTATAAATTATTTTGAATTTCTTTTGCTGGTGTTTTTGATCTTGCTATTGCTATTACGCATGTTTCTCTTACATATCTCTTCATCTTCTGACTTAATTTCAAAATGTTCAATAGCTCCGATATGATGTCTTCCTTTGAGATTTCATTGAAAAATGAAAAGTGCAGGAGGCTTTAGTTTGTTTCATTGATCATTATCCATTAAAGAAAAGGATATTCATACCAGCCGTTGACCATCATGTAACAGAATTACAAAATTGCTACACTCTACCCAAGATATTTTCACTAAATTTATTAATGGGAAGGATTAATAAATTATTACTGTTATTTTTGCTGTTGCAATGCAATATGCAAAGGTGATAATCTATAATAGAGTATTCAATTTTCATTTGCAAGAAGATGGAATGTAGAATTATTACTATTGTTAAACATGACTTAATAGCTCAAAGCAGTAAATTGCCCAGAATCCACAAGTTAGTTTTGGCATATAATTTCCATAAAAATATTAGAGTAAGTTTAAAATCTACATATATTACTTGCAATGAATTAAGCTTACTTCTGAATAAAGAAGTATGGAACTGATGGTAATGGGGGGATGATAATAGAACTCCCCTTGAATTACTTCCCATTCACTTTGCCAAATGTCAAATTTGTTACAACAAACAATATAAGACGCGTCAACATGCCTACATTCATTATCAACCACATTCAAACCATATGACCGTCTCTCCAATGTATAGTTCACAGACTTGTACCTTAACTATTCAGGTGCTACTATGCCTGAATAATAAGTGCAGAAATCCTGATTTCCAAACATTTCACTTTTGAAAGATACCAGAAGTACATACAAAGTGCCCTCCCTCTCGACTATTTTTCCTGTGATTAATGTGTTAGCATTTGCTTTAATCTCTTGCCATGTGTGGCAAAAAAGACAAATAATGTTTATGTTAGATTGTCCCCCTCCATGATTCCCAAACAACTGCTTTTATGCACCATAGGCAGCTTGCTTGAATTGTGCTTAATTACAGCATTGGACATCTGCTTTCAATCTCCAAGTCAGCAAACAAGGTCCTTCTTGTCCTGGTGCTTGCACAGTTGTCCCCTTTGTTTATTTATGGTTTGGTTTTTCAAATTACATGTAAACATGCACAGAGACAACAATGTTGTAATGTTTGAAGTCTGCCATACTGTAGTTAACAGATACAGAGAAATACTTGTGGATCTTATTAATGTGGACATTCAGATTTGCCAGTAGAGACTTGTGGTCATAACCTAACCAGACAAACCCCCCACTGTTAGTGAAAATTAATCTTATTTATTATATCTGTAATTGCTTCACCTTTTCCTAGGGGATTGATCTACCATTTGCTCCCACCTGTATTAATCATTTCTGGCTAATGAGTTGAAGCTTCAGCTGTTCTGTAAACTGACTAAATTAACACTCTTTTCAAATAGGTTTGGCGCTGTTCATTGTGAGCCTCAACAGCAGGTTTCCTTTAAATGTATAAACAGTTTCATTAAAATATCTTTTGGATTAAATATATGATTATTAAAGTGCAAAAATACAGCTCTGACTTGTATTACAATGTATGGAAAAACATGACTGGGAAATACATGCACAAATGAACATTACATGAGCTTTGGGATGTGCGGCTGGCATAGTTCTCATTGAGTTGTAATCAAGCTCCAAGATAAATCAAATAATGTTTTGAAGACGTGTCTCCCTCTATATTGGGACAGGATTTTCAGAGATATCTTCAAAATGTGTGATTCAGTGATTCCCTAAATCTCTCTACTCTAAGCCAGACTGAGCCAGAGGCATCAGTAGAATTTTCCAGTCCCCATATTAATACTCCCTGATTTTATCTTCTCAGTGGTGAAGGAGTTCAGGCTTCCACAACTACTGCCCACCTCCCAGCCTATGCTTCTACAATTATGATCAGGTAGGAGAAAGAAGAGAATCTTCATACTGGAGTTAGAGCTATGTTTCTGAAACTTGTCAACTAAGATGCGCAGGCTTCAACTCCCACAATTCCCTAACAAGTATGCTGAAGTCTACATACCTTAAAATTGCCAAGTTTGAAAAATCCTGTCCCAATATAGAGTTAGGACTTTTTGAGCTGAGTCCAGACTAGTAGTGGGATTCAAATTTTTGTACTACCAGTTCTGGGGGCATAGCTTGGTGGGCATGGCAGGGGAAGGATACTATAAAATCTTCAGTCAGAGGTGGTATTTGCCAGTTCTCCGAACTACTCAAAATTTCCGCTGCCGGTTCTCCAGAACTGGTCAGAACCTGCTGAATACCACCACTGATCCAAACCTTTTTGTTTTCCATCTCTATTTCTTTCTTTTAAATACTTCAAAGCTGACTCAGAATGTTCAGCATAGCCTTTTTTGGTCAACTTTCTATTATGTAAATATAATCAATGGTTATGACAGACTAAATAGACAACAGGTTGGAGAATTACAGTATATCGTTCTAAGGAAACAAAATAAATTATAATTTGGTAAACAATTTTTGAAATTATCTTAAGGGCAAAGCATTTTTAGGACACACACATGGTTGTAATTACTACATTAAAGATTAGAGGCAATAAGTATTAATTTGGAATAGGATCAACATTAAGCCATCCTTAGCTTTTCTTTCATTGTTTTCCATTTTTGGTTTCTCATTTAACCTTTGTCAATAACACTTAAGCAAATGTTAATTTAAAATTTGGCTTCAGTGTTGATGACAAACTAACTACAGGTGATTTATTACCAAAATAATTTAGAGTGCTACCCATATGTTGTGTACTATAGGTCTACACAACTGGTGTATTACATAGGTATTCTAACCAGAACATTTGGTGAGCTCCACTAATAATGGTACCTTTACCACATAACATTGTCAGTCCTTCAGGTAAAGTTGTCTGGGAGCTGAGTCATGGCAACTAGATTTCTTTTCTTCCTTTTTTCTTTACTTAGAAAGCATTTTTCTGCTTATTGGGGTAACTTCTTCAGTACCACATAACGTTCACTACTATATAGCGTAATGTGGTATCTTTTCCTCAACAAATTTCTAATTGTTTCTCTTTTCAGAGAACTTAAAAAACTAAACTTCCATCACCTGAATTAATACAAAGTAACTGTATGATATTGGGACCAAATTTATAGATACCAACCAGTTTGTAGTAGTTTAGCTATAACAACAAATCATCATTATCACAAAACATAAGCAAATGCTTTTAATTCATAGCTTCACTGTACTTAAAAAAAGAAAGTGCATGACTACATATTTCAAGCCATAATGCAAAATACAAAGCCACCAAAATCTTTTTAATACAGTAATGGGTTTTATCTGTTCTCTAATTTCTCAGTTATATAACTTTACTAGATAAATAAAATTTAAAACTATGGAATAAGTTTATGTAAATCAGGTTTCTCTTTCTGTTGCAGAATCCAAACTCTCTAAGAAATTTAATGTTAAAGTTATGACTGTTCTTTCACTCTATCCTGTGGTGAATAGGTACTCTATTAAGGAAGCCACAGAACAGTGGGTAATCTTTTATGTTACATTTCTTCAATGTATATACCATATGTGCTAAACAGTACACTGCATGTTGTATATTAGATCACCTACAGTTTTAGACCCCTGCTGTAACAAGTCACCACCAGGTGAAATAAGGGCATTTTGATTGTCTAATTAAGATGTATTCATTTGGCTAGAGTATATTTGGTTAAGCTGGAATCTTAAAACAATTTTATGTTTCTTAATGAACACCATTTTCATCTTTTTACATCTTCCAGGTTACCTGTCTCTCTTGAAAATAAAA
Organism: Naja naja; assembly: GCA_009733165.1. NCBI lineage: Eukaryota > Metazoa > Chordata > Lepidosauria > Squamata > Elapidae > Naja > Naja naja. Next base: position 24,268,756 of record CM019152.1, on the reverse strand, counting down.
GCAGATTTGGTTCTTTTACATAGTTGCCATGGATGCAGTTTAATTAGGCTGCAGTATCTTATAAGACATTTTCATAAATTTGCTTCACTTGGACCGAAAGCATAATTGTGGTCCCATTAACTATAAACACATTCCTCCCCACATATTCATTTATAGATCTACATTGCTGAAAAGACTCAGACCAGTAATTCAAAAGAGTGAAATACCACTTAGGGAAATGTTTTTTTAGAATAAGTGTTGAAGAAATACAATGGTTTCTTTTTTCAATCCATTATGACACCAAGCATAGACTCCCAATACCCTCTTTTATCGACCAGCATGTTTCCATTAATCACAAAAGTGGATGGATTTGGAACATAGGTCTTTCATAAATAATGTCCAAGATTTCCTGCATAATTCTCTTCCCAACCATTAGTTGCAGACAATTCTATCAAATTTTATGATATTTCAGTGGGTATACGAAGCAGCATAATGTGTGTGCAAGATCACACATTTGACTTTACAGAAATAATTACATTGTTTAAGAATTATTTTCTTTTTGAGCAATTATGTTATTTTTTAAAATATAGAATGCTCAGAAGTATACTAATTCATGCATACAGTATGTACCATAATAAATTTTTATTCTCTAGCTAGAATATGGACTTTATGCTATTTCTAATTAATATACTGTAGTATGTTTCTCAATATATAAATTTATTGTGGTGATGTACTAAACCACTATGTTTCTGCCTTCCCCCTGTTAAATTTGATTGCAATTGCTAAAACTTCGAATGTGTGGGGTTGTTGTGTTTTTTCTGGTTCCATTCAGCTCAATACATAGAGATTCCATATTGCAATTTATAAACATGGTTGACATTGTTAAAAACATCTGATTACAAAACTACAGTAGTATGGGATTCCGAGATTTCAATAAGAATGTACATAACGGAAGAATGATATTTTAATGACCAGTCAGCTTTCTTCTACATTGTTCTGAACATGTAGAAAAGGATGCTAACGATGAATTTTCACTTTGTCTATATAGAGTGTGAGAGTGGGAATGTTTGCAACTCTACAAACTGTCATAGAATGTAATGCTGACAATTATGATTTATCCATTTGCCTATTGGTCTGCTTGAGGAAACCCAGATTAGCCCATGGTGATTCCTGCTGTCTTCAGCATTCCATTCTTGGCAGGGATTAAGATGATTGACCACTCAATTTCAGAATGCTTTAGATAAATTTTTTAGAGGGATGGGAAGGCTGTCCTGTGGAAATTCCCAGAGAAGGACAGATTGGATAAATCAGTGATTAGAAAATTAGGACTTGAAGAAAGTATTATTAGGTTGGATAGGCACAGGCAGATGCATTCCTGAAAGCATGCAAAAATTGTAGACACTTGGTCAAAATTAATAGATCTTGAAAAGAAAACCATTGTAATTGTAAGCAAGTTTCATTGTAGATCATTGCAGTCAAATCATACCCTATTTTACAACAATTTTTATGGCAAACTTTAAGGGAATCACATGGGTATTATGCAAATCCAGATTCCTCATGGGTGTTTTTTACCATTTTTGCTAGAAATTGGCAAAAGAAATGTACATTGTGATTATATTACTGTGGGATGCTGCAACTGGTTGTAAAAGCAAGACAGTACCCAATCACCCAAGTTATGATGACATGGCAACAGGGTAGAGTGATATATGTAACTGTGAATAAAAGTAGTAAATTTTTTTCCCTAAAGCCTTCATAACTTTAAATCATTGTTAAATGAACAGTTGTAAGTTAGGAAATACCTGTATAATAAATCTCCTGCATGAAGAAGACATGCACGTTTGTAAAATATTCCAATATGTTTATTTTTTTTAAAAAAAACCCAACTTATAATATTTTTGTGACAAAAAAGTCATATAATTTCCCATTTTTCAGTTCCAGCCATACATTTAAACTAAACAAATTTCTTTAATTCTACCCAACACCAGCTAATATTATGTAGATTCCTTATATTAAACACATATGCATATGTGTTTTATGTTCTAGCTAACTAAAAGGATTTTCAGGGTTAGACAAAGGTTGGTCCCTTGATTTGGAATGTTTAAATTCTTAGCTTTATTCTGATTTATGGTTTTATTAGCTTTTGTTTTGGCTACGTTATTTATATTTATCTTGTCTATTTTTTACTTAGACTTGGAAAACAATGCGCAATGTAAAGTCAGTTTGATTTGAGTGGTTTAAAAGTGTCCCCCTCCCTAAAAAATCTCAGTTTTGAAAAATAGCAGAAATAAAAACTAAAAAAAAAACATTTGGCAGTGAAATTAAAAGTCAGCACTTAACTAGTTTAAGAACTAAAATTATTTTCAACTGTAAGAGAAGCTCAGCAGTGGAATCAATTATCCAGGAAATGTGAATATCCTTCACTGGATGTATCCAAACTTGAATTTGGATTCCTACACAGGAGATGGTACCATGCCAATGTTTTGATTACATGAATTATGTACAGTTGATATAATTACTATCCAACTATATAGGTAATATTTTACTCTCTTGTCTCATTTAAATTTAAAAATACAAAGACTTAAAATTACATGTTGGTTTAACAAGTAATTTAAAGATCTTTGGACATCACCCACCATGAATGGTACATATAGTCTTGAAGTTTTAGTTTGTGTGTATCGAATCTATAGTATTAATCTGAGTTTTGTACTGAAAACAAAATTTCTTCTTTACAGCTTGTAGGTTTACACATTTGTACTACTTTTGACTGAAGACTTAGATGCCACAACATTTAAAATTTAATTTAATTTTTTTAAAAATGGCAATTAAAACAGAACAGTTGCTTGATTGCTAAATCTTTCAGAACTTTTATTGGTGGAGGACTACATGAAATCTCACATAACAACCTGCATAATTAACTTGGTAGTTTTTGGGTTCCAAAATAAAATCTAAGGATGGGAGATAGGATGATTTTTTTGAATTGGTTGCAAGGCCATTGCATGACATTATCCAGCAGTGCCCAGACCTGAGTTCAATGGGACATGATCCCTTGTGTTTTCCCTTTTCCTTATTAGTTCCTTGTTCATACATAATAAAAGCAAAATTGGTAAGTGCTATGATGACTTACTGTAGATTTGCATCCAAGAAGGATATTTCCCTTATTTAAATTATTCCTAATGCCTTGTCAAATAACTAATGGATTTAAATAAAATAATTGAACTTCCCTTTCACTGATAGTTACATTAACAACCTTACCTACTGGTATTGGATATATTTTTTCAAAATCAAACATCACAATCATTATCATTAACAGTAATAACTTTTTATTGACAAATAATTTGACCTTCCTTAAACTCTACAGTATAATTTTATAAATTCAAGATCTAGTATAGTTAAAGTGGCCTTGGTGGTGCAGGCTGTTAAATGCCTAGCTCTTAATTCCAGCTGCCTGCAATTACTGCAGGCTCGAATCCCACCAGGCACAAGGTTGACTCAGCCTTCCATCCTCTGGGGTAGGTAAACTGAGGACCTAAGATTGTTGGGGGCAATAAGCTGATCTTGTAAAAATGCCGCTTAGTAATAAGCAGGCATACACAATGGAATGAAGGCTATTGCTGAGCTCCAAAAAAATTGTAAGCCATCCTGAGTCTCCGGAGAAGGGAGGAATATAAATATGAATTAAAAAAAAATGTTTTCATAGATGTATTGTTTTCATAGATTGTATTCAGTTACTGTGTATTAAAGACCATATTCTGAATGAAAGGATAAAACTGCATTGTTAATTTCTGAAGGTGAAAGTATTTTTTTAATGAAAAATAAAATTACAATAATTGGGATTACTCCAATATATATTTTAGCCAGTTTTCCAAGATATAAGAAAATCAAATGGGGACTTTAAAAATTAATGATTGAATGATTTCTTTAAATGTGTACTTTTAGGATTGACTGTGAAACATATGTAGACATATTGTAAACTGTAGTTAATCTCATTTTGAAAACTCATTGATCAAAGGTGCTCTGACAGGAGTTGATTAAGAGCCATGTAAGTGCACTAAAGTCATTTCCTTCTGGTTAACAGTTCTGATTCCTGGAGGTTCCTGGAGTGAATTTTCCTGTAGGTACTGAGACTAGTCTCCTGCTCCATGTGAAGGGATCAGGTTTCTCAATGGCAGAGCTTCCTGTTGTTGAAGGCTACCATTCATTCACAGCTTGTAAATCAGTGGATGAAGAAACAAGTATGATAGCAGAGTGTTTATGGGCAAATTGTCTCCTGGAATGTTCTCCCAAGGTACAAATTCAAGGGTTATTTTTTAAAAATGGCTAAAGTTTTATACTAACATATGTGTGTGTTGATGCAGCAACATATTTTTTATCATTTCTTAATAAGTTTGCTATATTAGGGTTTGTCCAGAGGCTTTATTTGATGGCTTGTCCCAAATAATTCAGGTTTATATGACTTAAGGGTTTAAATTACAAAGCAGTAAGTTAGGTGGAGAAAATATCAGGATTAAATCAAGCTGATACAGTATTTTGGAGTAAATCAGTGCATATGGGATGTATATAAAATCTGGAGGTTGCTTAGACTGAGTTCAGTTTAGACTGAGATATTAAAACTGGTAAGCTATAAAATCATGTTGCATTTGATCTTTCAAAATGTGGTAAGGGAGATTCTGAAAACTGTTGATCCAATTTCATTTGCACCATTTAAGTTGTCCAAGTATAAGTCCAAGTATGTTAACACCTACAATTCTCATTCAAAACTTTTTAATATTGTTTTTAATATTGTGCTACACAAGCACTTTCACAAATCAGGAGTACAACTGTAGTGGCAGCCCTGAAGATGGTCCCAAAATGGTTTCAGCTCAAAATGGAACTCTGACATGCAGTTTGTATAGATATTTCTTTATTATTGGCATATTGGTCTTTATGGAAGACCATACATGTGATGAGTTGCTCTTGGAGACAAGTAGATATTTGAACACAAAACCTTTAGATCAAGGATGCTCAAACTGTTTATTGATTTCCAAGGAGTCGTGAGCAACTGGACGATGGACCCATCATTAAAAAAAATCCATCTAAGTGTACATAGGCACAATGGTCCTTTAACAGTTTGTTCCAGATTTTGCTGACTGCTTAGCCTTCACAAGATATTGCTTACATCCTTAAGCAAGTACAGATTTTTTAATTATTTTGAGAAGAAAGAAAATGTTTTTGCCTAACCACAATTAAATCATTTTTTAAAAATTATTGAGGTTGCACAAATTATGTTGCCAGTTTAGAAGGCTTCATAATGCAAAATTTGAGAAGTCTTACCTCAGAGTGTAAATGGTGACCCTATCTACCATTAAATTAGAATATGTAAGTATGTTATATTGGGTATAAAAGCCAAGCATTAAGATCAAGCTTTTTAACATCATTGTACTAGTTCATATAACATTAGTAATAGATTATATAGGTCACAATGTTATTTTTCTGGTTTTTATACTGTCATCTGTTTTCTACCAGTAATTTCATGCATTAGTAGTAGGCAATGGGATACTTTTAAAAATGTTTCCTTTTTTTAGTGATTCCCAAACTGAGGTTACTGCAAAGACAGAAATTTTGTCAGTTTACTCTTGGTATCCTAAGCATTACCAAACAGGGGTCAAGTATATGATTACATTCTTATTCTTAAATTTTCCACTCACCAAAAATACACCAGTTGTTCTAGTATATTGGGGGCTATACTGTTTGGCCTAATAGAAATGGACATGGAAGAAAAAGAAGGGGAACTATTTTGGGGAAAGACACTAGAATTGTTGACAAATAAATGAGCAAGCACTGCACATCTGGATTGTGCAGCAGCTTTTCAAAGGCTGTTGGTATTCTATCCACAACCTATTCAAGTTGAATAAATCTTAAGTTGGATGAACATCAATGTTGCTTGATTGGTTATTTATGGTTATAGTTAACATACATTTAAAGTTTACTCTGTTGTCAACCAAAGCTATTCAAAGCTATTCTGAAAACTGTTTTCAAATTATTTTTATGGAAGCCTAAGAAAAATGAATAAAAAGGTTTCTTGCCAGCTGTGCTCTTTATATGCCAGCTGGAGTGAATTTGAGTTTATTGAGATCTAAATCAGGCAGGATTGTATCTATGTATGTATATGCAGATGCCAAATTCTTTGTTTATGTATTCATTGTGTGTGACATTTCCTCCGCATAGAAGTATAAAGTGGTTAGTTAGATAAATGGTAGAGAAAGAGTGAATTATGTGTAGAAATACCAATACAAATAAAGTATCACAAATGCAGGAAAATCATGTTATTTGTGTCATTTACTTATTTAATAATTTTGCTCCTGAGTTTAGGGAGCTGATCTCTGAGAGATTTCGCCATCCAAGTTTGGATGATCCCAAATTTGTGTATGCAATGACGCCTGTGGACTTCTTTCAATTTTATATGATTCATATACAGAGTAGGTTTTCTGCATAGCCAATACCAATGATATAAAGTGGAGAATCTTTCTGTAACTTAATTAGACAAATCACTCTTTTGTAACCTATAGCAGTGAAGAATTAGATAGTTTCTAAACATTCTTTCTCACATCATCTGTTGGCAATATTCTTAAAGTCCTGGTCAAGAGATGCCTTGATGGTTGGCACTGTAACTTTTGAATGTTACACAGCTCACTTGGCACCTTTGTTCATTAGAGGGGTTTGTGCAATGAAACAAATAGATAGAGACCTGGTGCACAAATTGAAAAATTATTGTGATAAATTGGAACTTGGAATAGTGCCTCTTTCTAGCTGAAATTCAGTTCTGTGACAATGGTTGATGTAAAAATAGACTTTCTTGTCTGTTTCTATTGTGCCTGCACAGGGCAGGATGGCAAAGCTTTCCCATGCGTCCCCTCACACGCTGTGGATCTCAGATGGCTCCTTGGTATACCGAGGAGTTCCGGGAGATGAAGCGTCGTCAGAGGGGTTTAGAGAGCAGGTGGAGGTCCATCCGCTCCCAATCCGATCAAGCCCAGCTAAGAGCCCATATTAGGACTTACCTGGTAACTATGAGAGCGGCGAGGAGGTCTTATCTCTCCGCCCTCATAGCGTCCGCAGATAATCGCCCAGCCACCCTGTTTTGGGCCACCCACTCTCTCCTTTGTATGGGGGAGGGGGCGGACCTGTTGTGGGGAAGGGCTGAGAAATTTGGACAACATCTGTTGGACAAAATCACCCGGATTCGGAGCGGATTGTCCTCCGATTTGCAGTGGTCTGAGAAACAGGGTACAAGTAGTCTGGCCAGTGTGACCTGGGAGGAGTTCAATCCTGTTTCTGAGGATGAAGTGGACAGGACTATGCGGCATCTGAGTTCCACCACATGTTTGTTGGGCCCGTGTCCTTCCTGGTTGGCTTATTCAACCAGGGAGGCCACCTGCAGTTGGCTCCGGGCAGTTGTCAATGCTTCGTTGAGAGAGGGTGTTTTTCCCTCCGCCTTGAAGGAGGCGGTGGCGAGGCCCCTCCTGAAGAAGCCTGCCCTGGACCCGACCGTGTTAGACAACTTTCGTCCAGTCTCCAACCTTCACTTTTTGGCGAAGGTTGTTGAGAGTGTGGTGGCTCGGCAGTTTCCACTCTTCCTGGATGAAGCGGACTACCTGGATCCATACCAATCAGGCTTCCGACCCAGTTTCAGCATGGAGACGGCATTGGTCGCGCTGACGGATGATCTCTGGAGGACACGGGACAGGGGTTTTTCCTCTGTCCTGGTCCTATTAGATCTCTCAGTGGCTTTCAATACCATCGACCATGGTATCCTTTTGCGACGCCTCGGGGGGTTGGGAGTGGGGGCACTGTTCTTCAGTGGTTCACCTCCTACCTCTCAGGGGCGGTCGCAATCAGTGTTGGTAGGGGGGCAGAGGTCGACCCCGAGGGTGCTCTCTTGTGGGGTCCCTCAGGGGTCGGTCCTCTCCCCTCTTTTATTTAACATCTACATGAAGCTGCTGGGTGAGATCATCCGTGGTTTCGGGGTGGGATTCCATCAGTACGCGGATGACACCCAGCTGTACATTTCCACCCCAAACCAGATCAGTGATGCCCTCTCCCTGATGACCCAGTGTTTGGATGTGGTACGGATTTGGATGAGCGGGAACATGCTTCTACTCAACATGGCCAAGACTGAGTGGTTGTGCATACCAGCATCTCGGCCCAGTCAGGAACATCCATCTTTGGCCATAGGGGGAGAGGTGTTGCCCCCTGTGGTTAGGGCACAGAATCTGGGGGTCCTCCTGGATGTACGGCTCCAGTTGGAAGAGCAGGTGGGGGCCGTCGCCAGGGGGGCCTTTGCCCAGCTCTGCCTTGTTCGTCAGCTTTGCCCATTTCTGGACCGAGATGCCCTGTGCACGGTCACTCATGCTCTTGTCACCTCTAGACTCGACTACTGCAACGGTCTCTATTTAGGACTGCCCTTGCATACCATCCGGAGATTGCAGCTGGTGCAGAATGCGCGGCTGGTGGTGATGAGAGTTTCCGATTCTCCCATATTACCCCCCCTGTCGGCCTGCATTGGTTGCGGTTGCACTCCGGGTGAGATTCAAGTTTTTGGTTTTAACATACAAAGTCCTCCATGACATGGGCCCTCAATATACTCCTACCGATATCGAGTGCCAACCGCCCTGTGCGAGCACCTAGGCAAGGACTCATCAGGGTCCCGTTGGCAAGGCAATGTCGGCTGGCGGTCCCCCGGTGACAAGCCTACTGTGTTGCAGCCCCTGACCTCTGGAACCAACTGCCCCTGGGGCCCCTGACCTCTGCACCTTCCACCATGATCTGAAGACCTGGTTGTTCGACCAATCCGGGCTGTGATCCCTCCCTGGGGGGAGATGGGTTTTTAAATTATCTTAAATTATTGTAAATTTTAGATTTGTAATTTTTTGGGCTTGTGAATTGGTTTAATTCTTTTTTAATTATTTATTGTCGTTGTTTTTAGTTGTGAGCTGCCCCGAGTCTTCGGAGATGGGGCGGCATACAAGTCCAAATAATAAATAAATAAATAAATTGTTCAAGATCTTAAGAAAGAAATGCAAGAAAGTTAGAATCATGCTGCAAGTGCTATTCATGATTTTCAGAGAAAGTTAACTGGATAGTCCTTGATTTAAATTCCAGTATTGGGGCAGGTTGTAGGGAAGTAAATTTGGCAACTGCTTCCCAGGATGATATAGATTGTTTTCAACTTGTAGTTCTCTGAGTTGAAAAGAAAAAGAAGTTTCAGAGATATAAGATCCTGTTTACTTGCCTTTGGCCTTCCTAGCTAATTAAATTAGTGAAGTTCAGTCTGAACTCATAGTTAAAGGAAATGATAAGTGCTTCCCTCAGTCTGAATGTGTCCCTGCAGGATTAATGGAGGCAGTTATATGAGCTTTAATGAAAAAGTCTGGAATATTCTTTAACTATAAACCACTTTTAGACATTCCTTTTATTGCTAAAGAAAAAGTTAGAATTCATAACTAAGGTGAAGCTTCTGTATGTGATTATAAACCCTCAGAAAACAACAGACCCATCACTTGGAAGTATTGTTTTATATGCAACTGTGACTGGATTTGCAAACAGTACTATGTTTACACAATTAGATTTAGTGTGCTATGATTTTTTCCTGAGCTTTTAATCATGCTTTGATTACAATTCTTTCGTGTTTATTTGTAAATAAGTTTACTGTTGTAAGTCACAACAATGTAGCACAACATAACATTCAATAAAATGAAATAAAACTAAAATGAAATAAAAACAAACAAATAACAAATAAGAGTTAATTTGGTGCAAAGAAGTCAAAACAAAAAAAGACAAGACTATGACTAAAAATTTAAATATTTCTTTCTAAGTTTAAATAGCAGCAAAAGTGAATATAGCACTTGACAGTATGGGAAACAGAGGGAAACACATCTGCAAGATGATAATTCAACTGCTTAAGGTCCAAGCTCTTGAATGTATCTACCTTCAATAATGTGACCCTGAACTCATCAAAATGAGATAGTGGAAAACATAGCAAATAATATCCTCAAGTTGGCCAACACCACATGGGCAAAGACATTGCTTACCATGCTTTTATGATTTGAAAGTGATGGAGCATATAAATCCTTTCTCAAATGAGATACTGGTAATATTAACCAGACACTGGCTGAGACTTCTGTTTTTCAAAATGATAAATCAGATGGAAATATCTCTGACTATACTGAAGTAACATACAGGTGAAACTCAAAAAATTAGAATATCGTGCAAAAGTTCATTTATTTCAGTAATGCAACTTCAAAGGTGAAACTAATATATGAGATAGACTCATTACATGCAAAGCAAGATAGTTCAAGCCGTGATTTGTCATAATTGTGATGATTATGGCTTACAGCTCATGAAAACCCCAAATCCACAATCTCAGAAATTAGAATATTACATGCAATCAATAAAACAAGGATTGTACATAGAACAATATCGGACCTCTCAAAAGTATAAGCATGCATATGTACTCAGCACCTGGTTTGGGTCCCTTTTGCAGCAATTACTGCCTCAATGTGGCGTGGCATGGAAGCTACCAGCCTGTGGCACTGCTGAGGTGTTATGGAAGACCAGGATGCTTCAATAGCGGCCTTCAACTCTTCTGCATTGTTTGGTCTCATGTCTCTCATCTTTCTCTTGGCAATGTCCCATAGATTCTCTATGGGGCTCAGGTCAGGCGAGTTTGCTGGCCAATCAAGCACAGTAATTCCATGGTCATTGAACCAGGTTTTGGTGCTTTTGGCAGTGTGGGCAGGTGCCAAATGAAGTCAGCATCCCCATAAAGCTTGTCTGCAGAAGGAAGCATGAAATGCTCCAAAATCTCCTGGTAGACAGCTGCGTTGACCCTGGCCTTAATGAAGCACAGTGGACCAACACCAGCAGATGACATGGCTCCCCAAATCAACACAGACTGTGGAAACTTCACACTGGGCTTCAAGCATCTTGCAGTGTGTGCCTCTCCATTCTTCCTCCATACTCTGGGTCCTTGGTTTCCAAATGAGGTGCAAAAGTTGTTCTCATCAGAAAAGAGGACTTTGGACCACTGAGCAACAGACCAGGTCTGTTTTTCTTTAGCCCAGGTAAGACGCTTCTGACATTATTTGCTGTTCAGGAGCAGCTTGACAAGAGGAATATGACATTTGAAGCCCATGTCCAGGATCCATCTGTGTGTGGTGGATCTTGATTCACTGACTCCAGCCTCAGTCCACTCCTTGTGAAAATCCCCAACACTTTTGAATGGCCTTTACCTGACAATCCTCTCCAGGCTGCGGTCATTCCTGCTGCTTGTGCACCTTTTTCTTCCACACTTTTCCCTTCCACATAACTTTCTATTAATGTGCTTTGATACAGCACTTTGGGAACATCCAACTTCTTTTGCAATTACCTTTTGAGGTTTCCCTCCTTATGGAGGGTGTCAATGATGGTTTTCTGCACAACTGTCGGGTCAGCAGTCTTTCCCATGATTGTGATTCCTACTGAACCAGACTAAGAGACCATTTAAAGCTCAGGAACCTTTTGCAGGTGTTATGGCTTAATTAGCTGATTAGAGTGGGACACTTTGAGCCTAGAATATTGCACCTTTTCACAATATTCTAATTTTCTGAGATTGTGGATTTGGGATTTTCATGAGCTGTAAGCCATAATCATCACAATTATGGAAAATCACAGCTTGAACTATCTTGCTTTGCATGTAATGAGTCTATGTCATATATTAATTTCACCTTTTAAGTTGCATTACTGAAATAAATGAACTTTTGCATGATATTCTAATTTTTCGAGTTTCACCTGTATCTCTGATTCTAATATTTGCTTTGTTTCACATTTTCCCAAAGAGGATGGGAAATATATTTGTAGGATCAGTAACAAAGTTTTTGTTCATTGGTTCCACACTGTGTACTAGTAGTCCTTGATTTAAACTAGTGACCCTTCAAAGTAACAACAGCACTAAAAAACTAATTTTTGACTAGTCTTCATTTTACGACCATCACAGCTTCCCAATGGTTACATGATTAAAATTTGTGTATGTATTTATAATGGTTGCAGCATCCCAGGGGTCATGTCATCATTATTTTTTACCTTCCTAACAACTTTTGATAAGTAAAGTCAATGTTGGAAATTGATGTAACAACTGTGTTAAACTTGGCAAAAATGGTAGGAAAATCAGGAGGGACTCACTTAACAACAGCCTTGCTAAGCCATGGAAATTCTGATTCCACTTGTGGTTCTAAGTCGAAGAAAAAGCAAAATTTGAGGAGGGATATTTGAAGGCTTTCTGTTTTTTATAGTATTCCATCAATGCAAAATGTATTGTAATGATGATGGAAAGTAAACCTACCATCATGTTTAGCTCCCCTCTGTCTTGAGGGAGACTCAAACCTTCTTTATAAATTTGTTTTGGATTAATTCTAGTTGGCAATAAATTTATCTTACCACCAGATCCCGGTCCATATAGTTTCTGAGTGATCAACTCACCTTAGAATTTTGTAATGCAGGGCAACCAACTGCCCTCCTTGGGAATAGAATCATTTCAGAATAATGTGCACTGTGGTTGCTAAAACAAGGGTTAATTTTCTTTTCCTCTTAAATGCCATCAAAACATCAAAGCATTTTAAAAAATCCAAAATATTTTTTAAAAAAGAATAAACTGAGAAATGTAAACAAAGAAAAAGAGGCTTCCATCATACTTGCAAATTTTCTTACATACGGTTTGTGAAAGGATTTGCCTAGGTGTTGAAAAGAGTTATTATGATTGGAAATTAATTATACACATGTGTTTTGTACTGTTTCTACAAAGACTCCTTTCTTTTATCGTCACTTTGATTAAATTGTTTTAATACATCTATTACAAAAATACCTTGCCATACAGACCTCCCTGATTCAGGTGGAAGGAGAAATGATTTCATCAGCATATTGATAATACTAAACCACAGGTCTTGCATAACTGCTCTCCATAATATCATACAGCTCTCATGTTTTACTCGTTGGTTTTCAATGCAGAGTCACAATCACATAAAGCCCTAATTCCAAGCTTACTAAGCCATTCCAACAATATCCTATATTCAGGTGTGTTAAGAGCTGTACGTTAAGATTCTGCAATTCAATATGTAACTTCCCTTAAGTCTCTTTCCAGATAAAGGTCACAGTTAGAACAACCATTGGCTATTTCTGTATAAAACTCAAACCTCTGAAGCCAAAATGAAATGGAACAAGAGATGCAACTTCCATAAGTATGCTTGTACTTAGATATCCAATAACTGTTACTAATCCTTCCCAAGAAAGGAATATTTACAACTGGCTGGCAGTTGTCCAAAACATCAGTAACCAGGTAGGGCTTCTTCAAAAGAGACAATGGGAAGCCATGTCAATAGGCATTGATCAATGCCATGTAAAATGCCCAGTGATGAAAAAATATGAAAGCTACAGCCCAACAACATCTGGAGAGTCAGATATTGCCTGACCTTCATAAGAGAGAAGCATGCACCTAATATCAATATATCATATAGTCCACATCATATCTCACATCATTTCTGTAAAAAAAATACATTAAATGTGTCCTAAGAAGTGAAACAAGTGTATTTTCTATTATTTTTATGTTTGAATATGCTAAATAGGTAATAGATGTATTCAAAAGCAAACAGTGTGATCTCACAATTTATGTGTGGGCTGCCTGAAGGAAAGATTTTGCTTAACAGTAGATAACTGCTGACAATAAAACTCATTAAAGCACACTCAGGGCATTACAGTGCCTCTGACAGATCTTAAAGACTTGGGCTGATATGAATGTAAGCTGAAAATGACTTATATCTGTAGCATGCCTGACTTCCTTTACTCTGAAGTGCTTAATATATGTTTATGGAATTGTCTCTTCAGTGGATATATACTGATTAATTGGTTTAGAGGAATACTGCATCTTAAATGTGGCTCTTGCAAAGGAAAAGCTCCCTATTCCATTAAAAAGCAATTTCCTGCTGGTCTCTTTAGAAAAAATAAGACATATAAACTACTAAAAGTGTAGCACCTCTGTATTGTGTACATAGTTATATGTGGGCTTGGATGCACACATGAGTGTTCGTATTTATTTTTTTTAGTTTTGCATTTGTATTCAACTGGTACTGGCTGTTCTTTGTTTTATATTTAAGAAAAGCTTATTGAAAGCTTTTGCACCACTCCAGAATTCTTTCAACGGTTTTTCAGGTCTCAAGCAGATCTCATCTATAAAAGTATTTAAAAAGAAGGAAGGAAAAGGAGACCAGCCACCCAGCATTCAGCATCATGGAGTCATGCTGTGCGTGATATGTAGTTTCTGGCATAATCACATAAAGAAATTTCTCTATGATCTTATATGTACCAATGCTTCCGACACATCCTCACTAGGGAGGAAATGGTCTTTGGTGGATGAGGCAGTAACTTCTGGCCAATCATTTAGCTCGGTGATGGAAGACATTTCTTTCACCTTGTTCCATTTGGGAAATGTACCTAAAATTGGAAAAAAACTACCATCATTAATCATATCTTTTTTGCATACTGTCAGGAGACTTAGTCTTTGCCACAATGCAAAGAGAAGTGTCCAAATAATTGTGTGATATAATCTAATGGAGTGCAGATACCTCTGTAAATAATCTAAATGTCTTGTAAACCAAGAGGGGTTTTTCAAATTTATTTCAAATAGGATAAATACAAAAATTAAGAGTTACAATCAGAAAAATTGACTTTTTAACTTCAAAATCTGTGTAACATCCACACATTTAATTGCTTTATTAGACCTTAAAATGTTGAATGCTGGCTTCTGGGTCAACATCTTAACCATTACACTAAACTGGCCTCAATTTTTGCTTAAATATTATTGATTTGAGATTGGACTTGTTCAAAAAAACTAATCTTTTCTTTTGGAATGGAAAATTATATTAATTGGTTATCTAATTGATATAATTGAAGTATGATTGATATTATCCAATCATTAATTGCATTGAAGCCTTGAAGTGATTTTGCAATATCCTTCCTGTCTATGACAGCTGTTCCCTCTCTTTTTTTATGTCCTTACAAGTAAACAGTATCATCTCCTGATTGAAAGTGTCCAATTCAAGTCCATTTCAATTTACTGATGCTTAAGATAATAATGTGTAGTCAATTCACTAAAGTGAACACCTACTACCAATTGCTGCTTTCTGATATACTTGCCTGCTTGCTTGATCTGGAAAGATGGTATGACCTTCATGCCTTCAGTGATCCTTCTGGGATTATATAAATTTAGCATACATTCCCAGTATTCTCAGCAATTCTTACTAGGTACATATCGGCCTAGGAAAATGTGAGGGAGATCTCAACTACCCCTGGGGCTCTGCCTGGCCCCTGACCTTCGCACCTTCCGCCACGATCTGAAGACCTGGTTGTTCGACCAATCCGGGCTGTGACCCCTCCCTGGGGGGGATGGTTCTTAAATTATTTTAAATTTTAACTTTGTTTAGTTATTATTGGGCTTGTGATTGGTTTAATTCTCTTTTAATTATTTATAGTTGTTACTGTTTTTAGTTGTGAGCTGCCCCGAGTCTTTGGAGATGGGGCGGCATACAAGTCCAAATAATAAATAAATAATAATAAATAATAAATAATTGGAAATAAAATTTAAAGAAATGTGGAGCTAATATTAGCTATTGGAGAGTAGTTGTGTTTCTAGAGTTTATATTCCCCAAAATATCAGGAAAGCGTCAAGCAAATATGTTTATAGTTTAGTTATGTTTCTTTACTATACTTTTAGATAGAAGCTAGAGTTCCAAATAGCATCTGATTTGATGTTTTCAAATTTTTAGCTGATTTTACAAATCTACTTTAGTTTAGAAGTAGAAAACTGTTTGCTCCAAATCAGTTTCTCATGCTGAGAAGCTTCTCTCTTTAAGCAGCCATGCAGATTTATAATCTCATCCTCCTTGGATTACTTGGAAAATTAACTGGCCTGATATCATCTGCTTGTGGCATTACATTGGCTGCAGCTCTCCTCAAGTCCAGCTAAAGCCCAATTTTGATATTTATTAAAAGAAATATTTTTTCATGGTCAAGCCTCACCTTTTAAGGCATATAATATTAACACATTAACCCAGTAGCCAACCTTATAATAAGAGCAGGCGATTCTGTAATATTTTGAACAAATTAATGAGTGGACTTATTTAATCTGTAAAATATCATTCATTGATGATAGCTTACTGTAGTTTACTGTAGTCTGTTGGTTATGTTCCATAAAGTCCTTTTCGACTCTAGCAACTATAGCAGTAGATTTTTCTCCATGCTGAACTATCCCTAACCTGTTCCTTTAAGTCTCCCAAAGGCAAACTCATTATCCATGTAACTGAGTGTCTCTACTTTACTTCTCGTCATCCACATCTTTGCCAGCATTAGACCCTTTTCTAAATGGCTTTTTAAAAATGGCTAGCCTTTTCTAAATGGCTAGGTATTCACATAATATGAAATAGGATAATATGAGCATTGTCATTTGTGCATTTAATGGGAATTCTAAGCTGATTTGCTTTATATCTACCTGTTGTTGTTGTTGTTGTTGTTGTTGTTGTTGTTGTTTGACTGCTCCAAGTATTCTCAGGAGACTTGACACCTTCAGACTTTAGTGTTGGGAAATTTTGCATCTTTAATGTTCAATTTTTGCTTCTGTAGATTGTGACAGAGAATTCCATGCTTGTACAGTTCTGATCTTTGTAGGTATAGACACATCATGGCATTTTAATATCTCTCAGTATTAGGAAATTTCTCCTTAGTTCTAGGTTGCTTCTCTCCTTGGTTAGTTTCCAAACATTGTTTCTTGTCCTCCCTTTTGGTGCTTTGGAAAATAGTTCATCATCTTCTCATCTTTGTAGGAGATACTTAAATATTGGAATAGTGTTATTAAGTCACCCTTAGTCCTTCTTTTCATTAGACTAAACATACACAATTCCCAATACCCAATCAACCAAGGTTGATCCTATGAGGCAGAAACTATCCACCACTTTGATATCTTTATTTTCCATTCTAAATAAATAGTTTATTAAAAAATATAATAGTGCACACATGAAGTAATTATGTAGAAAAATACTGTGAAAATTGTGAAAAATACTTTATTTAATAGAAGATGGTACTTTTATTTTTATTTTTTATTTTGTTAAACTGTCTTAACCATTACCCATTCTCACATTGGAATGTCAAAAACAATATTCCAATCTTGAGGTCCAATTTCACTACTTTGAACAAGTTATTCCCTTCAGTATTAGGCTACAGGAAAAATATGTCTCAGTAATTGCAGATTTAATGTACTATTTTTCCCAATATTTAAGAGTTTTATTTGTCAATATTATATGCACACACAGAGACAAGCACATATACTAGCATACAGATAGACATGTAGAAGCCCAACGCAATACATGTGTGAAAATTAGCTGGTGTTTGATTCTTTAATTATTTTCTTCTTTAATTCTTTTGTAGTCAATTTCTCTTAGGAATGGTTGAATTTGTCCATTTCCTCAAGTTATCAAGTTTATTCTATCATATTTTTGCATTAATCTTCACATATTTGAAGAAACCAAGCTAGGAAATATGTTTGTATTTTCATTTACTTTAAATGTTCACATTTGCACTCAATTTTCTTAATGTACACTTTTTGCAGTCAGTTGATACTAAGCATTTGGAGCTATAACATATGCATATCTGCATTTATTTTTAGCTAACATATGCATTTTTAACACACAGTGCTTTGTTTTGGGAAGAAGTTCGAGATGCAAGCTGTTTGGCCTCATTTGGAAAAGTATGGATACCATACAAATAACTGTGATATAGATCACATAAAATTTGGGGCAGTGCAAATTAAATTGGTTCAATTCATTTCTTTTTCTTAATGTTTTTTGGGGTTTGGGGGTTTTGAGAATCTCATTTTTCTTTCTTTCTGGTTACAGCAATAAAAATTTCTAAATACAAAGAAAATCCAGTTCATAATCCAGTACATATTCTTCAGAAGCATTAAGAGATCATACTGGCACCTCAGGGGAGAAAAGCAAACCTCATCACAGGGATGCCACTTAATGACCTTGGATCATTCTAACAATAAAACCACAGGCATAAATCATATCATCTTGAAAAGCAATGGCACATTAAGAAAATATTTCCCTAATGTATTAAAAAGAAAAGTAGGTCAAAACAGGTTATATATTACTTTTCTGTCCTTAAACTGCACATTTCCACTATATTTCGGATGGTGCAAAAAAGGAAATTTATGGGCCTAAAACGTGAGACAATTAAAAAATGTTTTCCAGTATGTAGTATACTGAGGTAGATCTGAATTTTTTTTCAAAAAAGTGTCATTGTTGGCTATGCCTGATCATCACTTTGAGTATATTTTGAACAGTGTAATTTTATTATCATGTCCAGGAAGATATGAACAAATGCCATACATTCAGTCACAGTACTATATTAATTTATTTGAGGATGACATCTCAAGCTGTAACAAAAGTTAAGATTGAACAAGTTATTAACCACAAATATTAATACCTACCACCAATTTTATACATCAATAAATGCCAGTTTTGCCTTTCTTTACCCATTGCAAACTTAGTGAAAAATCTTTTCCTACAATCCCTGATATCTACATCTGTTCATAAGCCAGAATATGCTTTTTTTCATTTCTGGCAATAAATTAAGGGCAATATTTTTTCTACTGAAATGAGCTAAAGATAAATGACAATATCGGTTTGATTTGCGTATCCTAATGAAGACAGTAAAGTAAGACTATATTAACTTATTTCTAGATTTCACTTAAGTAAAGAAGTTTCTATAGTTTTGTATGTTTCTTCCACCAACGTTCACCAGGTTTATCTCTTTTCAAGATCTATTTGTCCTGTCCCAACATTCCCTTATTAGATTGCTAGTGTAGTGCCTTAAAAAGTCCACCACTTAATCCAGCACTAATACTGAAGGAATTCAAACATTCACCATTTTCATGTGTAATACATACATGCACCTATCTTGATACAGAAACAGGATGAAGAAACGAATTGTAGATTGTGGTGAAAGTTTCTCTTAGGTGACTATGGCCAAATTTTAGGAGATTAGGATTGTTTCTTCCCTATCCTCCATTTTTTTGCAATGAACTTGAATCCCCTTTCATTCATGTTTTCTTCCTTTCTCTCTCCTTCTCTCTCTCCCTCTCCCTCCTTCTCTGTCTCTCTCTCTCTCTAAGAGGCCCAGGTTGTACTTATTCTAGTTTGCACAAAATATAGCTCTACATATAAAAATAGCAAGTATGATTCTAAAAAAAAGTTGGATAGAAGGTTATTCAGGACAGCTCATTACTTGATGATGAAAATAATAGAAAATGGTGTCAGTGCTGAGAAAGCACTGCAAGCACATTAAAGCTGATGCCATCTCACTCTTAGAAAAAAAAATCATTCAGTAAAGTTAAAGGCTACATGGCCCAGATTTCAGAGATATGAGAGAAAGAATCAGTTCAGACAGAAAAAATGCTTTTGAATGCTTTTTACTGCTAACCCAAAAGTTCCATAGATATAGAAATTCAGAGTTCTAGAGAATGCATATTTTATGAGCCATCTCTATTTTTTTGTTGCTTGTTACTTGACCAATAACAGCAAGATTTCCTGGCTTAATGAAGACTAGTCAAAGGTCTTAATAAAATTTCTTTTCATAAATTCAGTTCTATTTTGCAGTGTTTTGATCTAGTATGCTCTTATATTAACTCTGGGATTGCTTTCCCTATTTGATTAAACTGGCACATGGTTTTATCTTCAGTAAAAGTTCAATAAACATTATTTGACATTAGAAACTTAACAACTACATTAATCACTTGTTTTATAAACAGTCAACCTTACAATTGTTCATTCAGTTTTGGAACACTTGAGGTTCTTAGAATTATAGATTGTTGCTATTGTTGCCTTATGCTTCATAAAAGAGCACAAGAATAGTCCTGCTGGCTGAGCTTAGACTCATCTGAATCTGGCTTCTTTGTTTCTCAGTTACCAGCCAGATGTCTTATTATTACTTCTTTACACCTCATTCCCAACAGATATTGTCATTAAAACAGTGATGTGAACAGAGATGAGAAAGAAGTTTAAATATTTATACAAATTGTCTTAACATGCACTTTTGAAGCAAATGCACAAACCAAAATGAATTTTATGAATGTTGTGGTGCAGTTTTCCAATCAAAAAGGTAAGCTTGCTATAGAAAGAACATCAGAGGCGAAATGCAAAAATGTGTATATTAATGAAAATTACATTCAAATAAAATAGGTGTAGTTGCTTTAAAAATGGTACAATAAGAAATGGCAACTATGTTTCTTAGAGATAAGAGATATGTTCATATATGAGAAGAATGATTGACAAAACCATAAAGAAATTCCTTCGGCATAAGTTGAATCTTTGTGAAGTCGAAGCGGAAGACAATAACTTAAGACTGAAAATATAAGAAAATGGGAAACTCTCCTATCACTGAAGTGTGATGCTCTTAAAACTTGAACATATTTGAATTCTATACACTTCCCCCTGAAATAGATACATTTCTCATGTATTTCTCTGTATTTTTTGTTGTTGTGACTTTCTTCAAATTTGTGTTTCTGTATACATTTAAGCTAAAAACTGCACTAAAACATAGAAAATTGTATCATCCAAGGATTATAATACGTAATAAAATTATTTATTAAACATTTATTAGTCTGACTTGTGCAAAATACATTGGTTCAATATTAAAGCAGACAGAGCTTTATTTTTATATTGTCTCTTGTGTAACTATGAAGTTACACAACATATGAAGATATATGTTTTCACAGACAGAAGTGTACAGAGCATTATAATGTTCTTCTCTGTAAAATATACTTTAGCCACTGTTAAAGGTGTTATGAAAATATAGGTTATTTTTTATACAACATAATATGCAGAGAAAACTTTTGTTTCAGCAGCAAGAAAGTCCATTGCTAAAGTTTTTAAAGATACATCACAAAGTTAAGAAAATTGCTTAAAAGTAACACATTTCTTATAAAAGCTGTTACACGAGATATACAAGTGTATATACAGCATATAGAGAGAAGCAGGAACGGAATGAATTAAATATTGTATTCCCCAGAAGTACCTATAAAGGAGAATATCTGTAGCTCAGGGTCGAAATAAGGAGTCCTTGGTGCTCTCCGAGTTGTTTTGCTCAGAATTTCATTACCCAAATTAGGTAATATCATCAGTATCAGTGCATCTCAAAAGGCCTGCAGAAAATTAAAACAGAATCTAAAATATATACAGATGCCACAGAATAGCAAAAGTACTGATATCCTTTGGTAAGAGTTTTCTAAAATTAAACTTGGTTTAATTCAGTGAGGAAAAGGAGTTACATACATATTTAGAAAATTAGTCTTCTTAACTCATTTTTTAAAAATTCAAAATTATTTTCTGAAGACAACTTATCATTCCCTCAGTAATCATTTTGACATATTTTGCTATTCAAAGAATTGCTGTCACTTGTTCTGAAACACTTCTACAGCACTTAAATTAATCACTAGCATCTTTTATTTAAGTGGTTTATTGTACTGAGGCAAGGTACTAAGATAATTTTGTTAGTGGTACTTTTTATATCTCATTCTGTGATCTTACTCCTTTTTCTATAGCTATCTTTGCAGGAGTTCACCCATAATTCCACGACAGTGCCAATCTGTGTAAGCAGTTGATTGATTCAAACTTATTATATGAATACACTGGATATCACCTTGATATTTCAGACCAATGTCAGCCAGTTCTTATGATGAAATATTATTCAGGTTATTCAGCTATGTAATTTTCTTACAGACTTCTCTAGTGAGATGCTTTTCCTCCCTTAACTTCCCTCGACTTCTTTTTAAAGGCTTGCTCTTCACTGTGAGCCATATGGGCTCTTTCGCTTATGGAGATTAAATCTGAATCTTTAGGGGCACGTTCATCATTGTTCACAGGAGTCAAAATTGTCACTGCTTTATATCATATTTGAAATGCCTCTATGATATAAATATCAGACATTCTGCACCTGAAAGTTTCCAGATTAAGTTCACCCAAGTTAATCCTTCAATGAAATGTGACCCATTCCAAAGTAATGACAACCACATGTTCATCATGTAATTAAAAAAGGACTGCCCTGGAGCTAAAATTACAAAATACATGAGTTAAATGCTGATGAATTCCCAAATCCTGGAAATACACTGCAAACTTTCACAGCTTAACATAGTGTGAGATAGTTTAAGTCACAGTGTTAACTATCCTTAAAGCATATGCAGGGCTTATTTTCAAGCTTCTCACATTAACCATGAACTCTTTTTAACAAGGAACTTTTTAAAAATAAAAAAAGTGGAGATTCTTGCATAAATGTATGACAGTGTGCTCTGGCTTTGAACAGGCCATGCATGGCTCAGATTAACCATTAAATTAAATACAGTACTGAGCAGCTAGGTCTTAGACAAATTAGGTTTGTGCCATAGATAATCATCCTTGCATTTACTATGAAAGCAGTGGAAGCTATCCCAGAATTAAACAGCAAAAAAAGCTTTGTAAAGGATTGATGACATTGAGTAAGTAGAACTTGAAAAACAGCACTGATTCCCCTCCATCAATACTACCTACAAACCCCCCCCAAAATGTACAGTAAATATCTGAGTTAAACCCAACTCCTGGTGACTTAATGCATGCTCTATATTCAGTCAGTTTTCTTTGGAATAATATTGAGACAATTTGCCACTGCCTTTATCAGGGATATTTTTCAGTGTTTCCATTCTTGATTATAGTTATAGTATTGCCTAGTGCCAAGTACTAACTAGGTCTGAGACTGAGTTAATTACAAATTTAATAACAGTCATATATATTTTTATATATCCTTTTCCTCTTTATATTGTGCACTTATTAAAATTAACAAGTCAAAATTGCACCTCACATTATATCGATAACATATACTGAGCTCTACTTCCTTCATGCACGCTGTTTAAAAATTATCTGAACTGGATAGTGGGAATCTTTCTTCCTTATTAAAAAAAAGCAAATAATCATCCTTCTAGCCCTAGGACCTCTGAATTTATTGGCTACATATGAATAGAATATTCGAGCAAAATCCAATCAGACTAATAATCTTTAAATCCTGCAGATTTCAGATTTAAATTTATGATTAACATTATGATCACCAGTCACAAGTTATTGCATTTACAATTCCAAAAGCCCTTCTCAAACAGAATGAGAAAAATAGATAAAACACTAAACTGAGTTGTATCTCTTACTGGATTTAAAGGAATTGACTCTTTGTGCAAGGCAGAGCACACCATATTGTTTCCTTCCTTCCTGTGGCATATAACTTACTGTTTCTAAAAGTTCAGGAAAAAAAATTTCAATGCATCCACTGGGTAAGCAACCAGGTACATGGTTTTACATATACCAGTGAAAGTGATAAAGGGGGGTGGGTGGGTGTATTTGCATGTGCGCTCATGTGTGTGTGATTTCAGTAGCTTTTAGGTCATGGGTGGACAAGCCAAGGCTCACAAATTGCAAGCAGTCTTCTGGTCCATAGACTGAAAGGGATATATTCCTTGGGGTTTTTTGTCCCTAGGAGATCAATTATCAGTGCTATTTGTCTGCTATCCTGAAAACAGGAGAATCTAACTTCAAGAGTATCATAATCAGAAAGGCATAAACTTCCCTCTTGTTCTCTGTGTTGCTACTGAAAATCACTAGTTAAATGAAAGAATAGCCTACTTTCATGTCTATGCAAACACAACTCAAGTGCCAAATATGAGTCCAGTGTTTGCATGTACTGTATTTTATGGAAACATCTACATGTAATCAATGTAATATCCAATGACTTGCCTTTTCAAAACTTTTTTCAACAAATATGTGGTGCAATCTGGGCATATACAGTACATGCTTCAATTAAAACTTTGAATATTTAAAGTTAGTATTACTTCAGCTCTATATTTTGTTACATGTGTTTTTTTTTCTAATTATGTTTTCTAATTGTTTTCTAATTATAATTCAGATAAAGTGGAAGCCAGTGTCTATGAAATTACTAATGTCTTCAGGCACATAATGAAAAGATGTTTAATACAGTCAATTCTCATTTAAGCGTAGTGAAAATTGGCAAGGATTCTCCAGGAAGATAGACTATCACAATATTTCTTCCAAGATTAACTGCCTGTCTTATCTATGCAACTGTTAGTTGAGATACAATATCCAAAGTTGTTTTACCCAGATTTTGTTGGACAAACCATAAAAATGAAAGCAATATTCCTAACAAGAAAAATGTTGCACTAGAGATAATATTAGATACAACTCTTGGAATTCTTTTTAAAGTACTGTAACTTTGTTTTCTGACATTGCTATACTTTTTTTTAGTAAACAAATGACTATATATATCTGAAAGCATGGGAAGAACAGTTCCAGTGAAATTTGTAAAGTGAGAAGTTTTGTTTCAAAGAAATTCACTTGGTTTTGATGGTATACAACCATCAATTTAAATAGGGAAACCAAGGAGATAGGGTCCATTTGATTTTTAGCTTAATTATATGTTTACTGATTAGGAAAAAGAACCTGTAAAATGTTAGAGCTGCATCACTATACAATATCTTGATAAGACAACTTTTAAAATAAACTTAGAATATGTCACACATTTGTTTAAAAAACAAAGTGTTTATAAAAATATGTATATCCAATGATTGTTTTTCAAAGCAAAAAATGATAGCTTGATAAATTTTAGTATTTTGTCAATATGCCTAGGTTAAATTCTTTAAGCAATATTATGTAAAGGAAGACAGTAACTAGATTAGCATAGCTCTGGCACATGAGTGTCAAACTCACCACATCACGTTGCTGTCACATGATGTATCGTGACATTTTTTCCCTTCACAGAGCTGGGTGTGGCCTATGTGTAACGCATCCGGCCTGTGGGATGCCAATTTGTCACCCTTGCTCTTGCATATTAATAAGAATTAGTATAGACCATTAAGCTTTTACATGGCTTTGTATGATAAACAGTTAAGAAGAAGTCTGCCAAAAATGGACTTTATAAGCAAACCTGATGCCTTAATGATGATGTTATCCTATGGCAGTTGATTATTCTTATTTAAAATTATGCAACCATATTACCATTCATCTCTCTGTATCCCTGAATTATTTTGCTAAAATTGTACAAAACGTGTTTGAAACTTTTGGACGTGCTTTCCAATAAACCATCCTTGAATTTGCAAAATATTCCTAAAGAAGAAGAAAAAAGGAAATTGATGGACAAACCCCAGTTTCCACAGTATTATTGGTTTTAAAATAGGATGTAATAAAACATCTCATTGTGAAACAAATTGGAACAATGTCTCTCCCCCTTCAGGGTGGGGGAGATAGTTAATACATGTCTTCCTTTTCTCTGATCAAATTTCCCTGATATCTGGATTTACTTGAAAATATTTTCAGAACTGGCATTGACCTATTTCCTAAGGCTGACAGAAAATGACTGGCCTAAAGTTACTGAGCTGGCTTCCATGCCTAAAGCAGAATTACTTCTTCTGATCTTCCAGCTTGCAATCTGATTCTTTAACTGCTAGGGCAAACTGACTTTCGATTTAACACTGTATCTTTCACATAAGAAGAGCCAATGGAGAACAAATCTATTTTCTCCTATAAATATTTAGGTGTTGTGTATTATAAAGTTTAAAACTACAACACAGTCAAAAGTAGCATGGAGACATTATCAGGAATAATGAACTAGACAATTGGGAAGAAACTGACTTCACCTTCCTACATAATAATGATAACCTGCTGGCATTTTCCGAGCCATCAGTAATAATCTAAAAAGACCACTTGCACTTCAGAGCATTAATATTCATTAGGTGTAATACCGTATGTTATTCCACAGGATTCATTGCCAAAGACTGTTTATCACCAAGCCAGATTTAATAAAGTATTGTTAAACTAACATTACAATGAAAAATAGAAAATGATGGCTAATTAGGGGATAATAAGGGAATCCTAATTGCCACTTTTCTATAATAATATTTATTTGGGATGAATCTCTCTTGTGATAATACCTTACTTAACTTTATTTTCTCCCTGTGTCTTTCTGGATACACATAGAAGGTAAAGAATTTTGAGCCCAGAAAGATCCATTTTAAATATGATTGCAGCTAGTAAATTGCTTGTTTAGACACAGCCATTAATCACTGATATTAATCAGTAGCCTGAAAACAAATCCACTGCATTTCATGTGTAAGCAGAGGAGGGATATTAATTAGATGGGTCTGGTTTCAGTACTTTTGAAGTTATATTTAATCTGACACATCTGGAAGCAAAATCTCATGTTAAAATGCATTCCTTGTACACAATTAGTGTTTGAGGAAACTAGTATTGCTATATGAATATATATATATATATATATATATATAATCTACGAAAACAAATATATATATATATCATATATATATATATATATATATAGGTCTTGGTGTATTCGGGTCTTGTCCCGTGTATGATTCTCAATCATACGGACAAGACCAATCGACTCTACTTACCGTGAAAATCTCGAAATATATATATATATATATATATATATATATATATATATATATATATATGAATATATATGTGTGTGTGTGTGTGTGCGTGTAGTAGAGACATTTATAGTTAAATTAATATGGAACATTAAAATTTATCTTGGATACCAGAGGAATACTAGAGCAGTCCTCCATCAGGACATAGATCATATTCCTTTTTTAATCATCCTTTTCAAACCACTAATTGTTGCTACAGTTTCATATGTTAAAATATGTCTGTATATGCATGTATAATATGAAACCATTTGTGACATTCCATTTTCTCTTTTCACATTATGAAAGAAGAATAAAACATAGGGTGCACTAAGTAGGGACACTGAATTCCATGTCTTTCTCCATCATCAACTTCAGCACTAGAACTGGGGTTTGTAACTCAAGTGAAAAACAGATGAGTACACTGTGATAGAAGGCTCAGTTGTTGCACTTCTTTTATTAAATAAACATACCAACAATTTAATATAAAAATTGTCTAATGTAGAAAATGGCATGCATATTTCATGATGCACTATCTCATTTGACCCTTACTTGGTTCTGTAATTCTTGATTGGGAAAATAGAGTACTCTGAAATAAACAAAAAAAATGTAATGCTAATTGAACAGACACATTTTAAAACTTAAATAAATAAATAAAACAAAAGCCTGCAGAAGTAGTTATAGAAGCAATCCTTTTAGATGAAATGGTGAGCACAATATGTGGAAACAAGTTTCTGAACTGATTCTTTACAATGAAAGCAGTGAAATATAATTCCAAGATTTCAATTTTTCCTCCTACAGGTAGGTTCCTATAAGTGGGTCTTAATAGACAAAAGATTTTTTTAAAATACCTTGAAACAGAGTGCAGTAGGAAAGTAGAAGTGGGGAGTTTAAATGAATACTGTATTTTGTTCCTAGGCCTCTCAGGGTCTTAACAAGAAGTAGGCAGTGCATGTCAGCTATAATCATTGTTGCAAAAGGAAAAGTCTCCCATCAGTATAATTTAAAGGAAAAAGTGAAATCAGCTATTTGAGATAGTAGCATCTTATGCCTTTAAAATTGAACTGTCCAGCATAGAAAATACAATATGGATTGGAAAAGACAATTATGCATCCATTAGCTCAATTCCTTTTTTTTCTGTTGCGTCTTTTTGTCACCTTTCTCTTTTTTTCAGTTGGGGATTTTTTTTCTCCATCTTGAAGATTAAAAGGAGTATTGGGTGGAAGAAGATAATGCTGCAGCATGTGAAAAAAAGAACAGAGAGAGATCCCAGTGTTTCCTTTTGGCCAGCACTAGCCTACAATTTACTGTTGTATTTGACAGCTCAGTTAACAATGGACTGATGGCAGGAAATGTGCTAAGTTGATCCATTTGTGTATGATATTTGTGTTCAGTCCAAGACAGAATAATTTTATGTGTGGCACAGATATCATGCCTTTTAAGAACTTTTTTGCTTTCCTAAAGGGTTTGTCTTATTACAAATTTGAGCATATATTGAGTGTTCCAGTAATCTCAAAGGAATGGAATAAAAGCAGTATTTTTTTTGGTGTTCCTTATGAAAAACAGACTGGCAAATCCAAAGGGGGAATCAGCATTTAAAATGTACTGTGATGTGAACAAGAATACTGTGAAACATATTGATGACATCTCTTGCCAAAAAATAAATAACCACAAAGTTATTGTAGCTTCCTGCTCAGATACAAATCATAGTGATGCATATATGACTCTTTCTTAGTCTGTCTTATGTTTCACAGTACTCTCTCTCTTTCCTGGTCCTAATCATAAGCCACATTTCTAATATTTCACTACTCTCTTTGTATTTTATTTCACATTTGTGGCACTTTCACTTTTGTAGTGAAGTTTCTTTTTATGTTCATGTAGAGTATGACCAAGAGTATGTCCAGTTGTATAATTAACTGAATCAGAAACTGTTATATGGTTGCCACTAAAAATTGCTTATACACAAAAAATTCCACAAGTCATGTCTTTCTCTAGACCATTCAAAAGAATGCAGTGAGCATTCAATAATACAATAACATGACCTCATCTGTACTGGAGATCCTTAAAAATATTTGAAACAAATTGAAGTCAAATTTGTTTTTTTTTTCAGTAATATATTTAGTTTATATTTATTTATTAAGGAACCTTGGTGGCACAGTGGTTAAAGTGCAGTATTGCAGGTAAACTCTTCCCACAGCCTGGAGTTTGATCCTGACAGAGCTCCGGGTTGATTCAGCCTCCCATCCTTTGATAAAATGATGAGCCAGGTTGTTTGGAGAAATATATACATATTCTTACATTATAAATTGCCTAGAAAATAAAGCACTATGGGTGCTAGATATAAGCCTAAAATGCTTTTGGTATTGCTATTTATTATGCCAGAAAACCACTTTTATTTAGTGGAGACTATGAGTTCTAGTCCCATCTTAGACATGAAAGCTAGCTGGATGACTTTGAGCCAGTCATTTTCTTAAACCCATGTCAATAGGCTCTGACAACAATTCCTGTCACAGCCAATAGATTAACAATTGTTAAATATATATTTCATGAAGGTAAATGCTCACAATGACTAATAATAATAAAAATATAGAAGACAATGATCATTAATCATCTGTTAAAAGCACCCATTGTTCAGAAAGTCTCTCTGTAGGTAAAACACAGCAGCTCTTGTCAATTGTTAAATCCATTTTCCAAAATAGATCCATCTTGCCAAGAAAGACCATCACTCATCAATTTCATCATCATCAAGTTTATACCCCTTTCATCTTTTTCTAAAAAGATTGCCATACTCAGACTGGGAGCTTTTTTCTTCTTATCGAACCATCTTTCAGCTCATCACATTGCAAATCTAATCCAACTGTTATTCTCTGTCTCTGTGTGTCAATGTGGGATTAACCATTACTGGCCCATCAAGGTTTTTTTATTAAGATTTTTGAATAAAACTTGTAAGTTAAAGAACATTTTTTCCCACAAGCTTCCCAGAGAGCTTTATCTCTTTTTGTCTACAAAAAGCACTAAACTATTTCTGATGTCATCTTCTCCTCTATTTTGGAGAGGACAAGGTTGGAAAAATGTCTGTTAAGTTTGCATGAAGAAACAGACGCGGAGTGCTTCAAGCTCTTTGTTTATTAGTGACTACAGCTCAGAACGAACCCACTTTGGCTGGGCTGCAGCTGCTACGTATAGCCAGCAGCCGCAGTTGCCAGCCAATCAGAGTGCAGGGTTTTCCCACTTTTAAACCAATCATTTCTTACATTTTACAAGAACAGTTCAAACTAAACCAATGACTTTAAACCTGCATACATAACACCCTCCCCACTAGGTTCAGTCCATACTCAAACCCCAGCCTATCTAATGTATTCTTTTAAATAGGTGGGGCTCTTACGTGTGCTTGAGACCTACGTGGTTCAGATGTTTTAAGGTTCTCACCTTGTGAGGGAGGAAATGTGTCTGCTGACATTTCCTTACTAGGACTTGTAGTAATGGTAGAACCTGTTTGGTTACTACAACCTGGTCTCTCCTCCCAATCCATCTCCAACCCAATGTCAGCACCTAAATCAGGTAATGATGTGCAATCTTCCATTTGTGAAAATGGTTGTTGGTATTGTGACAGGTTTTGGGATGGTTCCTGTCGTGTTAGCTCGTTACACATGGGGTTGATTCTTGCTTGTTCATTACACTCATGATCCTCCCCTTCCCCTAGAAGAGGCAGTAGGTATGGGAACCAGAGAGGAGCAAAGCGATGTTCCTGAGGCAATCTGGATCTAACTGATCAATGTGCCTGCTCCAGAGGACACCATCCTCTGTTTGTACCCTGTAAGATCGAGGGCCTGTGATTTGGGTTATCTCAGCAGGAATCCATAAAGGTTCACCCATAAGGTTCTTAGCATAAACAGAATCACCCACAGTGAATGTGAACTTTGCTAGTGGAATCTAGTGGTGCTGGGTGCGTAAGTGGGATGAAGGCGTCAAGGGAGACCTGAGTTTCCTACCCATCAACAACTCTGCTGGGGATAAGTTAGTTGATGGGTTAGGAGTGATATGCTGAACACTGAGAAGTTTTTCAACTCTCTCAGTGATATCCCCTGGACCCAATTGCTGAAGTTTTTCCTTGGTAAATCGTACCATACGCTCAGCCCGCCGTTAGCAAGGATGCCCAGGGGCTGTCAGGGCATGTCTGATACCCTGCTGTGCTAGATATGATTCAAAAAGGTTGGATGTAAATTGAGGACCATTGTCAGAAACAAGTACATCAGGTAACCCGTGAGTTACAAAAGCTTTTAAGCTGTTTGATGACAGCATCAGTTGTGGTGGATGCCATAGGGATGACCTCTAGCCATTTGGAATATGCATCTACTATAATAAGGAAAGTGTGCCCTCTGGTAGGGCCAGCAAAATCAATGTGAATCCTGGACCATGGGCCCCTAGGACATTCCCATTCCTGTGTGGGGGAGAGGTGGGGCAGGCCTGACTACCTGACAGTTGGGACAAGATGCAACCCAGTTTTCAACCATTTTGTCAATACCTGGCCACCATACATAACTCCTGGCCAATCCCTTCATTCTGACAATACCTGGATGACCCTCATGTAACATTTCCAAAACCTCTTTTTGCAGTTTTGCAGGAATAACCACCCTGTTACCCCACAAAATACATCCTCTTAATACAGATAATTCAGTTTGCCTGGATTTAAAAGGTTGGGCAAGTTGAGGTAGATCTTGAAGAGGCCAACCTTTCTTAATCCAGCCTATAACAGGAGCCAATAAAGTGTCTTTGGCAGTCTCTCTGGCAATTTCAGCAGCGTGTACTGGAAGCTTGGCAACAGTTTCTAGGAAAAGGTGTAAGTCTCAGGAGCAAAGTCCTCAGTGTGAGAAGGAAGTGGGCAGCGACTCAAAGCATCTGCATGCCCAATGTCTTTGCCAGGCCTGTGGATGAGTTTGTATGAATAAGCAGCAAGAAATTCAGTCCACCTCAGCATTCTTGGTGACAGGATAGTGGGCTAGGTTTGTCTCCTGCCACAATGCCTAACAGAGGTTTGTGATCTGTGACAATGGTAAATGTTCTCCCATATAAATACTCATGGAATTTCTTGACAGCTGCAACAATTGCCAAGGCTTCCTTGTCCAGTTGGCTGTAGTTCCTCTCTGCTTTGGTCAAGGTGCAGAGTAAAATGCAATAGGAGCTTCCTCCCGCTGGGAAGCCTGTGGCTCAAACCCCCCACTCCAAAAGGGGATGCATCACAAGTCAGTACAACAGGCAAATTCTCAGAGAACTGTATCAGTACAGCATCAGACGTGATTAGTCTTTTAATATTGTTAAATGCAGATTGTTCTTTTCTGCCCCAGACCCACGCAGACTTTTTGTCTAATAATCTGTGCAGTGGTTCTGCAATGGTTGCCTTCTGAGGTAGGAACATGTGATAAAAGTTAATGAGTCCAAGGAAGGCTTGCAAATCTGTTTTACATTTTGGTCTAGGGGCTTCTTTGATTGCCTGAACCTTGGCATCTGTGGGGTGGATACCATGCTTGTCAATCATATAGCCCAAGAACTCAACCTTGTCAGTTCTAAGAGTGCATTTTTCTTCCTTGACTTTTAACCCCGCTTTTTGAATCTGGTAAGGACTTCTCTGAGTCTCTCTTGTAACTGAGTGTCATTTTCAGCAGAGATTAACACATCATCAAAGTAAGGTACTACCCCTGGCAGTCCTTGGAGCATCCTTTCCATAAGGCTTTGGAAGATGCCTGGTGCCACGCTTACTCCAAACTGTAACCTTTTACATTTGAAAGCACCTCTATGAGTCACAATGGTTTGGGCCTCTGCAGTGGCATCATCAACTGTTAATTGTTGATATGCCTGGGCCAGATCCAATTTGGCAAAGACTGTACCCCTGCCAAGTGAATGTAGTAAATGATGCACCACTGGAACTGGATATGCGCTCTGTTGAAGCGCATGGTTCAATGTCCCCTTATAGTCTCCACAGATTCTCACTGACCCATCAGTCTTGACTGGTGTGACTATGGGTGTCTCCCACCTGGAGTGGTCAGTGGGCTCTAAAACTCCTTGAGCTATTAGTTTATCTAATTGTGCATCAATTTTTTCCTTTAAGGCAAATGGGACCCTTCTGGGCTTTAAGCGAATTGGTGGCACCTTGGGATCTAGATTGAAAGTGATAGGGGTCCCCATATACTTGCCCAATCCTCGCTGAAGACCTCTGGAAACTCAGACTTCAAGGCCTCCTCCCATTCAGTGTTGCTCACGTGATTGATGCCAGTCACCTCGATGCCTAGTGGATTGAACCACTCAAGTCCCAGCAAGCTTGGGCGATCCTTGTCCACGATGGTCAGGGGCAAGCGTTTGGTGTGGCCTTTGAACTTCACGTTGAATTCTCTTGTTCCAACTACTGGAATCTTGTTCCCTTGGTAGTCTTTAAGAGTCAGTGCTTGCTTCTTGAAATGCTTCTTCTGAATGTTTGGGAGTAGTCTGTGAATAGTGTCCCATGACACCATAGATAAATATGAGCCTGAGTCCACTTCCATTTGGCAAGGCCTTCCTTCAATTAGTACCTTGACATGCACTTTTCTGTTATTGATAGAAGAAGAATGACCAATAGTTACTGTCTGATGAGTTTCATTCTTCCCTTTGCTTCTGTGCTGCCCCCATTTTCTCACTGAGGTTGTTGGGCTTGAATTCTTTGTCAGGAAACTTCCTTCTGTTGGGTGGAGTTCTGGATGATTTGCAGACTCTTGCTAGGTGTCCTCTTTTTTCACAACGGAGGCAGATGGTATCTAGGAACTTGCATTCAGTGCGGGGTGGCTTCCCCACAACCTCTGCAGTAGAAATCTTGCCTCTTTCTTCCCAGGTCTTTCTTTTTCCGCTCCATTCTGAGTCTATAAATTCCTTCCTCCACCTCACTACAGTCTGACTCAGAATCTATTTGCTCACAATGAGTTGTTGTGGACTTTTCCACATCAGGATGGCTTGTGGCCTTGTTAATTTTCTTCATGGCTGCTGCTGAGGACTTGGTAGCTTCTGCTGAAGAGGCCTCTTCTATTGCTTCCTTCAGCGTGATCTTAGGTCTTAGTAATAACTTGCTCTGAAGCACCTTGTCTTTAAGGCCCAGAACAAATCGATCGCATGGCCTCTTCTAAATTGTTAAATTCACATGCACCCCCAATGTCTCTTAAACTTGCCATGAAGTCGTTTACGTTTTCGCTTTCCCCTTGATCCCGACGGTAAAACTCGTGTCTCTTAATGAGGCACGATACTTGTGGGGCATAATGGGCTCTTAACAACTTTTCTAAGTCAGGCCATTCCATTACCTTCACTGCAGCTCCCGCCAATGCCTTCGCCATCTTGAAAACTGCCGGACCGCAGTGCGTGAGAAAGACCGCCTCTTCCGCTTCGAAATGTCGGCAAGATCGTTTCCTTCCAGATACATTTGGAAACGATCTGCATACGCTCCCAGTCTTCTGCCATCGGATCGAACGGGCTGGGGGTGTTCAGCGCAGCCATCTCTCTCTCTTCTGTTCCGCGTTGCCTTCTTCTTCAGGGAGATCCCACCTTCGTCGCCAGTGTTAAGTTTGCATGAAGAGACAGACGGGAGTGCTTCAAGCTCTTTGTTTATTAGTGACTACAGCTCAGAACGAATCCACTTTGGCTGGGCTACGGCTGCTACTTATAGCCAGCAGCTGCAGTTGCCAGCCAATCAGAGTGCAGGGTTTTCCCACACTTTTTAAACCAATCATTTCTTACATTTTACAAGAACATTTCAAACTAAACCAATGACTTTAAACCTGCATACATAACAAAAGGTGCTTGGGTATCAATTTCTTTTCAAAAATTTAATTCTTTGTACAAAATTCTGGGAAGCCTGCTTTTATAAGACTCCATCACTGCAGAATCCTTTAAATAAAGATAAAGAAATCAATTATCAATTGCCTTAAAACTACACAATTGTACTATTTCTGCCCTCTCTTTTTTGAGGAGTAAATATCTTTGTCTTTCTCTAGAGCATCTAAACAGCTTTCAGAAATGTAATGTAGCCAAAGACAACAGAATATAGAATTAACAGAGATGGAAGGGATCTTGGAGGTCTTCTAGCCAAACCCTCTGCTTAGGCAGGAAACCCTACACCACTTCAGACAAATGGTTATCTAATCTCTTCTTAAAAACTTCCAGGGTTGGAGCATTTACAACTTTTGGAAGCAAGTTGTTCCACTGATTAATTGTTCTAACTATGAGGAAATTTAAATTCTAAGTTGTTTCTCCTTGATTAATTGTATTAACATTCAAAGTCCTTCATGGCTTGTGTCGGGGGTATTTGCGGGAGCGTCTCCTGCCAATATTGAATACTGATCGCCCTGTGCGTGTGCACAGACGGGGACTCCTCGGGGTGCCATATGCGAGACAGTGTCGGCTGGTGGTCCCCTGGGGAAGGGCCTACTCTGTCGCAGCTCCTGCCTTGTGGAACCAACTACCTCTGGAGCTCCGTTTGGCTCCTGATCTCCGGTCTTTCCACCGTGATTTGAAAACCTGGCTATTTGAGCAGGCCGGGCTGGACTGACCTCTTGGGCGGGGATTAAATTAGTTTTAAATTTTAAATTAGTTTTAGTTATTGGGCTTGTTTAAGTTTAATTCTTTTTTAAATATTTATTGTTGTATTTTAGTTGTGAGCCACCCCAAGTCCTTTCGAAGAGGGGGCTGCATACAAGTCCAATTAAATAAAAGTAATAATTAATTAATTAATTAATTAATTTCCATCCATTGCTTCTTATCCTGTCCTCAGGTGCTTTGGAGAATAGCGTGACTCCCTTTTCTTTGTGGCAACCCCTGAGATATTGGAACATTGCTATCATGTCACTCCTAGTCCTTCTTTTTAACAGACTGGACACACCAGTTCCAGCAACTGTTCTTTATATATTTTAGCTGCCTATGCTAAAACCACCACAAAGATGGCAAAACTGAAAGCAAAGAAACAAAAAGGAATACCTGTTTCAAGATTTGGGCCCATTGTATCTGAAAAAGTACATCTTGTACTTATAAACTAGTGCAGAGATCTTTATTGGAGGCCCTGTTTCAAATACTCTTATGTAATTGTGATTGGATTTTTTAAGTTATGTCCACCCAATTATGGTATTCCCTTCCCAAAGAGTTCTGTCTGGCATTCTTTGTTATCTTTTTGCAGTATTTATTTATTTGAAACATTTAACTTTTCTATACTTCTAGTGCTGCAATATATTAATGTAGTATCTGTACATTTATAGTGCTTATTTCTACTATAGTCATTATAGATATTTTAATTGATTATTATTCTGTTCCACTTGCTTTTTTCTGTATTGATAGTTATAGCAGGTGGCAGCAACTAGCTGGTGTTGGCTAACTAAAAGAAAGAAAGAAAGAAAAAGTTAAGCACTTAAATCTGGCACTTAGATGAAAGTCTACCAAGATAGTGGAATATGGTAGAAAGTTTTTAAAAATATCCCAATTGATATTTTCCAACTTGAAAATATCCCAACTTTGATATTTTTGCCAACAAACTATGTGAAGTTAAATTCAGCTCAAAGGCATCCTTAGTTTTTTTTATTCTGCAAGAATCTGGGAGTTTATAATTAGTAGCACATACATTTCCTGAATAATTAAGTGTTTATAATCTTTTGCACTATTCCTGAAAATAATATTCACCACCAAAATTTACCCAACTATTAAATAAAACATTTTATTAGAAAGATACAAGAGTTGTCTAAAAATAACAAAATGAAACCAAACATTTCAGAATCAAACCACAAAAGTGAAACATTGCAAAACTAAAATCTTAAAATCAAAATTTTAAAACTTTCAATCTTTTATTTAAAATTATTATACATTTTTATTATAAGTGTATACTATCAGAGATACAATTATTCTCACATCCTCTATAAATGATTCTGTAGTAAAGAGGCTGCTACAGAAAACAGACTGTCACAAATTCCCACCAACTGGGATTCTTCTGGTGATGGAGTGCAGAGCAGAGCTTGCAAAATTGAGATGATCCACTGTAAAAGATCCTATGAGAGGAAGCAGTCTTTGAGATATTATTGCCCTGTATTGTCTTGGGACTTATAGGTAAGCAGCAATTTGAAATATAAAGATAGGTAAGTCCACAAAAAAATTATATACTAGGATATAACAAGCTTATACAAGAGAGTAGTTGGAGTGACT
Source organism: Naja naja (assembly GCA_009733165.1). Classification (NCBI taxonomy): domain Eukaryota; kingdom Metazoa; phylum Chordata; class Lepidosauria; order Squamata; family Elapidae; genus Naja; species Naja naja. The sequence continues at coordinate 24,232,014 of CM019152.1, read as the reverse complement.
TGGTTGTCTTCACCATAAGGAGGACAGCTCCTTATGAAGTGACATCAATCTCACTAGAAAATAGTATATTTATATAATATATTTTAATGTATTTAAAATATCCTATATTTCCTACCCTTTGTGAAGCACCACTTAAGTCTTAAACATATTCCTAAGCAAAGCAACTTTCCAAACAAATGCAAGGAATGAAAAAGAATGAACATAAACTATTTATCATAAAATGAGAAATGATAAAATATCTTCTATCATTTTTTTTTGCCACTGAACCATGTATATTTATAAAAGAATATTTGTTTGTTTATTGAAGACATACTAGAAATCATGTGACAAGGTATGTCTTAGCAGTGACAGACTAAAGCACTGCCCAAGATTTTCATGCTGTCAGTACATGAAGTATCAAGCAAGCTCTGCAGGAACAGGCTGAAAGGGAGAAAGGAAGATAACTTAGTTCCTGGAAACCTTTTATAAAAATCCAACCAATATTAAATGTGACAATATGACACTGAAGACACACACATTCTAAAAGAATTTGCTGAGTGGTAATATTTGATATTAAGATTTATTTAGAAGCAGATTTTATATGCATGTAAGTAAAATAAAATATTTGTAATATTTTAAAGGTGCCATGGAATGTTTATATACTGTAGATCCATATATGAACTTCACATGTGTGGTTATCTTTCTTTGTCAAATGGACTTTAACTGTCAATTCTATTATTCCCTAATTATAGTCATATACTCTCTGTGTGTGTGTGTGTGTGTGTGTGTATTTTGTGTCTGTATGTGTGTGCCACTATTTAAAATCTCTCCTCAACGAAGGTATGAAAATGGAAATATCCATGCCGGATAGTTATTTAACTTTGACTTAAATACATCCATCAAAAGAGAGGCCACTATTTATCTAATCAGTTGATTCCACTATGACACAATTTTACTGGGAATTTTTTTTCCACTAACATTCCTGGAACTGTGCCTCTTGCAACTTTAATCTATGATTTCATGTCATGGACTGTTATAGCTGTTGGACTTTGGTTTTGTCCTGTGCTACATCCTTTAGATATTTGAAGAGTGCTATCACATAACACTTCATCCTACTGTTTCATAGATAAAGATCTCTAGTTCCTTCTTTCTCCCTTCATAGGATTTAGTTATTGGTCTTCTAATTTTGACAATTTTTAAATCTTTTCCAATTTGTCTACATCTTTTTTTAAAAAAATTGAAAGAGCTGAATACAGTATTCAGGGTGAAGTGCAACCAATGCAGTAAAATGATTGTTCCATGATTTGTAAATTATATTTATATTACTCCAAGATAAAATTGCATTACTTCTCACCTTTCTCTATGCAGCTAATCTACGTTACTTGCTCCTATTTCCCTAGATTAATTTTTGTCAACTGTTTTCTTCTGAATATAAAATTTCCAAATAATAAATAAGTGTTAAGATGCAGTGATAGAAGTCAGTTCAAATGTTGATTACAGTTGTAAACCAATATAAAACACACAGAAGGAATATGGTCAATAAAAGAAGCATAGTAATATAAAAGGTTAAAAAGAAGCTGTGGGGACAAAATGTTAGCTGAAAAATATAATAATAAATTAAAAGAAAATTCCAGGCTAAAAAAAAAGTACAAAAAATCTTGAAAGACATATAAAATAAATTAAAAGAAGGTTAAATTCCAGGCTATAAAATACTCAATGTTGGCAGATAAGGGGCATTTGAGACTAAGTGATATGGTTAGGTGCTGTGCATGAGCCAGAATTCATTGTCTAATAATATTGAATGTTGCTGCACAGAACTTGACAAAAGTGTATACTGGGGCAGGGAGGAAGAAGCAGCAGGAAAATATAATGTTATCTTGACTGTCCTGGAGCAATGGTAGCATGAGGTTGGTGTGAATTTCTATACAGTATAAACACTGGACAAAGACATTCTATTTTTACTAAATGTGCAGATTTGCAAAGGCTTACATGTGGCTCTTATTCTAATCATAATGTATTTTATTTTTTAATATACATCCATCTACCTAAATACATTCTTAACATGTTTTGGCTTCTCCCATGCTAATGACCTCATTCTACTAGCCATACCCATGTAAACAGGAAGATGTATTATGGCCTTGAGTTATAAAAACGGAATTGCCTCTTCAAGTTATTTTGGTTTTTTTTTTAAGAAAGAAAGTCTCCTTTGATATTAGCTCATTTGCTAATGATTTATAGATATGTCCTTTAATTTTCATAGCAATAGTATGAAAGTAGATTCCATTGGTGCCTTGATTTTTTTTGGTTTTCCAATCTGGCCTATAATGTATATAATTTGGTCTTCCATCTAGGTACTAACACTGCTTAGCTTTTGGGATCATCTAGGATATGTAATACTTAGACCGTCTATTGATTTCCAGTATTGCTACATAACTTAAATACAATGGCCAATTAATCATTTAAAATTTTGCTTAATTCTTGGAACATCCAAAACAGTTTACTGAAAATTAAGAGTTATTTCAGGAAAAGTTGATTTATTTCATATTAAATATTTTAGGTAAAGTACCAATAATGTAAAAGCTAGCATCATGCTGACTTTTCCCTAGCATTTTATTCGCCAAAACCCTATATTCATGTAACAATATAAAAAAACCAGTAAAGTTATACACAGTACACAACTGTATACCACCTTTGTTATTCCCTCCATTGTTATACTCAAAGTATTTCCTTACAATTGTCAGTTACAAGATGATAAGGAATATGTACTAAGGCACTTTACAACATAGAATTTGTAAGTTAAATTAAAAATATTAAATGGGTGTTGGTTAAACAGATAAATTTTAGACGTCAATAAATCTTCATAAAAATACTGCACAGTATAATTCTTAAGGGGAAAAAATCGAGCTTAACACCAAGTTGGCCTCCCCCTATGCATGCCTCCATAACATTTTGAAATAGTAAACTCTGGCTGTATATTTTCAATATAAGAGTATGACTGCAATGATTACAGGTAGCTTTCTGGCAACCACTTAAAATCAGCATGGTATTCTTGCTTTTGTCAGTAGATTTTTTTTTTAAATCATCATCTTGTGTCAGCCTGCTACAGATGAACACCTTGCTGGAGTCGCATTTCTTAAAACTTCACAGAGGAAAACAGACAGTGTTTTATAGCAGATCTATTCTTGTTCTAGGATTATAGTTGTTGCCTGTGATGCAAAAAGGGAAACTTTTTTTTCCATCTGCAATATTTTGTGTTCATTAACTCTGCCACAGTGTATTTGACTCTGAAGCAGGATATGATCATAAGCTGGCTATATTGATTTTCTTAGAAAAGAGAAGCATGTTTAGTCTCATATTTGAAATGTTACTACTCAAATTAATTTAAAACATTTCCATCTGGAGCAACTGGAAGAATAGGAAAAGAAACAATATAGTGTATTGTGAATATATATGGCCTGAAATCTACATAGTTCCTCCCACCAGTGAAAGATCAAATATTTCATAGACATTTATACCTAGAAGGATGGATTGAATAAAAGAGCGTAACTAAGAGTGGGAGCAGATAGACTAAAAATTGTGTCATATTCTAGCACTAATTATAACTGAACTTAATTTCTTCAGAAACAGTCACTGTTACTTTTTTTCTGAAATCACAATGTACTTAAAATTAGCAGAACTGGAAATATATGAACCATAATGTTGTCTTGACAGATGATGATCTCAAGATTCTTGGGAAATCTAGATGGCAGAGGCGTATAGCACAATCATTCAAATCAGAAGAAATTGAAAACTGTAATTTTTAGCCTTCTCTGCTGCTCTGTGTAATTCTAGGCAGATTTCCAAGACTTCATTGCATTTGGAAAGATTAAGAAATAGAGTAAATAGGTAGTGTTATCACCATTCCCACTGACAGCTTCCTCTATTTTTCATGTAAGCTTGGCAACAAAGTGGAAAATGATGACAGTATAAAGCTGATGCAATTGGCAAGTTTCCCTTATGTATAGAATCTATATATCTTTTATGCTAAAGGACTCTGGAACTTAGAAAAAGAGCCTAGCAGTAGAACAAGCCAAATATGAAGCTGAGGAATTGGAGAACACATATGTGCTAATTTAATAACTTTAGGGAATATATATATATATATATATATATATATATATATATATATATATATCCAAAATCTTGCCAAAATATAAACAGGAACTGAATCAGATAATCAGTTTCAACACTGGAATTGCAGGCATTTTTCCTAACCTAAGTTGCAGATGCGTGGGAATGAATTTGAAATGTTCTGCATGCTAAGCTGAAGCTTTATTACTGTGCTACACTCTCATCAAAATATAAACAATGGTATTCCACATATAGGCATAAGGAAACAAAGGATGATTATGTACATTTTATATGTTCTGTTTATTTGTCACTGTACCAATGTAAGACTTGTTCAGTAGTAACCTTCTACAGGTAGTCCTTGACTTACAATCATTCAATGATCATTCAAAGTTAGAAGAGTGCTGAAATAAGTGATTTACAGCAAGTCCTTGCACATATAATCATGGCAGCATCCCCATGGTAACAAGATCAAATGTGCTTGATAACTGGCATGCATTTATTATGCAACATTAATTGCAACATCCTTGGGTCATGTGCTCATTATTTACAATCCTTTCAAGGAGCTTCCAACAAGCAGTCAATAAAGGAAATGAATTTGTTTACCAACATGATTCACTTGACGATCATGATGGTTCACTTAGTGACACAATAAAAAGGTTGTAAAATTGGGCAACACTCACTTCACAACCACAAAGTTTAATGACAGAAGTTCTGATCCCAGTTGTGTTGTAAAGTGAGAATCACTTGTAATTGTGGAATATTTTCTTCCGACAGACAGCAGCACTGCTGTTTCTTCCATGAGTTATTGCATTTTATTTAAATTTCCCAGTGGGTCTATAGTCCTGACATTTTCTTGTAATCTGCTTTAAAAACATTAACCATCTCTGGCACCGCTTACTTTCTGACATTTATATTTATGTTTTCATTTTTTACACTTTTGTATAAGTTTAATTTATTCAATTATATAACTATCTGTTTATTAAAATCTTACTAAAATGATATTCAGCGTAGCTACCATCACTAGAAAACTTTGACTATTGAGTTGTATAATATTTAGACCTGTGTGAAGTTTCAAAAGAATGTTTGCTTTTAATGAAGATTGCAAGTCCCTTGAACTGCTTTATAGAGCAATGTATTTTCATTCCTTTTAAAAGAAAAGTGAAAGTTCCTTTAACTTGCTTTACTTCAAAACTCTTCTTGATCTACTGTCATGGAGCTAGTGTTATGGGAAAAAGCTGAAACTCTTCAATATTGCTCAGGCATTCCCTTTGGTATGCAGTATGTTCCTCCAAGCTGCTCATCCATTCCTTCTGCATACAAATTCAAATATTCTAAGTAACATTTAAATCACATACAGGTGAAACTCAAAAAATTAGAATATCGTGCAAAATTTCATTTTTTTCAGTAATGCAACTTAAAAGGTGAAACTAATATATGAGATAGACTCATTACATGCAAAGCAAGATAGCTCAAGCTGTGATTTGCCATAATTGTGATGATTATGGCTTACAGCTCATGAAAACCCCAAATCCACAATATTAGAAAATTAGAATATTGTGAAAAGGTACAATATTCTAGGCTCAAAGTGTCCCACTCTAATAAGCTAATTAAGCCATAACACCTGCAAAGGGTTCCTGAGCCTTTAAATGGTCTCTCAGTCTGGTTCAGTAGGAATCACAATCATGGGAAAGACTGCTGACCTGACAGTTGTGCAGAAAACCATCATTGACACCCTCCATAAGGAGGGAAAGCCTCAAAAGGTAATTGCAAAAGAAGTTGGATGTTCCAAAGTGCTGTATCAAAGCACATTAATAGAAAGTTATGTGGAAGGGAAAAGTGTGGAAGAAAAAGGTGCACAAGCAGCAGGGATGACCGCAGCCTGGAGAGGATTGTCAGGAAAAGGCCATTCAAAAGTGTTGGGGACTTTCACAAGGAGTGGACCGAAGCTGGAGTCAGTGCATCAAGATCCACCAAACACAGACAGATCCTGGACATGGGCTTCAAATGTCATCAGAAGCGTCTTACCCGAGCTAAAGAAAAACAGACCTGGTGTGTTGCTCAGTGGTCCAAAGTCCTCTTTTCTGATGAGAGCAACTTTTGCATCTCATTTGGAAACCAAGGACCCAGAGTCTGGAGGAAGAATGGAGGCACACACTGCAAGATGCTTGAAGTCCAGTGTGAAGTTTCCACAGTCTGTGTTGATTTGGGGAGCCATGTCATCTGCTGGTGTTGGTCCACTGTGCTTCATTAAGGCCAGGGTCAATGCAGCCATCTACCAGGAGATTTTGGAGCACTTCATGCTTCCATCCACAGGTGAGCTTTATGTGGATGCTGACTTCATTTTCCAGCAGGACTTGGCACCTGCCCACACTGCCAAAAGCACCAAAACCTGATTCAATGACCATGGGATTACTGTGCTTGATTGGCCAGCAAACTTACCTGACCTGAACCCCATAGAGAATGATTACAGACATGAGACTGAACAATGCAGAAGAGCTGAAGGCCACTATTGAAGCATCCTGGTCTTCCATAACACTTCAGCAGTGCCAAAGACTGATAGTTTCCATGCCACGCCGCATTGAGGCAGTAATTGCTGCAAAAGGGGCCCAAACCAAGTACTGAGTACATATGCATGCTTATACTTTTCAGAAGTCCGATATTCGTCTATGTACAATCCTTGTTTTATTGATTGCATGTCATATTCTAATTTTCTGAGATTGTGGATTTGGGGTTTTCATGAACTGTAAGCCATAATCATCACAATTATGGCAAATCACGGCTTGAACTATCTTGCTTTGCATGTAATGAGTCTATCTCATATATTAGTTTCACCTTTTAAGTTGCATTACTGAAATAAATGAACTTTTGCACGATATTCTAATTTTTTGAGGTTCACCTATAAGCATGTAAAAAAAATCAAAAGATACTCATAGAGTTTAATTTAAAAATTGGAAGAGAATTATTTATCCAATGCTACTTTACATAAGGCTCTTTGTGAAAGAAAGCTGTGATTCCTTACTCTGTTTCCTCTAAAGAGCAGGGAGAGAATATCTTCCATCTGGTTATGTAGTCATTTCCTGTGAAGCTCCCCATGTACATCAACACCATATCTTATATTTCAAGGAATTTTTAAAAAATCCCAAGAAGAGCCAGTGCCACCCAAATTCTTTGCATATGTACCATTTATTTAAATTAGGAGAACAACATTTTCAACACTCACCTTTAAGCTATATTACTTAAATCTCAAGTTCTAGGTATTTCTGTCATATTAAAAGAGTAGCAACAACAACAACAATAACTAATCTTTTGGCTGAGTAATAATTTAGCCTCTTATTCTTTTTTTCTTTTGTTTTTCTTCCTTTCACATTTGTACTTTTCTTTTGGCAGTACCAATACAAATAGTTTTAAGGGAATGGAGTGTTGCCATTTCAGACATTAAATAATATGTGTTGTTTTAAAATAACTAATGGCCTCCTTTAATTTTGCCCCCTTTCAGGAAAATTTGCCTTCAAGCAAATTACTTTCCAGAGTTGTATATTGTTGGATCATGGCTTGTAATTGTTTTATCGATTTTGAACCTCAGCAGATCCAACAGATGTTTTAAAACAAATAAACCATGCATGGTGGTTGTCAGACATTGCTCACAGGCTAATCCCTTTATCCAAATGTAAAAGCTAAACACTTGAAATCATATGCTCAAATAAATGGAGAAGTTCAGCATACACTCAAAAATGCCAGCACCAATTCCTTCCACTTCAGTTATTTGGCATTGGCTTTGCAGTCCAAACATTAAAATTGGGATAATGTAAAGAAGTTTCTTGGGTGTAGGTCTTTCTGTATTTTCTGTATAGTTTTTATTACTCTATATTATTCTGTTAAGTGGTGGGATTCAAATTTTTTTACTACCGGTTCTGTGGGCATGGCTTGGTGGGCGTGGCAGGGGAAGGATACTGTAAAATCTCCAGTCAGAGGTGGTATTTGCCGGTTCTCCAAACTACTCAAAATTTCTGCTGCTGGTTCTCCAGAACTGATCAGAACCTGCTGAATATCACCTCTGATTCTGTACATGTGAGCTGCTAAGGTATCTATTTAGGAATGCAGCAAGCAACAGATTAGTTCAGATCAAGAGAGAGAGAGAGAGATGATAGATAGATAGATAGATAGATAGATAGATAGATAGAGATAGAGAGATAGAGAGATAGAGATAGATGTGTGACTCAGAGAAAAAAAGAGATAATAATTCAATAAGGCATTCTAAAAGCCTTATATTCATTGCACAATTGCACACTAAAATGGATTCTTCAACAAAACTATATGTCCTATGGAGCATAAGCAAGTCCTCTCGCCTCTCTTGTTCAACATTTATATGAAGCCGCTGGGTGAGATCATCCGTGGCTTCGGGGTGAGTTATCATCAGTACGCTGATGATACGCAGTTATACATCTCCACCCCGGGCCACATCAGTGATGCTCTCTCCGTGATGTCCCGTTGTTTGGAAGCGGTGTGAATCTGGATGGACAGGAATATGCTTCGTCTCAATCCAGCCAAGACAGAGTGGCTGTGCATACCGACATCCCGGTCCAGTTTGGAGATTCCATCTTTGGTCATGGGGAGGAGGTGTTACCCCCGTGGACAGGGCACGGAACCTGGGGGTTCTCCTGGATTCACGGCTCAAGTTGGAGGAGCAGGTGGGAGCCGTGGCCAGGGGGGCCTTTGCCCAGGTCCGGCTGGTTCACCAGTTGCGCCCATACCTGGACCGGGATGCCCTGCGCATGATCACTCAGGCTCGTTGTCTCCCGTTGGACTACTGTAACGCTCTCTATCTAGGACTGCCCTTGTGCACCACTCGGAGGCTTCAGCTGGTGCAGAATGCGGCTGCGGGTTGTGATGGGAGCCTCCCGATACTCCCATGTTACACCCCTCCTGCGTGGCTTGCATTGGCTTCCGGTTGCCCTCGGGTGAGGTTCAAGGTTTTGGTTTTAACATTCAAAGTCCTACATGGCATGGGTCCAGGATATTTACGAGAATGACTTCTCCCAGCCTCAAATACCAGCCGCCGGTGCGACAGGCGGGTCTCCTCGGGCTGCCCTCCGTGACTCAATGTCGTTTGGCGGGGACCGGGGAGGGCCTATTCTGTGGCGGCCCCCACTCTATGGAATCTTCTTCGCTGGAGCTCCGGCTGGCTCCGATCTCCGCACCTTCCGCCGAGCTAAAAACCTGGCTGTTTTACAATCTGGGCAGTGTTGACCCTTGGGGTTGTTTACGTAATTTTGGGGTTTTAATAATAATACTAATATTAATTCGGCTTTAATTTAATATATTTTTAAGTAACTTATTGTTGTATTCTATTTTAGTTGTGAGCCGCCCCGAGTCCCTCGAGAGGGGGCGTATATAAGTCGAATAAATAAATAAATAAATAAATAAATAAATAAATAAATAAATAATAGTGTTTGGATGGGGAGGGGAATAAGTGGAATTTACAATAGTTAAAGTCGTTTCCAGCTTTCTTTGATTAGATGATAAACCAGAGATTCCATTATAAGTTAATTAACCAAGAATATATGATGGAGACCTTGAAGAATATCTAAGGTAGAAGACAGATAATTTTTCAGGTCAAGAATTATCCCCAGTTCAAAATCATGTATTTCCTGAAGTGGACAGAAAAAAAATGTGTGGAGCCAAATTACAACAAATAATATTTACCATTGCAAGCAACCTAGTTGCTGCTAATTTTATCAAAATTATCTTTGTTGTGTTTATAGTAATGATACCACCAGCAACATCTAAAGATATTTGTCAATATATCAATTTATCAAAGCTGCATTCCTTTTGTATTTATCCCTGACTGCAGCTACCTCAGTGCTCAACCTCAGTGCTCAAGAGACCATCAGGGAAACCCCCAAGTTTCTTGTAATCCTAAATCAGGTCTCTATTTGTTATCTGGCATGGGCTAATGTAACATGTCTTTTCTCTCTTTAAGGTGGGTTGGCATCAGCAAATTGAAAAACAATCAATCAGAAAATGATCCAACTATGGCAATAAGCAAGTAGCTAAGTCTTCAAAACCAAATCACAACTCAATGCACTGAGACAAAAACCAATTCTAATGTGCCACCCCTGATGTGTATTGGTTCTGTAATGGCCTGGGACAAGCCTCATGGTTTCCATGGTGAAATCCTGAGCTGCCCTGGGTTCAATATTACTGGGTGACAAATTGAAATCCTCACAGACCATCAAGATCTCAACCACTAATGTAGCAGTAAAATCTGGCAGATAGGGGAGATGCTGTGAAGCATGAAGGCCATACAACAACAACAATCCCATCAGTTCCCAAGAGTCCAACTTCAACCAGTGAGTGTTACACCCAGTTATCTACATGGAAAAACCTCGGAAAACAGATAACTTGTGGATGATTGCTGTCATCCCGTTTTGTCTCCCCTGGAGTCATGGCTGGGGAGACTCAGAATTCAGGTAGGCATATTTCCAAGAGAAGAAGTCCTCTCTCTAAATTTAGGCTCCATGATTATTTTATAGTTATTAATGAATTGTTTTATTGTTATTGATTTATTTATTGAGGTACATCTCAAGTTGCTGGGGCTATAGAAGTAGTTATAAATTTACTGCTAAGATTGTTGATATTCTTCTTCTTCACACTATTCTTATGAGTGGAATGTATCTTTAACATATTATAAAGAAGACAATGGTGTCAGAAAAAATATGATTCAATTACAGTTTGTACCTGAAAAAATATTTAGAAAAGCAGAAACATTCAGGAACAGAGTGAGGCTAACTACTTTTCTGGAGGAGACTGACCTCCTATTGAAGACAATATAAGTTATTTTCTTATTCATCTAATGCAAAATATGTATGTGTGCAATTGATTTTTATACTAAAAAATGAATTATGGCATGCAAACATGAGCTGAGGTGTAAGCTAGAAATTTGATGCAATGGTCTCATTGACTGACTGCATGGAGCTCTTGTTTTCAATAAAAATGAATACTTAGTTATGATCACTGATGAGTACCTGGAATCAACTGCCCTTGGAGCTCCGTCTGGCCCCTGACCTCCGCACCTTCCGCCGTGAGCTAAAGACCTGGTTATTTGACCAACCCGGGCTGTGACCCCTCCTTGGGGGGAGGGATGGATTTTTTAAATGTTTATTATTGTATTGTTTTAATATTTGGGCTTGTATTTAGTTTAATGGTTTTTTAAGTATTTATTGTTCTGTATTTTAGTTGTGAGCCGCCCCGAGTCTTCAGAGATGGGGCGGCATATAAGTTCAAATATAAATAAATAAATATGACAGTTCGGTTTTTTGAATCATTTCATGCAAACTGGTTCTTCAATTATATCACACAATAATTTCTTAGAACTGAAAATAGTTAAAAAGAAATACCCTACTTGATTTCTGTTTTTCAGAACAAGATTAATTTTTATGAACTTCTAAAAGATTTCAATCATAGTTTGATGATTATGTCTGTGCCCCCCAGTTGAATAGCCAATGAAGTAGAATAACAAAATAAATACATGTGTACAATCACACCTGCTCTCTAGAGAGTGTGAAATCTTTTTGATCCAGAGACTAATAACTTTTAGGTTACATGAAGCAATCTATAGAATGTCTACCTGGAAATTTCCCAAACCAATGGAAAAGATTCCATTCGTTTTCACTGCCATCACTTGCTTAAGCTAAGCCAAATAAAAATGGTGAAAAAAACTGAACCCAGATGCTAAAAACTATCCAGATGTTTCAAATATACTAATAAAGTCCCTAGATAGTAATATTCTATGCTGTCATTAAACTTTTTAAAAAGCTTTCAGTATTCCATTATTGTGTTATTGAACTATACAAGTTTTTAACCTGTACTTCATTCAATTTTCCTGGATTTTGCCTTTTTTTCTGTACTGCAGGTGCAGATGAGATGAAAATGGGAGGCTACTTTGGCTGACAAAAATATCTCTTTTCCTGAAAATAAGTCCATAGAGAACAATAACAGCATTCTTAGGAGCCACAGCATGTCTTCTAAGGCTTTTACTATTGCATTCACTCTGTAAGTGGAAATGAAAATCTTAATTAACTTCTGAATGTTTTTTTGATGAATGGTCTAAGGTCTACTCAAAGACATCCAGAGAGACTTCATCCTCATTGAAACATAAATTAAATGAAATATCCATATGTCATTTTTAATAACAAGCACATGAACAGTGTCTTGATTTGCAACCATCTTCCTTCGAAGTCAATCTCTTAAAATACTGAGGTACCCATAATCTTCATGAAAAAGCCTTCTTGCCTTCTTGGAAAAACTTTCTTACTTTTTTGTGTGTGCCACCAGTAAAACCAACATGTTGGTGTAAAAACATCCTAATAACATGTTCCTGTTTATTTGTATAAATGGTTAAAGAAAACATGAGGGAGAACAGGTACTTTGCTTTTCAGATATAGCATGCTAGATTGATGGGAGGCAAAGAAGCAACATTATTAATAATGTTTATTTTTAATATTATTTCCTGTCCTTTCACCAGTTATGTTTCCTATTAATGTACAAATCGGTTTAAACTATTATTGGAGTCTGAAATTGGTTGTTCTGGTTTTATTGACTTATGTATCTACAACCATTTAAATCACAAGAATTCCAAGTTTGAAATGACACTGAGCCTACAATATGTCATTAAAATTAGAACACCTGTTTCAATTCAAAATATTTTCTAACCCACTAGTAACTAATATATTAGTATTTGTAGTATTCTTAAAATATTGTGGTTTTTTTTAAAATTACATTTATATGCCGCCCTTCTCCGAAGACTCAGGGCGGCTTACAATTTTTTGGGATACAACCCAGTGTGCTCAGCAATAGCTTTCATTCCATTGTATATGCCTGCTTATTACTAAGCGGCATTTTTACAAAGTCAGCTTATTGCCCCCAACAATCTTGGGTCCTCAATTTACCTACCCCGAGAGGATGGAAGGCTGAGTCAACCTTGAGCCTGGTGGGATTCGAGCCTACAGTAATTGTAGACAGCTGGATCTTAAGTGCAGGCATTTAACAGCCTGAGCCACCAAGATTCTTATGAATCCTAATGACATACCAATTATACAGCAATATCCCAAGCCAGAATTATGTTATCAGTGTTGTCACATTTTCATTATTTAATATTATCTCAGTATCAGCATTTATTTATTGCTTGCCCTCTCTCGGTCATCCTGCCCCTGTTCTTCCATGCTAACAAGCCGTCCCAGTTATGAGGGCCCTGGGCTAGGTTGGCCTGCTCCTCCCCACATTCCTCCAAAGCCAATGAAGCATCCCTTCGATCTCCATCATATTAACCTAAAATTGAACAGACCCTGTGTCTGTTAAAACTAAACTGATATGAACCTATATAAATCTAACAAAAAGGCCAACTGTTGAAACTTGTATTTATACTATACCACAATAAAATAAGGCATGTAACTTGTAAAGTCTACTCCAAATGTAAAGACAAACCTGAACATTGATTGACAAATAAAATAAAACAAATAAATAAATTTATATTCTTGTAGTTAGTCAAGCAGTTATCACCTTTTGGAGGATTATGTTTATATATCAACAACAGCTGGTCTCAGGATATAACTATAATATGTAAATTCTGTGATGAAAACTTAGAGTCTTTACATATCAACTGCAAGCCATTTTATTTTCCACATGAATTCTCCTCATTTCTCCTAATAGCTGTGTATGTTCCTCCACAAGCCTGTGTAAAGAAGGCGTTACGAACTCTTGCTGATCAAATTATGGAGGCTGAAGCCAAACACCCAGGTTCCCTTCCCATCATTTTAGGAGATTTCAATCAAGCAAATTTAAGGAAAGAGCTCCCAAAATATTTCCAGCATGCCAATTGTCCCACCAGAGGCAAAAATACTTTAGACCACTGCTACAAACAGTAAAAGATGCTTATAGGTCTTTACCACAAGCAGCTGTGGGACATTCTGACTACTGCATGATTCACCTTGTACCTGCCTATAGACAAAGACTTAAAACCATGAAACCAATGATTAAATCAGTGAAGAATTGGTCAGATGAAGCAAAGCTGAAACTCCAGGCCTGCCTTGATTGCACTGATTGGAATGTTTTTGAAGATGCCCCTGCAGACCTAGATGAGCTTACAGATATTGTAACATCATATGTCAGCTTCTGTGAAGACTTATGTGTACCAACAAGGAACCTGCAAATATATAGTAACAATAAACCTTGGTTCACAGCTAAACTTAAGCAGCTACATTGTTCCAAAGAGGAAGCCTACAGAAAAGGTGACAGAATGCTATACAACCAGGCCAGAAACATATTAACAAGAGAGATCAGAGCAGCAAAAAGAAGCTACTCTGAAAAGTAACGGAATCAGTTCTCAACAAATGAACCAGCAAACATGTGGAAAACTTTTAAAAATATCACTGGCTTCAGCAAACCTCCTTCCCAGGCAGAAGGAAATCAACAACTAGCAGATGACCTGAATGTGTTTTACTGAAGGTTTGAAAAGAAACTACAGCCACCTATCTCCACAACCCACATCTCAAACACACCAACAACAGCCAAGCCTCCTACAACTGGCCCCAAGCCATTAGGTTCACAACCTCTGGTGATCATAGAAAAAGAAGTGCAAGATCTATTACACAGACAAAAGCCAGGAAAAGCACCAGGGCCAGACAAGATAACTCCTTCTTGCTTAAAAGTCTATGCTGACCAATTGGCCCCCATCTTCACCCGAATCTTCAATAAATCACTAGAGATGTGCTATGTTCCTTCCTGCTTCAAATGCTCTACCATCATCCCAGTGCCAAAGAAGCCCTCCATCAAGGAACTGAATGACTACAGACCAGTTGCTCTAACATCTTTAGTTATGAAAATCTTTGAAAGGCTTGTGCTGTCCCACCTGAAAACCATCATGGATCCACTGTTAGATCCCATGCAGTTTGCATACCAAGCAAATAGATTGACAGATGATGCTGTTAACATGGCTCTGCATTACATCCTACAACACCTCGAATCTCCCAATACCTATGCAAGGGTCCTCTTTGTAGACTTCAGTTCAGCATTCAATACCATCATTCCAGACACTCTTCTAAGTACATTAAACCAACTAGGGGTACCTGAACACACTTGTAAGTGGATCATAAGCTTCCTAACAGACAGGAAGCAGCAGGTGAAGCTAGGCAGAATCACATCCCATACCTGTACAATCAGCACAGGGGCCCCCCAAGGCTGTGTGCTTTCTGCACTTCTCTTCTCCCTATATACCAATGACTGCATCTCAAACGATCCATCTGTTAAAATACTGAAGTTTGCTGATGACACAACAGTGATTGGTCTCATTCGAGACAACAACAAATCTGCATACAGACAGGAGGTTATACAACTTGCCTTGTGGTGTAACCAGAACAATCTGGAACTGAACACACTCAAAACCATAGAAATGGTGGTAGACTTTAGGAGAAACCCTCCCATACTACCACCTCTTACAATACTAGACAACACCGTATCAACAGTAGAGACCTTCAAATTTCTAGGTTCTACTATATCACATGACCTAAAATGGACACCTAACATCAAAAACGTTATCAAAAAAGCACAACAAAGAATGTTCTTTCTGCGCCAACTCAGAAAGCTCAAACTGCCCAAGGAGCTGATGATACAGTTCTACAGAGGAATTATTGAATCTATCATCTGCCTGTCTGTTTTGGTTCTGCAACCCAACAGGAAAGACACAGACTTCAGAGGATAATTAGGACTGCAGAACAAAACAATTACTACCAACCTGCCTTCAATCGAGGACCAGTATACTGCATGAGTCAAAAAGAGGGCTGTGAAAATATTTACAGACCCCTCACATCCTGGACATAAACTGTTTCAATTCCTTCCCTCAAAATGACTCTATAGAGCACTACACATCAGAACAACTAGACACAAGAACAGCTTTTTGCCGAAAGTCATCACTCTGCTAAACAAATAATTCCCTCAACTCTGTTCAACTATTACAAAGCCTGCACTACTATTACTGTTAACCTTCTTGTCACTCCTTATCACCCATCACCTCCCACTTGTGATTGTAGGACTGTAACTTTGTTGCTTGTATCCTTACGATTTATACTGACTGTTCCCTAGTATGATTTGATTGCTGATTGTACCCTATGACTATCATTAAGTGTTGTACGTTATGATTCTTGATTCTTAATGAACATATCTTTTCTTTTATGTATACTGAGAGTATTTACACCAAGACAAATTCCTTGTGTGTCCAATCACACTTGGCCAATAAAGTATTCTATTCTGTTCTTTCAAAATCACCAGGCAATATAACAGTATTTAGCAATTATTCAAATTAATTATCATTTCTATAAGATACCAGAAATAAAATTAATCTTGTCAGAGTATATTCATGAACTGGAATAGAGCTTGGTAACAAGGTCAGCCAATGAATACGCATAGCAACTAAGTCAGCCAATGAGCACTGTTTTGAAACTGAAACTAAAAGTAGCTTAGGCGTGGCTCTATGTTAAGCCCTGCAACTCTGCAACTATGTGGAGCTCTGAGTCTGTCTATTGAAAATGAAACTGCTTCTTTCCTTGCTGTGTATAATGCTTGCTACTAAAGTTACTTGCAACATGTTTCTGTCTGAGTTTGCTCCATGTTGGAGAAATCTACAACTGGTTTGTAAAATCTACTTATTATGTTTATAAAGATGTTAAATGAAGCATCAGCCATCTGTGTTTATTTTTCTGGCACTGAATCAACGTTGCAAAACTCTGAATAAATCTGGATGGTGGTACATAATATGTGTGAATATCATGATTGAAGATGGAACACAAAAAATGAATGAAGAACCATTTCAGCCTGATGGTCTGAACACAAAATAGTAAGTTGAACTAGAATCAGAATCTCAAGTCAAGCAACCTTTTAATACCCCATAGCATGGTGTGACATAGCCTTCCCCAAGCTGCAATTTTCAGATACATACATTTCCATAATTCTCCAATGCAATGCAAGGCTACTAAATTAACGCACAGTCAATTTTGCAAGACAATTAAATTTATATTTGATCAAATATTTATGTAATATTTCCAAAGACATACTAGGAAGAATATTACAAGGATCTCTTGGAAAAAATAGACCAGATAATAAAAGATCTTTGAGTGAATAATTTTATTCAATTTATGACTCAATCTACAGGCAATTTACTTCATGCATGTTGAAACAAGTAATTTCCTAAATCATATTTTCTGCTTTCCATATCTACTAGAATTGAAATAACCTTCCTTACTACTTATCCTTATTTTGCGATAATGGGCTTCTTTTGATTTCAATAATAACTAAAATGTAAAACTATGCAAGGGTTTTATGTTACATTGTGTTCAATTGTGTTTCATCTCTTCTTTTTAATATATAAAAACCTGTTTGATCCCAGTTCCATTGAACTGAAATGACCACAATTTTAACTTGAAAAGAATGAAAGAAATAGACATTGAAAAGACTGAACCTTACAATAATATGGCTGTGATGTTGTAAGGTTACTCCTTCAAAGTAAATGAAAAATTCCTTAGTAAAAGATAAAAACTAAACTGTCACTAAAACTCATATGGTAACTGTTGGGATAAAAAACAGCTTACAGTGCCTCCCTTGTTGAATCTATACATATAAATCACAAGCTATAGATGATGAATAGAATTAATCTGCCTTGTTTGAGAATGGACATGTCACAATGACTGCAAGTGAGAACAATGAAGCAGAAAATGCATAATTCAAATATTTATGTTTATAATACATTTAGTCTGCCTTTCAGGGAATGCAGCAATTTTCCAACAAAACATTTTACATTTCCAAAATTCTCTGATTTTAAGTAAACTACACTCTATCATCCATGATCTCCTTTCTTTTTCTCTACAGTTCTGCAAAACAAAAGAAAACCAACTGAAGTCCCTTCCCAGATTAGTATGCGTTGCTGAGTGGGTGTATGAAATATTTCTAGAGTTTTCAAGTTTTGTGAAAATGCTTAATTGAAATAATTATCACAGGCAGTATGATTTGAGAACAAGAGCCCCGGTTCAATTGGATCTCTGGTCCACAAAATCCAACAGTCTGTTTTCACAGTTGCCCAACAAATGCTCAACAAATTTAAATGCTAGTGGAGAAAATTGTGGTCCTTCAGTCTATGTTTGTAAATTTCTTTAATGTGCCAGTTTAAAAACTATATGTCAAATAACCTTGAACCACATGGGCATTGGTCCTGATCCTCTTAATTTTCTTAAATGAGAAAGAATACACATTTTACTTGTTTTTGTGACTATCTGAGTAATTTTTTAAGGGGTACTCAAATTGTGGAATATTTTTGTTAGTCTTTTAATTATTTTATTGGACTGTTTATGTGTATTTCTGGAGTACTTCAAGGTGCTTACTTTCTTCATGTGGACAAATTAAGTACAGAATTGAAAACAATGGTCATTATCAGAAAAAAATCCTAAACACAACAATTGAGGGTCAGGCATGTTGAAGCAGTTTGATGCAAGCAAGCTCACAGCACTTGGCAAAATATGTGGAATGCCTTCATGAAGCAAAGACATTGCTTGTTCATAAAGTTTCATGGTTTGCTCATGTATCAATTTCATTGAACATTGCATTTTGATTTTGTCTTCAAGCATTATGTTCTTCTTTTGTGTAGGATTCAGGGATTAGGAAACACATTTCAACATATTCTTGTTATTTTTTTTCCAACCCCATGAAATGTTGTAAAGAAATTATGTAAAATTTCTCAGAACTCTTGTCTTTCTGGTCATTAGCATGATAACTCTCCAAAGTCAAAACAGAATGGGACCAAATTGCTATGGTGAAAGATGTTCCTGAAACAAATACCTGGCAGGGTGATCAATATCACAAAGAGAGAGATCAAGTTCAAAATTAGATCATATTTTTAAAAAAGGGTGGGGGGAAAAATCAATGAATTTCTAAGAAAGCAACAGTATGACTTTGCAAGTTGGCACATATGTTCCAAACCTCCATTCTCCCTTCCTTTTGTCACATGATTTGCATCAGAGCATATGTAGCTCATCCCATGTTTTCCAGTGCACAGATATACATGTAAACATGAACACAATAGAGAATAAACATATAGGAAAACAGAAATATACGTTGATACATGTTATTTCATTATATAGAAGAAATAAAGATCTGTGCTCTGATCACTACTGATAAAAAGCTTGAAAAGACATGATGTGCATGCTTTCTTAATCTTGTTTTTAATTCCATATCCTCTCCACTATATAGGATAATATATTCAGTGCTGCTAGGCAAAAGAAGAAATGCATTCTAAGCCAGATGCAATTTCTTAGTATGAAATGCAATAGTCTGGTATAACACTTTCCCAGCTTTGTCTATCTGTTTGTAATAAACTAGTAAAATTTCTTCTCCTGGATAGAATGCTTTGTATCAAACAGAATATTATGTCTAAAGTAGTAGTGATTATATTGTATATATAATTATGCATGTATAATTTTTTAATTATGTTGATCTTTTTCTTTAATGTATTTCTAAGCTCCAACAAGTTCTTTCCTAGTCAAATTGAACTGACTCACATCTGTAAACCTATAGCAGAATTTGTCCATTTACATTAACACCCACACATACATAAATCAACTTCTTCATTTCTCTTGCATTATGTACACTTGTGTACAAATTATAAACTTCCTATTGCTTGACTGTTCTGGCATCTGTCCCCATAGGGGAGGAAAACCTTTCAAAGTTTCCTTTGGCCCAAGAAGGAGAAACATCTGTTGCAATCATGAGTGGCTTGTTGGCTGGATCAACAAACCAGAACCTGTATTTAATTAGCTTTGTTCCTTTCTCTACTGTTCGTTGAGTCTCTGGGAAATAGTTTTACTGCTATTGAGGAGAAATTTTATTAATAAGACATGGAAAGCAATATGAAAAAAAAGCTTAGGTACATTGGACTGATGAAACATAATTCATAGTCAGTCATGAAAGTTGAATCAGTATTTTTAAGGCTTTTTAAAACCAGAACTAAAATATGTAATAAAAAGTAGGATGCTTATGGTTTGTTTTGGTTTTAAAAACACAACTGCCTCCAGTGAAAGAAGAGAACATTCATTATTTTAGGACACCCTGGACAATAAAATCATTGTTGACCTGTTTTGCCTTGGGTAAATATAGAGCAAAATGGGCAAAAAGATGACAGACATTTTTGCTAAGAAAGACTTAACTAAAATGGTTTGCTGGCTCTGTGATCTGATGATTCATTCCATTGATTTGTACGATTCACCAGTTGCATTGATATGCACACCTCTTGTTGGCCAAATATGGTTTTGAAATATCCTCTCTTAGTGTTTCACAAACTACATCAGGATAAATATTTTTACCCTTGTCTCTATTTTGGCAAAATAAGAGAAGTTAAAATAAAAAATGTCATAAAAAGAAAACAGAAGACATATTAATGATAAATTAATACTTTGCTTACTTAATTGAATCCCACTTTTATTGCTTTACAAATAACTCAAGGCAGTGAACATATGAACACCCTCCTCCTCCTATTTTCCACACAACAACCCTATGAAATGAGTTAAATATATTATTGTATGTAAATAGTTAAATACAAAAACAGATTTGACATTTGTATACCATGTTATCTCAATGTACTTTATTGAAATATTGATCATGCATTTGACTATTTTCAATGTATGATAAACATACAGTACACAAAGGATCATTTAAGTCATATAGTTCCTTCAAAGAAGAAACCCAATTGAAAGCATTTGTGGTGAATATCTATTGCATCTCTGCTTGAAACATTTAGTGAAGAAGACTCTTCTCCATTTCTAAGTAACTTTCTCTATTGTCTCACTACACCTTGTGATAGGAACGTTTACCTAGGAAGACAAATTTACTTTCCTGTATCGTAAGGCTATGGTTCTGTGTCATTCTACCTGAGACAATGGACAACAGGGTATAACCTTTTCCTGTTTCATACTCCAGTCTACTTCAGATACAGATATATCATCCTCATCTGGCTGTCATTTTCTGAACCTAGGATTCCTAGTTTTTCCAGTTTACATGTCAGACATAAGTTTACCTTTCCTTCCATCTATTCTAGTTTGTTTTAATCCTTCTAAAATTATACTTAAGAGTATTCTTGCACAGAATGGAACTATTACTTTCGTTGACTTGAAGATTATACTTTTCTTGATGCATTCTAAACCATTTAATGGCAATACTTAATAGTTAGGCAATATATGCATGGGATCTAAGTTTATATCTCCCCAAAGAGAAGTTAAGTGAAATTATTTGATCTTTGGATTCAGTGGACAAAAAAATTATTTAGAATCATGAAATCTGCCAGCTGATGGATTTCAGTGAATCTATTTCAAGTGAGCTACAGTAGGTAAATAGGCCAGTCTTATTATGTGAATTTTGCTACTGTTCAGTCTTAAATCTTTCAATGATTCAGCAATTTATGAGACGTATATTAGTACGCATATCCTAACTTGTTTCTATGATCTAAGGAAAATGTAAATATTTTACCAGAGCAACTATATGTGCTGTATACCTATGCATTAGGTGCACATGGTCAATCAGATAGTAAAGACTTGTACTTTACCTTAAAATGTGTAAGTATGTAGTTCACCTTTTCAAGCTGTACTTTCATTTCAATAACAATTACATATACCCCACCAAAATACTAATTATTTACAAAGAAAAGACCTAGCATTGGATATAGTATATTGTATGAAGTGACCATATATCTATACTGTACTTAAGGAAACAAATTGAAAAGTCTTTCTCTTAAGGCTTTTTTTTTCTGAATCAAGTAAAAATTTCCAAGTTTTTATCTTCCTAAATTCAGGAAGTTAAAGTTAATAAACTGCTAAACTATACTACGTAATGAGATGTTTTAAGGATTACATTAATTATTTCCTGTTCATCCCGAAGGACTCTTTGAAGGACAATAACATACAAATGTATATATATTTTATACTGTTCTGAATTACTGATAATCTTGAATTCATGCTGCCAACACTATATACATGATTTCTATAAATTGTATGTACATGAAAGCTTAATTCATAGCGGTTGTTAGATGACTGGAGAAATGCAACTATTATCATTGAATACCTGCTATTTTGTCCAAGTTCTTTGGATTGGTCCCACATTTGACTCTAAACCATGTCTTTCACAGTTGACTAAAAAAATAAGATTGAAGTTCGTACCTGAGAAGTGGAATTAGGAAAAATAACCAGCATTCCATGCTGGTTAATACCATTATTACCAAGAAGAGATTGGCTTACAATTTCCAGTTCCCTTCTTAAAAATATGCAAGTTCAATTTATCCAATTTATCCTCTATGGATTTCCCATACTTCATTCCAAAGCATTTTATAGCAGAACACGAGAGAAAAGAAAAGGAGAAGGTTGAAGTCATTACTGAAGCTATGTGACTGTACTAGAAAATCCTTTGATACAGCATTGCAATTGGCAAAAGGCAGCTTACCGTACAGAATAATATGTGATATAACAGTTCCTGCTTACAAGTTTTAGAAGTTTAGCAAAAGGAATAATTACAATTCCTTCTGCTTGACAAGAATACTAATTAAGACTGAGGCCCCTTCCTTAATTGGTCTCAGTTACTGAACTGCAAAAATCTAACTTTTGGGGAACAATACCCAGTTTAAATTTGTTTGGTTTCCTGAACAGTTACTTAAATTTTATGTTATCATAGTCATTGATATGGAACATACTGAGCCACAGAATTTATTTTTATTTATTTATTTGTCAAGCAAGTATTAGATAACAGGTATAAGTATAAACATGGTTATGAATACATGAAATGGATACGACTAAAAAGAAACATTAGGACAGTGTTAAGTCTGCATGAAGAGTCAGACGCGAAGAGTTCCAGCAAAGAGTTTATTCAGTGACTACAGCTCGAATGGACCCGAGTTGACTTGGCTACGGCTGCCTCTTATAGCCTGCAGCCGTGGTTGCCAGCCAGTGGGAGTGCAGGGTTTCTTCCCGCACTATTTAAACCAATACCATTTGACATTTTACAAGAACAGTTCAAATAAACCAATAACATTCAAACCTACATACATAACACCCCTCCCCACTAGGTTCAGTCCATACCAAACCCCAACCTATCTAATGTATTCCTTTAAATAGGTGGGGCTCTTACATGTACGTTGAGACCTTCGTGGTTCAGAAGTTTTAACATTCTCACCCAGTGAGAGGGAAATGTGTCTGCTGACATTTCCCTGTTGGGACTTCCTGTGAAAGGAGACCCTGTTAGACTGTTAGAATCTGGTCTCTCCTCCCAACCCATCTCCATTCCAATGTCAGCACCCAAGTCAGGTAGTGATGTGCAATCTTCCACTTCTAAGGATGGATCTTGGCATTGTGACAGGGTTCGGGATGGTTCCTGTCGTAATGGCTCGTTACACATGGGGTTGATTCTTGCTTGCTGATTTTCCTCCTGTTCCTCCCCTTCCCCCCTAGAAGTGACATCAGGTGAGGGACCCAGAGAGACAGGGGCGATGTTCCTGAGGGAACCTGGATCTAAGTTGGTCAATGTGCCTGCTCCAGAGGAGGCCATCCTCTGTTTGTACCCTGTAAGAACGAGGGCCAGTGATGTGAGTTATTTCATCAGGAATCCACAAAGGTTCACCTATAAGGTTCCTAGCATATACAGAATCACCCACACTGAAAGAACGAACTTTGGAAGTGGAATCCAGTGGTGCGTTGGGTGCGTAAGTGGGATGAAGGCGGTCAAAGGAAGACCTAAGTTTCCTACCCATCAACAACTCTGCTGGGGATAAGTTATTTGATGGGCTAGGAGTGATGTGCTGAACACTAAGAAGTTTTTCCAGCTTCTCAGTGATGTCCCCAGGACCCAGCTGCTGAAGCTTTTCCTTGGTAAAGCGTACCATGCGTTCAGCCCGGCCATTGGCCGAAGGGTGCCCAGGGGCAGTGAGGGCATGTCTGATACCCTGTTGTGCTAGAAAGGATTCAAAAATGTTAGATGTGAATTGAGGGCCATTGTCAGAGACAAGGACATCTGGTAACCCATGGGTTACAAACAATTTTCTGAGCTGCTTGATGACAGCCTCAGTTGTAATGGATGTCATGGGAATTACCTCTAGCCATTTGGAATATGCATCTACTATAACCAGAAAAGTGTGCCCTCTAGTAGGGCCTGCGAAATCAATGTGGATCCTAGACCACGGGCCCCTAGGACTTTCCCATTCTTGTGTGGGGGTGTGAGGTGGAGCAGGCCTGACTACCTGGCAATTGGGACAAGATGCAACCCAGTTTTCAACCATTTTGTCAATACCTGGCCAACCCCTTCATCCTTACAATCCCAGGATGACCCTCATGTAACATTTCCAAAACCTCTCTTTGCAATTATGCAGGAATAACCACCCTGTTACCCCACAAAATACATCCTCTTAATACAGATAATTCAGTTTGCTTGGACTTAAAAGGTTGGGCAAGGTGAGGTAGATCTTGAAGAGGCCAACCTTTCTTAATCCAGCCTATAACAGGAGCCAACACCGTGTCTTTGGCAGTCTCTCTGGCAATCTCAGCAGCATGGAGTGGAAGCTTAGCAACAGTCTCTAGGAAAAAGGTGTGTGCTTCAGGTTCAAAGTCCTCCTTGTGGCAAGGCAGTGGGCAATGACTCAGTGCATCAGCATGTCCAATGTCCTTGCCAGGCCTGTGAATCAGTTTGTAAGAATAGGCTGCAAGAAATTCAGTCCACCTCAGCATTCTTGGTGACAGGATATTAGATGTAGGTTTGTCTACTGCCACAATGCCTAATAAAGGTTTGTGATCTGTAACAATGGTGAATGACCTGCCATACAGATATTCATGAAATTTCTTAACAGCTGCAACAACTGCTAATGCCTCCTTGTCCAGTTGGCTATAATTCCTCTCTGCTTTGGACAAAGTGCGAGAGTAAAATGCAATAGGGGCTTCCCTTCCACTGGGAAGCCTGTGACTCAACCCCCACTCCAAAAGGGGATGCATCACAAGTCAGTACAACAGGCAAATTCTCAGAGAATTGTATCAACACAGCATCAGATGTGATTAGTCTCTTAATACTATTAAATGCTGATTGTTCCTTCCTCCCCCAGATCCAAACAGCCTTTTTATCAAGCAGGCAATGCAAAGGTTCAGCAATGGATGCCTTGTGAGGTAGAAACATGTGATAAAAGTTAATGAGTCCAAGGAAAGCCTGCAAATCTGTTTTGCATTTAGGTCTGGGGGCTTCTTTGATAGCTTTAACTTTGGCATCAGTAGGGTGGATGCCATGCTTGTCAATCCTGTAGCCCAGGAATTGAACTCTGTCTGTTTTAAGTGTGCATTTGTCTTCCTTGACTTTTAAACCCGCTTTTCTGAATCTGGTAAGGACTTCTCTGAGTCTTTCTTGAAGCTGAGTGTCATTTTCAGCAGAGATTAACACATCATCAAAATAAGGCACTACCCCAGGCAGTCCTTGCAGCATTCTTTCCATAAGACTTTGAAAAATGCCAGGTGCCACACTTACTCCAAATTGTAACCTTTTACATTTGAAGGCACCTCTGTGAGTCACAATTGTTTCGGCCTCTGCAGTGGCATCATCAACTGTTAGTTGTTGATATGCCTGGGCCAGGTCCAGTTTGGCAAAGACTGTACCCCTGCCAAGGGAATGTAGCAGATGATGCACAACTGGTACTGGGTATGCGCTCTGCTGAAGCACATGGTTAAGTGTCCCCTTATAGTCACCACAGATTCTTACTGACCCATCAGCCTTGACTGGTGTGACTATGGGTGTTTCCCATCTGGAGTGGTCAGTGGGCTCTAAAACCCCTTGAGCAATTAATTTATCTAATTGTGCATCAATTTTTTCCTTTAAAGAAAATGGAACCCTCCTGGGCTTTAAACGAATTGGGGGCACCTTGGGGTCTAGGCTGAAAGTGATAGGGGTCCCCATATACTTGCCCAGTCCTTCGCTGAAGACCTCTGGAAACTCAAACTTCAAGGACTCCTCCCATTCAGAGCTGCTCACGTGATTGATGCCAGTCACCTCGATGCCTAGTGGCTTGAACCACTCAAGTCCCAGCAAGCTTGGGCGATCCTTGTCCACGATGGTCAGAGGCAAACGTTTGGTGTGGCCTTTAAACTGCACATTGAAATCTCTTGCTCCAACTACTGGAATCTTGTTCCCTTGGTAGTCTTTAAGAGTCAGTGCTTGCTTCTGGAAATGTTTCTTCTGAATGTTGGGAAGGAGCCTGTGAATAATGTCCCATGACACCATAGATAAATAAGAGCCTGAGTCCACTTCCATTTGGCAAGGCCTTCCTTCAATGAATACCTTCACATGTACTTTTCTGCTTCTCAAGGGTGAAGAATGACC
Source organism: Naja naja (assembly GCA_009733165.1). NCBI lineage: Eukaryota > Metazoa > Chordata > Lepidosauria > Squamata > Elapidae > Naja > Naja naja. The sequence continues at coordinate 24,205,503 of CM019152.1, read as the reverse complement.
AATAGTGATTGTTTGGTGAGTTTCATTCTTGCCATTTGCTTCTGAATTTCGCCCCATCTTTTCAATGAAGTTGTTGGGCTTAAAGTCTTTTTCAGGGAATTTTTTCCTACTAGGTGGAGTTCTGGATGATTTGCAGACTCTGGCTAGGTGACCCCTTTTCTCACAACGTAGGCAGATGGTGTCAAAGAACTTGCATTCAGTGAGGGGGTGCCCCCCCGCAGCCTCTGCAATAAAATCCTTGCCTATTTCTCCCAGAGTCTTTTCTTTTCTTCTCCATTCTGAGTCTAAAAATCCCCTCCTTCACCTCACTGCAATCTGAATCAGTGTCTATTTGTTCGCAATGGGCTGTTGTGGATTTTTCCCCATCAGAATGGCTCGAGGCCTGGCTTGAGGCCTTGTTAATCTTTTTCATGGCCGCTGCTGAGGACTTGGTGGCTTCCGCTGAAACAGCTTCTTCAATGGCCTCTTTAAACGTGATCTTAGGTTTCATTAACAGTTTGCTTTGTAAGACCTTATCTTTGAGGCCTAAAACAAACCGATCACACATGGCCTCTTCTAAGTTGGTAAAGTCACAAGCACCCCCAATGTCCCTTAAACTTTCCACGAAGTCATTAACATTCTCGCTTTCCCCTTGATCCCGACGGTAAAACTCGTGTCTCTTAATGAGGCACGATACTTGTGGGACGTAATGGGCTCTTAAAAGCTTCTCTAAATCGGGCCATTCCATTACCTTCATCTCTGCAGTTCCCGCTAATGCCTTCACCATCTTGAAGACTGCCGGACCGCAGTGCGTGAGAAATACCACCCTCTTCCGTCTCTCGGGAATGTCGGCGAGGTCGTTTCCTTCCAGGTACATCTGGAAGCGATCCACATACGATTCCCAGTCTTCCGCCGCCAGATCGAATGGGGCTGGGGGGGTGTTCAGCGCAGCCATCTCGCTCTTCTGCTTGTCTTTCGCGTCATCTTCTCTTCAGGGAGATCCCACCTTCGTCGCCAGTGTTAAGTCTGCATGAAGAGTCAGATGCGAAGAGTTCCAGCAAAGAGTTTATTCAGTGACTACAGCTCGAATGGACCCGAGTTGACTTGGCTACGGCTGCCTCTTATAGCCTGCAGCCGTGGTTGCCAGCCAGTGGGAGTGCAGGGTTTCTTCCCGCACTATTTAAACCAATACCATTTGACATTTTACAAGAACAGTTCAAATAAACCAATAACATTCAAACCTACATACGTAACAGACAGGGACGGTAGGCACATCGGTGCGCTTATGCACGCCCCCTACAGACCTCTTAGGAAAGGGGTGAGGTCAATAGTAGACAGTCTAAGGTTAAAGTTTTGGGGGTTTGGGGAAGAAACCACAGAGTCAGGTAGAGTATCCCAGACATTAACCACTCTGTTGCTGAAGTTGTATTTCCTGCAATCAAGTTTGGTGTGGTTTACCTTGAGTTTGTAGCTATTGTTTGCTCTTGTATTGCTGTGGTTGAAGCTGAAGTATTCATTGACAGGTAGGACATTGCAATAGATAATTTTATGTAGTACACTTAGGTCGGACCGAAGGCAGTGTAGTTCTAGGTTGTTTAGGTCTAAAATTTCAAGTCTGGTGGCATAAGATATTCTGCTATGAGTAGATAGGAGTGGATATTTCTCGTGAAATGTTCCTGGATTTTCTTGACTGTATTAAAAGCCAATATGTAGTGTGGGTTCCAGGCAGATGAGCTGTGTTCAAGTATTGGTCTAGCAAATGTTTTGTATGCTCTAGTTAGTAGTGCAATATTACTGGAGAAAAAAATAACTTTTTGGCTATGTAGTTACAATGGACTCTAGCACTTAGATCATTAGAGATGAGTACTCCAAGGTCCTTGACAAAGTTAGGGTCATCAACAAGGTCTTGACTATTCAGCTTGCATTTTATTTTCTGATTTTTTTCCAATATGTAAGACAGAGCATTTGTTTGTTGAGATTTGAAGTTACCACTTGTTTGACCATCCTGCACATAGTCAAGGTCGTTTTGAAGGGTAGCAGTATTGTCAGTGGTGTTGAATAGCTTTTCATCATCAGCGAAAAAAACGCAGTTGCTCTTAATATGATCACAAAGGTCATTTATGTAGAGTATAAAGAGAGTTGGTCCTAGAATGCTGCCTTGGAGGGCACCACTATTGACAGGTACAGGATTTGATAGGGAACTCCCTTTTTTGACCATTTGTTGCCTGTTTGACAGGAATGCAGCTATCCAGTTATGCAGGTGTCCAAAGATACCATAAGATTTTAGTTTTAGAAGTAGTTTGTCGTGTGCCATTGAATCAAAGGCTTTACAGAAGTCTATGTAAATAGCGTCTATTGCTTTGCCTGATCGAGTTGTGTAGTCCATATATTTTGGCAGTGTAGGAGTTGCTGATTACAGGATAGTTTTTTTCTGAACCCAAATTGTTTGTTTGAGAGTAGAGACAATTGTTCGTCTCTAAGTGAAGGATAATGGATTGGTTAATAATTGCTTCCATGACTTTACAGATGATGCAACATAAAGAGATTAGTCTGTAATTGTCAACTAGGCTGGGGTCTACCTTTTTGAAGATGGGGATGACCATGGCTAGGGACCATAGACCATTTGTCAAGGAGCTGGTCCTGAAAGATTTTTCAAAGATTATGCTTAGAGGTTCTGCTATGGCAGTGGATAGCTTTTTAAAGAAGTAGGCACATGGTCCATCTAGTCCAATAGATAGAGATGGTTTTAGATTGCGTGGTGCTTTTTCAACATTATCTTCTGTAAAATCAATAGGTATTAGATCATTGTAGTTGTCTGTGGTTCAACTAGGAAACACTGGGCATGATCCATTGCTTTTTACAAAGACTGAGCCAAAGAATGTGTTAAAGAGGTTGGCATTTGTCACAAAATTTGTATTCTGGCCTCAGTTTTTACTAAATTAATTTGCCACTATAGCCTAACTTATTTGGGATCAGCATCATATATTGTGTCTTAAATGAAGACTATGTTTATCAGATTCCCACTGAAAAAAGATGTGAAACTAAGTTTTCTTTATTTATTCAAATAGTCATTCTGTGCATTTCCAAAAGATTGGGACATCCTCTAAAGCAGCAGGAAAAAATGGTATTGAGAACTATTGGCAGAAAGAAGGAACAAACATCCAGGAATAATGGATATTAGAGGACACTATTGGCAGAAAGAAGGGACAAATATCCAGGAATAATGGAATATTTAACAGCAGCAACTGCATCCCACTCCTTGGATATCAGTTTTCTTGATATAATAAAGAATGAGCATTTGGGAGAAGAATACCATTTCCAGGATAACACAATATGCCTGTAGGATAGTATCAATCCTTGGGTAATAAATTGCTTCAAGGTTTAAATAATTCTGGTTTTGGATGAGCAGAGCTATGGTGGCGCAATGGTTAGAATGCAGTATTGCAGACTAACCCACTGCTCAGTCCAGGAGTTTAATTCTGATCAGTTCAAGGTTGACTCAGTCTTCTAGCCTTCCAAGGTTGGTAAAATGAGGATCCAGATTGTTGGGAACAATATGCTTTGTAAATCACTTAGAGAGGACTGTAAATCACTATGAAGTGGTATATAAGTGCCATTGCTATTTGTTAAAAATATGAATTTGTAAAAGATATGTAGGCTACATAATGACATTTCTTTTTTATATGAAGTTTGTTGTTATCTATCAAAATAAGATGCTACTTTGTGGTAGGGTAGAAGTAACAATCATGGCTTATTTTGGCCTAAATGTTATTAGAAAATGTAGTCAAACAGCTCTGGAAGACACATTTGGTACGAAATGCTTATATGCCTATATTCTGGTAGGTAAGAGTGGCTTCAGCAACTTTATAGTTTCACTTACATTACAAACACTGTGTTGGTTGCCAATAGATTCTCAAATTCAATATTAGGTGTTGGTTATAACCCATGGATTTGTACATGCTTGAATCTAGGTTACCTTTAAAACCATCTCTTGTCAATGGAAATCGTGATTTTTTTTTCCACAAAATTATTAAAAGTTGGCTTTTCTAGGATGGCATAAGACAGTAGAAACACTGCTGATTTTAATTTTTATTTTAATGGTGTTTTTATATATTTGACATTTAATAGTTTGAAGGTTTTATTAGACAGGTACTATTCTTGTTAAATATCCAAATACTGTAATAGTGGGATATTCAGCACAAAGTTAGGAAAAGATAGAATTAGTGTCAAAATCTGATTTCAGTAATTGGAAAACAAAGACATGACTGGACAGCAGGGGTGGGATTCTACCAGTTCACACCTATTCGCTAGAACTGGTTGTTAACATTCTAAGCAGCTCAGAGAACAGGTTGTTCGAAGAAATTACTGGCCTAATCCTGTAAGGAAGGCAGGAAGGAAACATTCTGGGGTTGCTTACAGAAACTGCCTCTCCGTTAACCCTTATTACATTCTTGGCAGGACTAGACTTCCTGTCTCTGGAACTTCTCTGGGGTTCCCCCCCCCCCTTTGCTGGTACTTTGCTTGTGTGGAGTGACCATTCAAAGTTACAATGGAACTGAAAAAAGTGACTTATGACCATTTTTCACACTTAGCAACTGTTGCAGCATCCCCACAGTCATGAGAGGCCAGGCGAGGAGATGTGTGCTTCGATGTGAGTGATATTGAATTGGACACTCCCAGCCAATAACATGACCACCAAGCCATGTCCACCCAGTCACATGACCACCAAGCCATGCCCACCAACTAAGCCATGCCCACAGAACCGGTTGTTAAAAAATGTGAATCCCACCCCTGCTTAGCGGTAAGATTTATCTTAAAATTTCACTACACTTCTATACACCTTTTTAATACATCAATTTAAAAAAAGGTAAAAACAGCTAAGGTTAAAAAAAAGATTATTAGCCAAACAAAATAAAACTAATAATTTAGAAATTCATTCTCTTTCCTTGAACAATACATTTACAATTAAGTATGGAGAAAAAAACACTGTCCTTCAACAAGTAAAGTGATTATCTTTCTTAGAGCAATATAACATCAGAAATAAAATAATAATTCTATCAATTCTGGGTAGTCTCAAGATCCATTTCATATGCTTCTGAATATATGTCTATGTTAAATAAAATGCAATCTCGGTAGCTCAGTTTAGACACTAAACTAACTGTGTGGTAGTGCCCTTGCCAAAAGTAACAAAAAACAAACATAGTTTGCTTGGCATGTAGATTTGAAAGAACAATAACATTTCTCAAGAATATGATGAGTTTTTGGCAAGACCTCCAGTGCAATTCATGTTCATCTCTACTATTCAGCTGACTGTTTTTATTAAAGTTTTGCCTTGACCTATGTGGAATCCAGTAATAAGAACTACTAAATATGTTTTGTGTATTTTTCCATCCAAACTATCAGATTAGATGTAAATTATTAATCAGCCTGGTACAGAAAATGAGTCATCTTTTATGTTGAATGGAGGAAATTACAATAATATAATATAAAGAAATAGGGAGGTGTTACCAATTGACCAGAATTTTATTCAGAGTTTTTAGTGTCATGAGTTTTATCCAATTATGATAATGTTGCTTTTATTTGGTTATTTTATGCAGTTCAATTGCAAGTGGAAAGGCCCTTCATGGAGGAAGCATGTAATATTTTCTTTAATTAAATCCTGCCTTGCAAAAAGATAAAAACAACAACTGTATTTTTTCTTGTACATTTCCCTCTAATCTGCTGGTGATTTTTCTTTCTTTTTTTTTATGTGAAAGCAATTGTTTAAGGGTTATTCTGTTAAAATTATTAGAATTTCATTGAAATTATCTTCTTTGGTACAAATAGAAATGCCACAATAACATGCTTTAATGAGGTGTATGAAATTATTTATGTCTAAGTATAAAACAAATTTATTTCTACAATTTTCTGATGACCTTATGAAGTAACTTCATTTTGAATAATTGCATTTTGATAAATGGAAATAAAATGCTAGGTAGAAAAATATGAATAACACTATAGCACAAACCAATTACCCAAATACATGAGTTGAGTTCTTAATGAACACTACACATAAATGAATTATGTCCATCTAGTCTGTCTGTTTGAGCCAGATCTATGAAGGCTTGTTGAACAAGCAAGGCAGATTTTAACTGGTCCTGCTCTATGTAAATCTCCAGCTTGGTTCCTGTAATCATTGTGATGTTTTCACTATAGATATAAGGCAAGGCATATGACTCTCTTCACTCAAGTAATGTTGATGCCACCTCTTGCAGTCCCTGAAGGCTGTGGTGGCTTGGATGAGGGAACAATAGGCTATGGGTGAACCCTGGCAAGATCAAATGGCTTTGGGTACATGGAGTTTCACGATCCAGCATTTTACCCAACTTAGTTCTATTGGGTTTGCATTATCCAGACAAATACAGTTTGAAACTTTGGGTTCTCCTGGTCTTGCATTGCTGAAGAGCAGGTGGCAATTGTGGCTAGGAGAGCCTTTGAACAACTTCGGTTGGTACACTATTTGTGGAGTGCCTATGCTCAATCATTCACGCCCTGGTCATTTCATGTCTGGACTACTGCAATGCACTCTACATGAGGCTATCTATCCTTGAAGAGCATTTGGAACCTTCAACTAGTTCAGAGTGCAGCAGTGTGGCATTTCTTTGTGGTCCATAGGATGACTCATGTTACACCACTGCTCCATGAGCTGCACTAGCTTCTTGTTTGTTTTCAGACGCAATTCAAGGTTTTGGTTATTACCTTTAAAGTCCTGCATGATCCAGGCTACTTGAAGAACCACCTTACCCACAGGGACAAGCCCACCCATCCATCAGTGGGTCCTGTCAGTCAAGGAATTCTGGCTGTTGGGGTCCAGGAGAAGGACCTTCTTTGACGTGGCTTCTGCCTTATGAAACAACTTAACCTGAGATTTGCTTCCACACTTTTTAAAAAAAATCCTGGCTCTGCCAAATGGCTTGGGGCACCAGTGTGGGAACATCACATTGGAGATGGTTGTTGAATTAAGAGGCAATTTCCCCCCAATTTTTTCCATTAAACCTATTCCCTCCTTTCCCAATCTTTAATTGTATCTTGATTGGGATTTCCATTTTTAATCTTTTAAGGATATTTATTTGTGAGGTTTTTAATGTTGTAATGCTGGAAGCATAAGATTCATTGCTATGACATGAGCAGCAAATGAATTCAATAAATAAATATATTTTATGCCCCACTCAAATAAATTCATGAAGGCAAAAGACTGATTACAAAATTAGTAATCTAAAGCCCTGGAATTCCATCATCAGAAACATTTGGGACAGTAGAATCTCTCCAAGAATGGCCAAAATCATTCTGAGAGGGCATCACAAACTTATCCAGGAAGGCGCAAAAAAGTTTAGATCAATGACACGGCATCGCTTAACTCTTGCACTATCCTGGATATCTGGAAATTTGTAGGACAGGGGTGGGATTCAAATTTTTAACAACCAGTTCTGTGGGTATTGCTAGGTATGCATGGCTAGGTGACTGGGTGGGCATGGCTTCTTTTTTTTTGCAGCACCCCCCCCATTTTTTGGGCCTCTGGGCCCAGAAGACTTCCCTGGGTCTTAGGAAGGAAAAAAACACAGCCTGGAGGGGTGTGTGCAGCCCCCCTCCATGCTCCTTTTTGGGGCCTTCTGGGCCTCAAGGAAGCCTCCTGGGATGCGTTTTTGCTCCCAGAAGGCTTCTCTGGGACCTAGGAAGGAAAAAATGGAGCACAGGAGTGGGGTGGGGTTGCCCCCCTTCCATTTTTTGCCTTCCTGGTCCTCAGGGAGGCCTCCTGGGTGAAGCAGTAAGACAGCGAGGAATATTGCTTATTGTAGGAACAGCTGATTGTCAGGAGGAAAAAAAAAAGAAATACCCTAAGGAGTGACTGGGCAGGGAAGAACGCAATCAGCGATGTCTGGCATGCTCGCAATGTTGCGTATGCATGATAAGGACTCACTGGGTGGGCAGGGGAGGGGCAGGCAGAGATGGGCAGGGCCAGCCATGATTTGCCAGTTCTCCAAACTGCGCAGAATCATAACAACTGGGTCTATAGAATTGGTCCGAACTGGTAGAATCCCACCCCTGGACCTTTCTTATCTTGGCTCAAAAAATGGCAAGAATAGGACTGATTGGAGAAGTTGTAAGGTGGAAGCTATTGCTGTGTAAGAATATTGATGCTAATCTCAATTTTCCTCGAAAGCTCCTGTATGATTCTCCAGACTTCTATAGGACTGTTTTATGGACAGATTGTTTAGATTATATAGATGTTTTCATCAGTGATAGAAACCAAACATTTCATTTTATGATAGGAACTTTATACCAATGGTCAAGCAACTGATGGTAATGTCATAGTTTGGAGATTCTTAATTTATATCTATGAAAATATTTCTTCATTGATTGTGAGCGCTATAAATTTTGGAAATTATCATTCCCAAACTGACAGATTTATATCACCGAACCTAAGCTTATTGAAATGAAATAACAATGACTGAAATGAGCAGGAAAATCTTCCAGTGCTACTGAGGAAAAGCAATGAATCACCAGGAATGGGCAAAATTCCTACATAGTGCTGTGAGAGGTTGATTACAGGAATCATTTAGTTGTAATTATTGCAAGTATGAGTAATATATCTTACTGAATCTAAGAGTGTAATTACTTTTTTATGCTGGCATATTTTACATTGGATTATTTTATTTATTAAACAAAGAAAACAAACAAAAAGTTCATCTGCTATTTGTTCAGGCAGGCTCCCTTTATTTATTAGCCACATAACGTTCTTATAATATTAAGTGACAAAAATGGCAAAAATTCAGAATTCAAAGAAAGTCAAATACTTTTGAGGAAAGTATAATTAGAATCCTTCAAACATTGAAATGAACTCCTGAATAGAATAACTAGGCAAGATTCACACAATAGTAGACTTAGGGAAACAATATATTTCCAATCATTGGCCCTTAAATACAAGTTATGTCAATTACAGACACAATTAATGAGGTATGTCTCATCTATATGAAGATTTCTGGTAAAAATCCATATACAATTTTCTTGATTAAGCATATTCAAATTGTCGAGGGGATCTAAGGGCTACTTTTTAAAAAGAAATTGCTTTCTTTTTGCATCTAGGTCCCTATATAGGTAGAAGTTGATGACATATAATCTGTCCCACGTTCTTTGAACTCACAGTAGTAACAATCTGTCATTTTAGTGCACTGTATTTATGGTGGTGTGGTAAATGCATTAGGAAGCAACCATTATTTGATTCAAGACAGGAATAGTATCAAATCTTTTATAGTTGGTTTTGCATCCCTAGATATCAATTTTTTTTTTCAAGAATAAAGGAAAAACTGTTTCTCACAGAAAAAAACGGTAATTCAGTTTTCCTTTTCTTTCCCAATTGAAGTACAACTTTAGGATTAATACCTTTGGGTAATACCTCTCATTATTGTAAGATGCTGAATTGTCCTAAGTTTTCAACTACCTTGTGTATCTTATTATTATTTATTATGTAAATGGTGGACTAAGGCACCAGCATTACATTTCAGACACAGTGATACAAGAAGGGCTGTCAGAAGCTTGTCTGAGACTGTAAATATTAATCCAACACAAGCTTCATATTCTGATCATTGTTTGGAATGTGAACTGGAAAGATTCATCTGTAATGAAAACATCTTAGTAGATTTCTCTTCATCTTTTGGCATAAGATATAATTAGACATCATGCTGGAAGCGGAAAGTAAGGGTTAGGGACAGCAGATAAATTTATCAAGTAACATTACCATTTGCTAGGTACAGTAACTGTCCAAATGGATAGATGTAGGGATTCTTCATAAAAATTTAGGTGTTTTACAGCTTTCCTAGCAGAGAATCATTGCCCTATTCTTTTCTGTCCATTTATCTAATCACAAATAATGACAGAATCAATGCAGTCAAACTCAGGTTGATTCACTTATAATTTTGGGATTTTATAGAGTAGGTTTTTATGGCAATAGTAACTGAAAAATTCTGCAGAAGAGAAATTGGAAGGTACTGCAGACATCCTTTCCTTACCCACACCTCCCCCAATCACCCTGAAGGATGAAAAACAATTTAAGAAGATAAAAAAAACCTTCAGCTTCCTTCCATTCATGCAGAAATTCTGATAATTGCTAAAAGATAGATTCTGGAGTGGCAGGTGCACAAATGAAGGCTAATTAGCCTGCATCCTTCTTAGCAAATAATCCAATCTATATTTTGCTTCCAGTAGCTTTATTGGAATGACAAAGTCTGATGTTTTGCCAAGAACAATTCTCATTCTGGGCCCTCTGGGAGATGGCACCATGTGTCCATTTGGAATTAACATTTACTTCTCATGTGGTGGCAAGTTGAAGTACTCCCCAAAGCAATTTCTGCTATTCTCTTTTTCCTAAAATTGATGGGCTTGTGTCCATTTGTCAGGTTCCTTTGTTGTTAACTAAAGGGGGAAGGTTATGAAAACTGGCAAATAAGATTTTTGTTTCAGTGCATATCTTACATATATTGGTTATTTGTTAATCATCCAATCAATACTGTATTCATAAATATTTATTTATTTACACACACACATACACATTTTGTCTTGGACATAGATGATTGCTTAATATAAATTACAAGTCATTTGTTAAATGGGATAAGATTATTTGAACAACATCCAAAAATGTTATATTATTCTTAGTGTGATCTTGATGTATTGTTTTAAACTAGGCACCAAAACAAACTAAGTGTCATATTTTTCATTAGAATGCTTTAACAAATGATTCCTATAGCTTTTGCATTCATTCTTGTTAGATTTGATTTTATAGAGGGGAAATTTCCAACTGGGAGGCACAAATTGAATGTGTTCAAGTACATGTTGAACAACTTTCTCATCTATGCCATAAGCAAATCAAATTGATATACATAGGAGGGCTATATAATGCTCTAGATTCAAAGGGGAAAAGTGTTTCACAGCATGCACAACAATAAACAGACAAGCCTTCGAAAGCTCACTAATAAGAAATTCCAGGAGAGAAAAAATAAACCATTGGAAGACACTGGTTTTTTATTCCCTGTCCATTCCCCACCCTACAAAAAAACTCTCTACATCCCACAACAACTGCTCATCAAATAGCAAACACAACAAAGGAAGGGGCAGAGAAATACAAAAATTGTTGCCAGTAATGTCCCATCAGTGTTCATCCCAAGTAGAAACTGTACATTGACTACATTAGTCACTAGTAAATATAGCAAGTATCTGATTGCACATAGCAGTCTGGAAACAAGAAACAAGAAGCTGATCTTACAAAATTAGACAGAGACACATTCAGATTGTTTTCTTTTCTTGAAAGCATGGATGAAAGATAGGTTTCTGTTTGCCAAAAAGCAAAAGTGAAAAGAAATAGACACTGCTTACATTACAAAAGCCAAAGCTTACTTTTAAGTGTTGCATTTAACCAAAATGTCAAATGAAGGAAGAAGCCAGAAATTGTCTGTGGTTGAAAGGTTGAAATCCTGAAAATGATGCATGGTTCACTTTGTTTTTCTTCACAGCAACATTAGCTTGTAAAGCTGATTTAATTAAGTTGTAATCTGAAGCTATCAATGTCAAAAATCTAACACCATTTTTAAAAGATCAAGGCTGACTACTAGGGCAGATGCATTGTGATAAATTATTATACAGAAGTTTAAACTAGATTTGGCATTTTTGTCCAGTTATCAAGTTCTTCCTAAGCTATAGGTATTCTCATGGATATACCGGTGAGCTGTTTGAAGTAAAGCTGCCTTTGGCAATTGACTGACCATGATTTTATCAATGCCAATAGTATTCAAGTGGTGTTCCAGTTGTTTTGGGATGATACCCAGGTGCCTATTACCATTGTTACTATCTTTGTTTTCTTTTGTCATAGGTGTTCTATTTCTGTTGGCAGGTCTATTTACATTTTGTGATTTTATCCAATTCTTTTTTTCCCCATTCTCCTATGTCCAGATGTTACAATGTCCTCTATCCAGACTTTCTTTTTTGTCAATCAACAATCGTTAAGTCTGTGATGTTGTATGGCAGGTGCTTGTCTGTTTGAATTCTAAAGTTCTGGAGCACTTTAGCTTCTTTACTTTCTATCACTTTGTTTCTTTTGTGATCCCACCAGTTCTTGCTTGTATTCAAGTGGTATTTCTTGCAGTTATAATAGCAGATATAATGGCAAAAAACAATTGTTGCTACTTTGTAATGTCATTGTTTGTAATTAGTGGGCAATCTTCTTTCAATAGCTACTTAGGTGGACCCAGTGAAGATTGCAGCTGTTCTGGCTTTGTATGCATGTTTTTCTTAAGTTTTGATCTTTGAGCAGCCAGAAATAACCTGTCTCTATCTTTCTACAGTTTTCCACATCTTAGGCACTACCAAGTCCTGTTATCTACTTTACCCACTAGTGGGTTTTTTTTAATGTACTGTGAATGTAATATTCAGACAGTACTGAGCAGCAATTCCATTTCAAATGGTGCTTTTTCCATAAAGTTTCAGATCTTTGTTTTCAGTCTTTGCATATTTGATGTAAGGAACATTTATTCCAGTTTCATACAATTTCTGGCCCTAGTTTCTCAATCAATAATCCCAAACTCTATAGTTCATTTATTATAAGATATCCAGGAAATCCAACACACAATCTTTATTGACCCACATGATGATAGATCTGGTATAGGTTTCTATTAGTTACACCTCACCTCATTATTATTGTTGTTGTTGTTGTTGCTGCTGCTGCTGCTGCTGCTGCTGCTGCTGCTGCTGCTGCTGCTGTTGCTGATTGCACAGTCAGTTTTGGCATTTTATCCACTTATTGAATCTTTCTAAGTATCTGGGATAGGCAGATGTTCGGTGGTGTTAAGGCTATTGTTGTACATTTCAAGCTTTTCAAAATTTCATTTGTCTTGGGATTGTACCCAGGGCACTCCACTATTACTATTGGTATTGACTTCGCCTTTCTTTTTTCTTTTTCTTATTATTTCTTATCCCTAAACCTGTTAATCAACTGGTAGGTGAAAGTATTTCAAGAGGACATTTATTAGAATACCAAAACAGCATTAAGGAGAAACAGTTTTACTATTAGTGTATCTCCTCAGTAAATTCCTAAGATTTCTATGAGATATCTCTAAATCTTTTGTGGTCTTTGGATAATGAACATTTTAGCCTAAAAATACTTATGAAATCCCAGATTGTTTAACAGTGATCAATTTTGCCTCTGAACAATCAAAGTTAGATTTCAGGAAAATAAAAGCAAAATATAGAATTAAAGAGTTTGAAGGAACCACTAGGAAAACTAAATCCACTGCAGGTATCTAAACTAAAGCATCTCAGGCAGAAAGCTATTTAGCATCTACATAGTTCTAATGTCCATCAAACCTTCCTGGCTAATTTATTCCATTGTCAAACTGTTCTTATTGTTAGGGAGTGTTGTTGTTTTCCCCCCTTTTTCTAACTTTCCATTGGAAATTGTTACACCACTATTCCATAGAGTGGGTAAACACTGACTTTCAGTTTTTTCAGTGCTTAAGACATGTAGCTGCTTTGATCATTATCACTGTCTGAATTATTCTAAGTTTAAAAATTTAATTCTTGTTAAAGGATCACATTGATTCTCAGAAAGGTATTCCTTGGCATAGCATTGAAGATGAAACAAAATAAAGCAAATGTATTATGCTATAATTTGAAACTTATATTCACTTAATCTTATATTCACACTGAAAATTTAATTCTATTTCTGTTGCATTGATATTAATAATTCAAGGAAATGTATGGACATTTTAAAAGAAAACATCTTCAGATGCAAATTTTAGTTTTACCTTACATCACATTTAGTTTTAACTGTGCATCAAATTAGAAATAAATAAAAATTAGAAATAAAAATCTGTAAAGCAGTAAAAAAAAGTAGAATTTGACATGATGAGGGTTCCAGATCATCTTTTCAGAATACACATGATAGATGGCAAGTGTTTTAAGGTGGATAAAAGAGCAGTCAAAGATCCACTGTCTCACAGAAAGCATAAAGAAGATGCTTAGATTTTTAAATGGCAGGTTTTCTATATGGCTGAATTTCTACAAATGCTTTTAATCCTCTGCGGGAAAGCTGCTTATGTAAACTTCTTGTGTCTGTTTCAGAACGCAGAATGGATAGTAAGTTTTAAACCTGACCTTGTCAGGACTCTTTGATATGTATTTATCAAAACTGTTCCTTTTCTATTAAATCAGGCATGAAATAGGAAATATTTTCTACAGTTTATAAATAACTTACTGTAGTTGTAGGCAGCATGTGAAGTGTGTGATTATAGCATTCTCTTTTTACATATTGTTTTCCTGACACAAATAAGCTTTTCTTCAGACTTGCCATTAATTAATTAATTACAGATAACAGATAATCAGAGTTGGAAGGGACCTTGTAGGTCATCTAGTGCAACCTCCCGCTGAAGCGGGAGACCCTACACCATTTCTGACAAATGGCAGTCCAATCTCTTCTTGAATTTCAAGTGATGACGCTCCCACAACTTCTGAGGGCAAGCTGTTTCATTGGCTGATTGTTCTCACTGATTGTTCTCACTAATTCATTCATTCATTTTAATTCATTTTATATAGCTACCCATATATGATTCTGGGAGTGCATGCTACAAGCTCATATAAATAAAAATTAAAACAAAACCAAATTAATCATAAAACATAAAACATAGAGAGTATTGATCAATAAAGCCATTCCTGTGTCCAGAAGATCCTCAGGTGTGATGGCATAGCCATGTCTTCAGGGACTTCCAACAAAGACCGTGTCAATCCCATCCTGGGGGCAGGGAAGCAGGGTAATGTTCCAGAGAGGTTCTCTTCCTGGATCCCATCAGAAAAAAACTCCTTTGCTGATAAGACTCATATCATGCTCCTACTGCCAGATATGATAGGATGGATAGATGTAAACAGAGAGTACTGTTTCCTCAAATAACACACCCTCACACCATATAGGGCTTTATAGATCATAACCAGCAACTGGAATTGAACTTGGAAGCAAGCTAGCAATGAGTAAAAATCTAATAGAAGTGTAATATTTATTCTGGTCCAAGAGTAGAGTTGCTAGTTTGCACCCACATTATGCATCCCCCAGATTCATTGAAACATACACTGATTTTGGAGCACAAAGCTGCCTGCACCACCATAGCTATAACATACAAAACAGACAAAGGTAAAAAATCAATTGCAAAATTGTTAAGTTTCTTATAATTACTAAATAAAGTTAGAATATCTGACCGCAATATTAGATACATTTTGTAGCTTGGGAAAATATCATTTTTGCTTAACAGAATACATACTGTAATTCTTGATGGAGTGTGTTGTTAAATATTTTTCGACAACTCTAACAACTGTTATTTCTGAAAACAAAACTGAGAGTTACTAGGAAAATTTTGCAGACGAAGCAGGTGTCAAAAGACAAGTTGAATTTTAAAAGCATTACTCAGAAGCTTAACATAGGACAAAAAAGACTTACATTGGATTCAAGAACTCACTAAGAATATATATCTCCTGCATTGAATGCCCTCTTCTCAGACTGCCAATGTTGAGATAGTTGCAATAATGAGCAATGAAGATTCTTGACTCTGAACCTTCTAACCTTACCACAGAGAATGAAAATAAATATACCAACATTTATATCTGCAATTTAAATGAATGTAATGGATAAGCCACTTCTGTTTCAATTTACAAATCAATCCTCCTGGATTATTTAAGAGCTTGTTTGGTAACTCTTACCCTGGAGACTACCAAGGGTATCTGGCTGAAAATGCAGGAAATACAGAGTTTGTCATTCTTTCTTTCCCTTATTTATTGTGTTTAACATAATGTCTTTGTAGCCGAATGATCTAGCATTTGTTGACAAAGAGGTATTTTAATTGTTAGAAGTATTTAGGAACCTATAACTTTAAACTCTCCTATATATATTCATTACCAAAACCTTGCCACTTTTCTGAGATGTGGAAAAAACAAGCACAAAGATAAGTGAGGAAGGATTTTTCCTGTCAATCAGATGGCACCCTTCAATATCCCAGGTTTTACAGAACTGCTAAATCAATCAGTTAAAATCCTCATTGATTTTCTTATTTTCAGGATTTATAAATAATCTTACTAGAAAAGATTTAAAGTTATAAAGTAACATGATTGTATTGTAGTAAACAAAATTTGCCAAATATAGGTGCATTGTCCATTTTTTATAAAGCAAAGAAATGCTGCAGAAAAATAATACTTCAGATCTAAGGTTGATAGTTTTGGCTGCAATAATTTGCAATGAAGTGACTGCTTTGATACTAAATAAGTCAATAAAATATGGAATTATAGAATTATCAGCTTCATTTTGCTGCGGAAATGACATTTCTGTGTCAGAAATATTATATTCTTATACTAATTGATTTTGGGGAGGAATTAAAATCATTTGACAATACATTAGTTAGCCTGTTGTAATAGTGAAAAGCACAGTATTAGAAACCTTAACATCTAAGTTCAAGCCCTGCCTTAGGCACAAAATCCCACTTAGTGTGCTTGGGCCCGTTATTAACTAGTCACTCTAGGAAGAAGGGATTGGCAAGCCACTTCCAAAAATGGTATCAAGAAAACTGCATAGATTTGTAGACATCAGGATTCAGAGTTGACTCTATGGACTATAATAGTAATAATAATAATGCCACATAACATCCCAGTCTTAACAATTGTCGATAAAAAAGACAAAAAAAATCTGGATATTGGACATGGCAGTATCTGGAGGCAGTAAAATAGGAGAAAAAGAACTGGAGAAGATAACAAAATGCAATAATTACAGGCATCTTGGGTGCAATTCCAAATATTTGGAACATCACTTGAAAGCCATTGACATTGACAAAACCACACCAGTCAATTACAAAAGACAATATTACTTGGAACAGCCTATATCATGCAACAATACCTTTAACAACATTCAAACAACACCATCTATCCTAAGTCTATTTATTTATATTTTATATTTTATCTATATATAGTAGTGTTATTAGTGCTGGAGAGAGGGTGTTGTTTTCTCCTTGGTAGTTCCTAGCTTACTAGTAGAGAGCAAGCCCCATGTCCTTCTAACACTGACTATGTTACCTAATTGGATAATGATATGCCTGCAAGCAACTCAGGGAACACCAAAGGTTCCACAATTCAAATCTGAGGTACATATACCCTATTATTATTATTATTATTATTATTATTATTATTATTATTATTATTAACAATACCTGCCTAATTCAGTCTAATGGGATAGACATATATCTGTCTATAGCAGTGCAGTTCTGGATGGGGAGGAACAGGCTGCAGCTCAACCCGACTAAGACTGAGTGGCTGTATGTATCGGCATCTCGAGTTGTCCAGGACATTCCATCTCTGGCTATGGGGGGAGAGATATTATCCCCCATAGATAGGGCTCACAACTTGGGTGTCCTCCTGGACTCACAGCTCAGTTTGAGGAGCAGGTAGGAGCTGTGGCCAGGGGGGCATTTGCCCAGCTTCATCTGGTGAAACAGTTGTGCCCCTACCTGGACCGGGATGCCTTGCGTACAATCACTCATGCGCTCGTCACCTCCCATCTGGACTACTGCAATGCTCTCTACATGGGGCTGCCCTTGAAGACCATCCGGAGGCTTCAACTTGTCCAGAATGCAGTGGCATGGGTTGTGCTGGGAGGATCCTGATACTCCCATGCCGCACCTCTTTTTCGCGAGCTGCACTGGTTAATAGTTGCCCTCCAGGTGAGATTCAAGGTGCTGGTATTGACCTATAAAGCCCTTCATGGCTTAGGACCAGGGTATTTACAGGGAGCCCTGCGGCCAGCAACGGCTTCCCAATGTCCCGTGTGCTCCCATAGGCAGGGCCTCCTTGGGGTGCCGTCAGCCAGCCAATGTCGGCTGGTGGCCCCTAGGGGTAGGGCCTTCTCTGTGGGAGCACCCACCCTCTGGAATCAACTTCCCCTGGAGTTATGGGTGGCCCCTGATCTTAGATCTTTTCGCCGTGACCTAAAGACTTGGCTTTTCCAGCTCGCCTACCCGGACGGATGGAGGGATGGGGATTTTTAGTTGTTAGTTTTGTTTTGAGCTTATGAGATTTCTTACTTAATTTAATTCGGTTTTAATTTTTGTAATTTTTGTATTCTTCTTTTAAAGTAAGCCACCCTGAGTCCTTCAGGAGATAGGCAGCATAGAAGTCTCATAATAAAATAAAATAAATAAAATAAATAAATTATATCTATCCTAAGGCCTTGGGAAGAACTCAATAGGTGAATAAAAAATGCCAAATCCAGAGTAAACATCTGGCTGAAAATGCAATCACTCATAATGATGTGATGGCACAAACTGGTATTGATGATCCCAGTGGCTATCAGAACATTGGGTGCTATACTTGGACAACATATATTATATAAAATCTGTATATTGACAAAATTTCCATCTGTCAATTACAAAAGTTTCCACTAATTAGATCCATACATATTATGCTAAAACATTGCAACATCCTCAGTTCTTGAGAAGAACTTCATGCAAACAAAAGCAAACCTGGGCTAAAGAGCTGGCAACTGTGATTTCACATTGTTGTGTATAAATAATGTGAAAGTTCTGCAAAGAAAAAAGAAAAAAAAATACGTTATTTTTGTAAGCTTTCGAATCTCATTTCAAAATCTTAAAGAAGATTAAAGCACTAAAGAAAAAATAAAATACAGTAAAGGGTCTAAAGAAAATGATCACAAAAGTGATATTAGTCATATTCCATATCAGATTCTTGAAAAGCAAATATTCTTTATTTTGCTACTTTTCCTTGGCATTCAAAGAAGGAAACATTTTCATGACAGGAAATAATGAAATAACATACAACTCCATCCTAAAACATGAGATGCTCAATTAATAGAATTGAATTTATTCTCCCTTGACTAATTTTGGACATTTTAATATGAGATGTGTCATAGTTTAATTAGAAAAAATTCTCCAGTTGGAAACATAACACAGGGGCTATGAGGGGTTGATGATGGTATTTTCCTGTGAATACAAAACGCTCGGAGCAATTATTTCATATGGAATCCATATGTTGTTAAAAGGATGCAAAAGAAAGTGGAGCCCAAAAACAAAGCCACTCTCAATTGTTGGAAGTTTCGGTAACTGATTATTTTTTGAGCGACATTGAGTTAGAAATGTTTTTAACATTTCTCATCACTGATGAGAAGGATTTAATGGGAACTAGTGAAGACAGAATGTAATAGGTGAAGAGCTCTTTCTTTTTAAGTATCTAGCAGGTAATCAATAATACCACTTATTCAGGTTAATTTGGTATGCAGGTATTCCTAATGGAACTACTTGTTTTAAATCCACATTCAATGTTTGATGGTAAAGTAACATTTCTCCGAGACTTGCTTGTTCTCCTGCTTCGCCTGTATTTCAACCACAAATAATGTATAATTGCACCTGTGCAATGAATAGAAATTCTCTGGTTAAACAACTGCCAAGAAAGTGACTTGTACTAACTAAATGAGAGTGAAAATTAGCACTGCTCTCCCAATGGAACATCTGTTTTGTAGGATACAACAGCAGCTGTGATGATCTAATAGCAACTAAGCTTTCGTATTTCAATTTTACAAAAGTAGCTTTGAATGGAATGATAAATCTCTTAAATTAAGCCATGTTTTAAAGTACCTAATTTCAAATGTTCCTTCAGCCTTTTTGCAAATGTATGAGCTGAAAAACATCTGAACTTTGTTTCTTTAGTTATAAAAGTATTTTTTAGAAAACAATAGTCTTAATAATAATTGATTAATTAGAAATATTTATCAAAGAAACCATATTTGGAATATCTATTTATTTATTTAATGTATGGCATACAATGTCAGGCAAATCTATACAATGCAATCCTAAATTGCTAGTTCCTTCTATTTGGCTTCCATGCCTATTCTTGGTTTGCCACAGTAGTCGAACTAGCTTACTAGCAGTGCTTGGATTTCTGGCTATTCCAGGCTCCTTCACCAGTCTTGCCTCACCTCACCTTGTGTTATGTTGCCTTAGGTACAGTTAGGTACAGTGCTGGCTTCTGCTCTCCATATACATGAACACTGTGACCTCAGATGCGGTGGACAGGATTATGCGGCAGCTGTGTGCCTCCACATGTTTATTGGACCCATGTCCCTCCTGGCTGGTATATGCCACCTGGGAAGGTACACGTGGCTGGC
Organism: Naja naja; assembly: GCA_009733165.1. Classification (NCBI taxonomy): domain Eukaryota; kingdom Metazoa; phylum Chordata; class Lepidosauria; order Squamata; family Elapidae; genus Naja; species Naja naja. The sequence goes on along the minus strand of CM019152.1, from coordinate 24,185,297 downwards.
TCCAGGCAGTTACCAACTGCCTGGAGGGGGTTGCAAGAGGGGGTCTTCCCTACTGCCTTGAAAGAGGCGGTGGTGAGGCCCCTTCTCAAGAAGCCTGCCTTGGACCCAGCCAATTTAAACAACTTTCATCCCATCTCCAACCTTCGCTTTTTAGCGAAAGTTGTTGAAAGCGTGGTGGCCCAACAGCTCCCAGCTTTCCTGGAGGAAACCGAGCACCTAGATCCATTTCAATTGGGCTTCAGGCCCGGTTACAGCACGGAGATGGCATTGGTCATGCTGATCGATGATCTCTGGAGGGCTCGGGACAGGGGATGTTCCTCTGTCCTAGTCCTATTAGATCTCTCGGTGGCTTTCGATACCATCAACCATGGTATCTTATTGCGGCGTCTTCGGGAGATGGGAGAGGGAGGCACCATTTTACGGTGGTTCTCCTCCTTCCTCTTGGGATGCATGCAGTCGGTGTTGATGGGCGGGCAGAGATCGACCCCGAGGCCCCTCACTTGTGGGGTTCCTCAGGGGTCGGTGCTTTCTCCCCTCCTGTTCAACATCTACATGAAGCCTCTGGGTGAGATCATCCGTGGTTTCGGGGTGAAGTATCATCAATATGCTGATGATACCCAGCTTTACATCTCCACCCCAGACCACCTCAGTGATGCCTTCCCCGTGCAGCCCCGGTGCCTGGAGGTGGTACGGATCTGGATGGGGAGGAACAGGCTCCAGCTCAATCCAGACAAGACTGAGTGGCTGTGCATACCGGCATCTCGGATCCAAGAAATTCCATCTTTGGTCATGGGGGGAGAGATGTTGCCACCCGTGGATAGGGAGCGCAACTTGGGTGTCCTCCTGGACGTATGGCTCAATTTGGAGGATCAGGTGGGAGCCGTTGCCAGGGGGGCTTTTGCCCAGGTTCGCCTGGTGCACCAGTTGTGCCCCTACTTGGACCAAGATTCCCTATGCACAGTCACTTATGCGCTCGTGGCCTCCTGTCTTGACTACTGCAATGCTCTCTATCTGGGGCTGCCCTTGCGGACTATACGGAGGCTTCAACTGGTGCAAAATGCGGCTGCATGGGCGGTGATGGGAGCAGCCCGATTTTCCCATGTGACACCCCTCCTGCACGATCTGCATTGGTTGCCAGTTGCCCTCCATGTAAGATTCAAGGTGCTGGTGTTAACCTATAAAGCCCTGTGTGGCTTGGGTCCGGGGTACTTGCAGGAGCACCTCCTACCAGCATCGAGGTCCAATCACCCAGTACGCTCCCACAGGCAGGCCTTCCTGGGGGTGCCGTCGGCCAGACAATGTCAGTTGGCGGCCCCCCGGGGGAGGGCCTTCTCTGTGGGGACACCCACCCTTTGGAACCAGCTACCCCTGGAGCTACATCTGGCCCCTGACCTGCGCTCCTTCAGTCATGACCTAAAGACTTGGCTGTTTTCACAGGCCGGCCTGGATTGAGCGGGGTTGGGGGTTTTAATATCAATAATTATTTTATAATTATTTGGATTGGTAAATTTTGGAATAAGTTTATATATTGTATATATCTTGTATATATGTTTTTGTGTAAGCTGCCCCGAGTCCCCCCGGACATGGGGCGGCATATAAATCCAAATATAAATAAATAAATAAATAAAAACACAGGTCACCTTTTTCTCACTGAAGTGATATCCATTTATCTACTTGCATTATTGCATCCTTTCAAACTGCTGGGTGGACAGCAACTGGGGAGTGAGTGGCAGATCTCACCCCATCTCATGGAGCCAGGCTCAAACTGATGGAGTAGAGACCATTTCTGACCAGCAGTTCCAGTGGCATTAAGCCACTGCACTACTGCATCCACTGGAATACATAATTTTAGGCTTATATAAATAACTGAGATCTAATGTAAATTAAAGAACAGCATGTGTTAAATATGATAAAAGTATTTTGGTAGTAAAGACGTAAATGAATGCACATTAAGTTAAACATAATACGCCACTCTGTGCCAGAAGTTGAGAAAATCTAGGTGAAAATTCTTGCATAGGAGAGATTTAAATCCTTTCTTCTCTTTCTCCCGAGGCTGTTATTTCTCCTAGTAAGAAAATTGTGCATTTCCATATAATTCCTATTCAAAAGATCAAATTTAATAGCAGTGTTAGGAGGATGGTCATTGAGAAAATGATATACAAGGAAAAGTCAAATCTCTTTCATATGCAATAATCCCAGTGTAGACCAAGGCTATCTGAGGAACAGAGATACTGCCACACATTTCCCTCATAATGTCTGGCTGGCATACAGAAGATAAATTGAATGCCTTACATCTATGCAAAGATGTACAAGATGCTGCTGCCTGCATTTCACTTCCCTGTAGTGAGCACAGTTCTTTTTTTATTATTATTATTTCTGAATTAGATTGTCATGAACCTGGATTGTCCTATTTTGAAAATAGATATGGTATGTTGCAAAGAGAAGGAGGGAGGGTAGAAGGAAGGCAGGTTTGCAGAAGGAAGGAGGGAGGGAGGGAGGGAGGGAAGGAGGGAAGGAAGGAAACTTCCTACTTCCTACTTGTTTTACTACAAGTAGAAAATTGTTGGATCAGGGGATGTCTTCTCAGAGCTCCCTATTAAAAGTGTTAATGGCCGGTAATTTTGAAAGGATTTTGGATAGGAATTAGAAAAGCAGGAAGTTTCCCTTTAAACATATTCAGGAATTCAGAATTAATAACCATAAGTCCCATTTATGTTCAATGCTTCCCATGAGTATAAAAACTTATTGAAAGCTGGATGGCTTCCAGGAGTTGGCCAGTCTTGTGTAAAACAAGATAGTAATGGCAGATAATGCAAAATATGAGGCAAAAAACTAGAGAGTTTTTACGTGATCTTTCTTCATAATTTCTACTCTTTTAAACATCTTTTTAAAAGATCCTGCCAGTTTTCCCTTGTCATCTGATATACAAGCTTCTGCTCCTTGAAACATATGCATGATTGAGTCTTGATGCTTCAAATTGCTTTTGAAAATCCAGCTTTTATATAAAGACCTTGACCCAATATCCTTGTTCTTGTGTCTTTTTATACTTCAGCAAATAACTAAGTCTAAGCTTGCACAATTGCAAAAACTGGTTACAGCTCCCCCATTTATTTTGCTAGCCTTCCTCTATCCTTTACCCCATTGAATTACAATGAAATTTAATTGGAATTCAATAGTTTCTCCTGTTTGAATGCTCTTGGAATTCCATTGAGGCAACAGATTGACTTGGATTTAAGTTACAATTATTTCATGCTGGAGTTAGGACTGGGTATAAATATTTATTCCTGTTATGGTAAGAAAGCTTTGAGCATAGTAGTTAAATTACATAAGTATTATCAGCATTCATTTGAGATTCTTAAAAAATAACTATCTCAGAGTAATAATTCAGGTTAGGGTGACATATTTTTATGCATAGCAGTAGGGTTATTCATATTGGGGCTGTTCCTTCTTCCTTTCTGTTGCTATTGTATGCAGTTTAATTATATAATTAGATTAGGGATCAGAAAGCTAATCCTACTTTTTTTGCTAAAGCCAATATAAATTTAGACATTATTAGGAATCCAAGAATGAAATTTTAACAGAATGAAATTTTTAATATAAACATGAAACTACGTAGAACTAAACAAAAAAGAAAGCCAATTCATGTTCTTACGTTATGTTATATGTTATTTTGTTTCTATTACTAATTATATAACTTTTTATAAAACCAGTAGAAGTTTACTTTGACCCCAGTACCCAAATGAAAAACCATTTCAGGCAATTATAAACTTGTAAAAGATGTGCCAATACTGATCTTACCTTCTAAATAAACACCAGCTTCAAGGAATCATAATGCTAGCATAACTTCCCCCGATATCAATTAATTTTCAAATTCAGGCACTAACCCATCTTGATATTTGACTGTAACATAAATATGAGGAAACCACTAAATCCAGTAACACAGTCCATTGCTAAGGCTAACACTGATTTTTATAGCGTCCTTGTGGAATCAAAGCCCTGATCTAATTTCACTCTTCTGCCAATGAAAATAAAATCTCTACCCTACCTCCAAATGATTCATCAAATGTAACATAAATGCTGAAATTTCCAACAACCTTGAAAAATCAGCCCAGTACTAATGTTAAAATGTAGTTTAACTGAAATTATTACAGAACCAAAGCCTATACTTAAACCTATTTGCAATACAACTTAATGCCCTAAAGGTAATTTCAAAATGAAATAATACAAATAGTTTGTATTATTGTAACATTAGATTGATTTTTAAGGGCCAATATTTAATTTCACTAGAGTCCTGAAGATAGCTGAAAGCTTTTAATCTTATTCTATTCTAAATATACATTTATGATGTAACCCAAAACAGAAAATGGAATTCAAATTGTAACATAAATCTGGGATTATGACTATCCTTAAAAATTACCTCAGCCTTCTGGTAACAATTAATAAAACAAACATTCTAAAAAATCTCCACAAATAAACCCTAAACATATAATTTCAACCTAATGTAGTTATAAATTTATTTCCTTATCTTAATCCCAAGAATGAAATATAAATTGCAATGCTAAATGTTATGTTATCACTACTCTGAGAAATGATCTCAGTGGTGATGTCAACATGCATTTACTTTGAATTTTCAAGCATAAATCATACTTTAGTACATTTAAAAATGAAATAATCTTTAATAAACAATTTAGGTATAGATTTCCACTACCCTTATATGTTCACCCCAATGTTAATTCCAGTACTGGGTTTAATGGAAATTGTGACATAATAAAATATTAGATTAATATCTAAATAAAGATTTATACCCTAAAATGGACTGAAAAATTCAATTCCAATTTGAAAATAAATCTGAGATTATTACTAATCCTAAAAACTCAATCAGTCTTAATGTGTTGCTTTATGTGACAAAAATTTTCAAGGAAACCACATCAACTTAGTTTAAGTACAATTGTGTTCCCAATCTTAACTCCAAGAATAATCCAAGTGCGAAAGAAACCTTTCATCAAGAAACTGAATGATTTCAGATTGGTTGCTCCAACATCTGTAGTTATGAAGACCTTTGAAATGTTAGCTCTGGCCCTCCTGAAAACCATCATGGATCTGCTGTTAGACTCCTTGCAATTTGACTGACAGATAATATGACTCTGCATTACATCCTATAACACCTTGAATCTCCCAACACCTATGCATGGGTCCTCTTTGTAGACTTCGGCTCAGCATTCAATACCATCATTCCAGATATTCTTCTAAGTAAACTAAATCAGCTGGCTGTACCTGAGCACACTTGCAAATGGATCGTAAGCTTCCTAGCAGACAGAAAGCAGCAGGTGAAGCTAGGAAAAATCACATCAGATACCTGTACAATTAGCACAGGAGCCCCCCAGGGCTATGTGCTCTCTCCACTTCTCTTCTCTCTATATACCAATGACTACATCTCAAAAGACCCGTCTGTTAAAGTACTGAAGTTTGCAGATGATACAACTATGATTGGTCTCATTTGAGGCAATAATCTGTTTTTACAGATGGGAGGTTGAACAACTAACCTTGTGGTGCAACAGAACAATCTTGAACTACACTCAAAACCATAAAAATGGTGATAGATTTTAGGAGAGACTTTCCTATGCTACCACCTCTTACAATACTAGACACCACAGTATCAACAGTAGAGACCTTTAAGTTTCTAGGTTCTATAATATCTCAAGACTTAAAATGGACATCTAACATCAAAAACATCATCAAAAAAGCACAACAAAGAATGTGTCTTTCTGCACCAACTCAGAAAGCTCAAATTGCCCAAAGAGCTGCTGATTCAGTTCTACAGAAGAATTATTGAGTCTGTCATCTGCACCTCTATAACTGTCTAGTTTGGCTCTGCAACCAAACAAAACACACACAGACTTCAACAGATAATTAGAACTGCAGAAAAAAACAATTGCTACAACCTGCCTTCCATTGAGGACCTGTATACTTCATGAGTCAAAAAGAAACCCCTCACATCCTGGACATAAATTGTTTCAATTTCTACCCTCAAAACAATGCTATAGGGCACTGCATACTAGAACAACTAGACATAAGGACAGTTTTTTCCTGAATGCCATCACTCTGCTAAACAACTAATTCCCACAACACTGTCAAATTATTTACTAAGATAGTATTACTATTATTTTTGTCATCCTTCCTAGTACCTTTCTCTTCCCACTTATGATTATAACCATGTTACTTGTATCTTTACAGTTTGTATTGTTTTATTTGTTTCCTGGTATGATTTGATTGCTTATTAGTAACCTATGACTATCACTAAGTGTTGTATCTTATGATTCTTGATGAATGTATTTTTTTCCTTTATGTACACTGAGAGCATATGCACCAAAGCAAATTCCTTGTGTGTCCAATCACACTTGGCCAATAAAGAATTCTATTCTATAAGGAATTCTATTCTAAGAATAAACTAGAAATAATTGTACAAATTGTATCTTACCATTCACCTTTAATACTCACCCCAGTGATACTATTAATATTTAATTTACCCACAATTCCATGTCATTCTATTCTTAACTTTACCTTCTTTCTACTGGAAATACAAATGTATCCTTTTTTTTAAATTTTATTTTTGTGCCTTTGTCTCTTCAAGAGTCAGTTTTGACTCCTGGTAACTACCTGGATTAATCTCTGCAGGTTTTTTGGCAAAGTTTTCCAGAAATAGTTTGCCATTTAGATTTTTATTAGGGTGAGATTAGGGCTAGGAAAGAAAACAGTTTACATTTTGTACAGTAAATGGTGGGCAAGACTTCTTTTGTGAGGCACTGCTTGTGTTTGTTCTGGAATAAATCCAACCAAAATCATAAGACTAAGGAATACAATAGGAAGCAATAAAGCAGGGAAGGGATCAAGCTGACAAACCCGAACTAATTATTTTAGTATTACAAGATTCGTAATAGAGCTGCAGCTTCGGTTAATAGAAACAATTTCATTAATAGAACATGGATCATCTTGATGTTTGTAAACAGAATATTTATTTTCTGAGCCCAATGTATTATTGAAGAGTTTTGAAAGTTAACTAAAAAAACTGTTCTTACCATAGCACTTCTTATAAACTAGGAAACCTATTTTGGATGGATGGACTGCATTCACATGCAATTCAAAGTTTCAGATTTAATTGAATTCAATTTACTTCCCTGATTCAAGGGGTGAGCCTTCCTATTATTATAGTGACATTGCACTATAATAATATTAACACAACTGCTGAATTTTCAAGTTATCATTGTATTAGTTGAGTTCTATCCACTAACAAGGACTTTGTTTCTAGCAACAACTGTTGTTATGAAGGGCATCAAAGCACTTCCTTACATAATGTAAATTGCAAATGGATTAGGGAAATGATTACATACATTATGCAACTTCAGCACTGTATAAAACATACTATACATATACACATGCTATATTATTTTACATCAGGGGTCTTCAAACTTGACAGCTTTAAGACTTATGGACTTCAACTCTCAGAATTCCTCCTCCAGTCATGCTAGATCAGGAATTCTGGGAGTTGAAGTCCACAAGTCTTAAACTTGCCAAGTTTGAAGACCCTTGTTTTGCATTAATTCATAATCTGATTTAATGAAAGATTAGCACTTTTTCAGAAATAGTTTATGAGTATAAACATTAATGAGTACTCTAGACACACTGGACATTCTGATTTAGATTTCAGGAAAGTTAATTAAAATTATTAGTGAGCTTCTTTAGCTATTACTTTATTATTATTTAATTTATTATTATTATAGTTTATTTATTATTATTATTAGTGAGCTTCTTTAGCTGTTCAAAGATTCAAGGGTAGTAGAAGTGAGAAATGCTGTTATGTACATCTCAGTGTGCTTTAAAATTTTTAAATGTTCAACTGACCTGGAGGAAAAAAATGTCTATCTTGAGTTACCAACCACATATTTCAGAAATAACACTGTTGCTTTATAATCTAGGTGTCACAAGTTGATTAGCTGGCTACAACTCCACGACTTTTTGCAGGAAAAAAAAATTGGCCAGAGGGAACTTTTTTAAAAAAATGAAACTTTCAAAAGTTTCTGTAGAAAATAACAGAAACAGCAATGGGAAGCTTAAAATATGTTTCTAGAATGTTTCTGCTAGTCAATTAAGAAATTTCTTCTTTATATGAAACATAATATAGTCGAACAACATAATACTAATATAAGAGCGAATTACTTATTAGCTGTCTTCAGAAATTTCCCATCCCCATTTCTGAAGTAGCTAAAACTGCATTGTCTTTGAAACTTTTTCAAAGACTGTGCAGCTTTAGCAACATGTAGGCAACATTTTGAACCTGGGTCCAAAAAAGGACACAGCAAAGGCACTGGATGCAAAAGGTGGGAGATCTGGGAGAGAAAACAGCTGAAGTAAATGAATGTTTGCTGGCGCTTGCTGGGGAACAAAGGAGTGCTTGATGGCTCACTACTGGTATGGGCTGCAGAGTCAGATAACAGATAGTCAGAGTTGGAAGGGACCTTGTAGATTCTAGTCCAACCCCCCACCCAAGCAGGAGACCCTACACCATTTCTGAAAAATAGCAGTCCAATCTCTTCTTGAAAGTCTCAAGTGATGTTTGGGGTGACACGCTCCCTCTTAAGATCTGAGGAGGCGGAGGAACCCCTGCAGGGCAGGGCCGAGGAATTTGTTCAATTTTTGGCAGATAAAGTCGCTCAGATCCGGTTGGACTTGGACTCTGGCTGGGCAGAGTCCACTGAGATGGTAGGGACAGGTCTTAGTCTGGTTATCTGGGATGAGTTTGTTCCTGTTGGCCCTGAGGATGTGGACAAGACCCTGGGAGCAGTGAATGCCACCACCTGTTTATTGGACCCTTGTCCCTCCTGGCTTGCTTCGGCAGGCCGGGAGACAACATGTGGCTGGCTCCAGGAGATTATAAACACTTCTTTGGGTGAGGGGTGTGTTCCACATGCCTTGAAAGAGGCTGTGGTTAGGCCCCTCCTCAAGAAGCCTTCCCTGGATCCGGCTATGTTAAATAACTTTCGTCCTGTCTCCAACCTTCCCTTTTTGCTCCAGCTCCTTCGGGCCTTGAACGAAGTGGATTATCTGGATCCCTTGCAGTCTGGGTTCAGGCCCGGGTACAGCACGGAGACGGCTTTGATCGCACTAGTGGATGATCTCTGGCGGGCCCGGGATGGAGGGGGTCTTCCTCCATTCTGGTGCTTCTTGACCTCTCAGTGGCTTTCAATCATGGTATCCTTCTGAGCCGGCTCAGGGGGCTGGGAGTGGGAGGTACTGTTTTACAGTGGTTCTCCTCCTACCTGTCTGACCAGACTCAGTCGGTGTTGGTGGGGGGGCAGAGATCGAGCCCTAGGGCCCTGCCATGTGGGGTTCCTCAGGGTTCCATCCTCTCCCCCCTCCTCTTTAATAACTACATGAAACCGCTGGGTGAGATCATCCGTCGACACGGGGTCGGGTATCACCAGTACGCTGATTTTATTTATTTATTTATTAATGAGACTTGTATGCGCCCATCTCCAAGACTCGGCTCACAAATAAAACAAGGAAACAATAAATAATTAAAAAAGAATTAAACTAACAAGCCCCATTAAGATGCAATTACACAAATACACAATAAAACTATAATAAAAGCCATCCCCCAAAGGGTCACAGCCCGGCTTGGTTAAATAACCAGGTCTTCAATTCACGGAAGGCGCGGAGGTCAGGGGCCAGACGGAGCCCGGGGAAGCTGATTCCAGAGGTCAGGGGCCGCATAGAATAGGCTCGTCATCGGGGACCGCCAACCGGCATTGGCCAGCCTACGGACCCCAAGGAGTCCTTGCCTATGTGATCGCACAGGGCGGTTAGTACTTGATGTCGGCAGGAGTCGCCCCTTAAATATTGGACCCATGTCATGGAGGACTTTGTATGTTAATGTTAACACCTTGAATCTCACCCGAGCACAACCGGCAGCCAATGCAGACAGCGCAGGAGGGGGTAACATGGGAGAACCGGAAACTCCCATCACCACCGCATTTTGCACCAGCTGCAATCTCCGGATAGTATGCAAGGGTAGTCCTAAATAGAGAGCGTTGCAGTAGTCGAAGTCTGGAGATAACAAGGGCATGAGTAACCGTGTGCAAGGCATCGCGGTCCAGAAAAGGGCGAGTTGGCGAACCAAACGGAGCTGGGCAAAATCCCCTGGCGACGGCCCCCACCTGCTCCTCCAATCGAAGCCGCATCCAGGAGGACCCCCAGATTCCGCGCCTATCCACAGGGGGCAACACCACTCCCCCTATGGTTAATGATGGATAATCCTGACTGGGCCGCGATGCCGGTACGCACAGCCACTCAGTCTTGGCCGGGTTGAGACGAAGCATGTTTCCGTTCATCCAGATCCGTACCGCATCCAAGCACTGGGTCATCAGGGAGCTGATGATACCCAGTTGTACATCTCTGTCCCCGGTCAATCAAGTGAGGCCATTGAGGTGATGTCCCAGTGCCTGGAGTCTGTGAGGATCTGGATGGGGACTAATCGGCTCAGACTCAACCCTGACAAGACCGAGTGGCTATGGGTCTTGCCCCCTCGGGGTTCAGTTGATTATCCCACTTTGGTACTGAGGGAGAGAAATTGCTCCCCTCAGAATGAGTCCACAACTTGGGAGTCCTTCTGGATCCACAGCTACAATTTGACCACCATCTTACGGCTGTGATCAGAGGGACCTTTGCACAGGTTCGCCCGTTACGCCAGTTGCGACCCTTCCTGGACTGGGGGCTCTACACATGGTTGTTCATGCCCTTATCACCTCTCGATTGGACTACTGCAATGCACTCTACATGGGGCTGCCCTGGAAGAGCACTTGGAGACTTCAGCTGGTGCAAAATGCGGCCGCGCGAGTGATCATGGGTGCACCTAGACGTGCCCATATAACATCTATCCTCCGCGAGCTGCACTGGTTACCAGTGGTCTTCCGGGTGCAATTCAAGGTGCTAGTGACAACTTTTAAAGCCCTTCATGGCTTAGGAGCGGGATACCTGCGAGACCGCCTTCTGCGACCTTATGCCTCCCAGCACCCAGTTAGATCTCACAGGGAGGGCTTGCTCAGGATACCGTCAGCCAGGCAATGTCGGCTGGTGGGTCCACGGGCTAGGGTGTTCTCTGTAGCGGCGCCGTCGCTTTGGAATATGCTCCCCGCAGAGATTAGAACCATCCCAAATCTACTTGCCTTCCGCAAAGCCGTTAAGACCTGGCTTTGTCGGAGAGCATGGCATTGAGACCTTGTTCTTCCCCCGTGTATGTTTTGGATTGGTATGAATGAGTTTTTTTTTTTATTGTATAGAAATTGCTTTTATCCTTTTGTACGCCGCCTCGAGTTCCCCATTGGGGAAGTGAGGCGGGATATAAATTTAGTAATAAATAATAATAATGATGCTTCCACAACTTCCTAGGGCAAGCTGTTTCATTGGTTGATTGTTTTCACTGTCAGAAAGTTTCTCCTTATTTCCAGGTTAAATCTCTCCTTGTTCAGTTTCCATCCATTATTCCTTATCTGGCCTACAGGCACTTTAGAAAATAGCTTGACCCCTTCCTCTCTGTGGCAGCCCCTCAAATATTTCAAGACTGCTATCATGTCTCCCCTGGTCCTTCTCTTCACTAGACTAGCCAAGCCTAGTTCCTGTAACTGTTCTTCGTATGTTTTACTCTCCAGTCCCCCTAATCATCCTGGTTGTTCTTCTCTGTACTTTTTCTAGAGTCTCAACATCTTTTTCATAATGTGATGAACAAAACTGGATGCAGTACTCTAGGTGTGGTCTTACTAAGGCTTTATAGAGTGGTATTAGTACCTCCCTTGATTTTGATTGTATCCCTCTGTTAATACAATTTAGGATTGCATTAGCTTGTTTGGCTGCTGCTGCAAACTGCTGGCTCATATTTAGCTGGTTGTCCACTAAGACTGCAAGATCCCTCTCACAGTTACTGCTATTAAGCCTGGTTTCACCCAGTCTATATGTGTACTTTTGGTTTTTTGGTTTTTTTTGACAAAGTGTAGGACTTTATTTTCGTCTACATTAAATTTCATTTTGTTAGTTTTGGCCCAGTGTTCTAGTCTGTCAAGATCCATCTGGATCTTGAGCCTATCTTCTTGGGTTTTAGCTATTCCTGCCAGCTTAGTATCATCTGCAAATTTGGTAAGTTCCCCTTCTATTCCCTCATCTAAGTCATTAATGAAGATATTGAAGAGTACTGGGCCTAAGACAGAACCTTGTGGCACTCCAGTCACGTTGCCTGCTAAAATTTCCTGGACAATGGTAAGATGTTGCTGAACAGTTCTGGAGCTACTTACTGCCCCACAACAAGAGTATAGGGCAGCCAAAAGTGCAGAGATAGGGAGAGGTTTGAGATAGTTGGGTGGAGGTACCACTGTGGTGATAAGTGCCTGAATTGTGATCATATGTATACTAAAACAGCTGTAATTTTGGATATGTTAACTTTTTTTCAATTACCATTGTAATTTTGAACAGTTGCAGTGAATGAATGATTGTAACTTGAAGACTACCTGTGTTCTCATTCCATAAATCAACACACCTCGAACTATTATAGAATTTTTATTATTATTATTAAACATAATATGATAACTGTACATTGTACTAGTAGTTCACAACTGCAACAGTGCTAAGATTATTAAAAAAAGCTCAGGACCAGTACCCAGGCCTCAAATCACAAGACTTTTGTTCAGAATTTAAATGTCTAAACATTAAACTAAACTTCTAAAAGAATGATTTATTCAGGGAAAGAAATAAATCTGCAAATGAATAAAGACACTGAAAAGTACACACCCACACATCCCAAACACCTTTTCCTTAAAGCAAGAAAAAAAAACTAAAGAGCTGTGAACTTCAAACCTCCTTTTACAATCCAATTCACACTATAGCTACACATGATTTGCCAAGTTCACTGCATGTAGTAAAGCAAATATTTCTTTAGCATATCTTTAAAAGGAAATAAATGTAACACTGCATAACAGCTGAAATAAAATCTAATCAAATATTCAACAGAATTATCGCTGCATTTTATTTGAAACATTGGCATTCCTGGAACAAAAATATCAACGGATATAAATAAGTTTCATAGATACAAAAGCAAAGTGGTTGGGAAAAAATGACATATTATTACACCTCTCATTCTACATCAGGGCTGTCAAATTCAAGGCCTACGGACTTGATCCAGCCCACAGGTGCTTAGATCTGGCCTGTGGGGCCGACCTAGAAATAGCAAATGACTGGCCTGTGGCCAAAAACGGCACTTGCGAAGACTGAGGGCAGCCTTCCCAAACTCCATTTTTGCTGGGAGAGGGTTTCAGGAAGCTGTCACAAATGAAAATGGAGCTCAGGGCTTGCACCACCATAAGTGCCCCGACATGACTGACATTGAGCTGGCCAGATCTAAGCACCCCATGGGCTGATCCAATCCATAGGCCTTGAGTTTGACACCCCTGATGTAGTGTGAGAGATGTGATAATATATCATTTTTTCCCAACCACATTGCTAGTCCCCTGAGGTAAAACACATCCCTGATGTGGCCATCAATGAAATCGAGTTTGACAGCCCTGTTCTACATGATCTAATGAATAAGTTTATTAAAACTATCAGTCAGTAATTGCTTCTTTGAGTCCTTATAACCATATTACCTTCTACAAGCCTCTTTTTCATTTGCCTTTACTTGTTTGATGTATAAGGGTTATGTTTCTAACTATTTAAGCTTTAATTTTAGTAATAATGGGTCTGGTTTTGTTTAATCTAGCATTAAATAATTTGTTTTTTCTATCCAAGTTACTTTCAACATTTTTGCTCCACAAACAAAATTTAAATACTTCATTTTTTTCAGTCTTCCCAGTGGCACAACTATACATTATGATGGGAATACAGTTGTTGTTGGCAGTGTGATATTTTTACAATTATAAAGATAAAAGAAAAAAGCCCCCACCATGAAGAAAAAGTTTTTTTTTTAAATCTATTTCGGTTGTTCTTGGACTCCTGGTGATTCATGGACATATTTATGCAGCTTTCTTAGTAACAGTATTGAAGTTGTTTATTGTCTTTTTTCACGATTGTTTTTAAAAATTCCAGTGTAACATACAGCTGTGGTAATAGCCAGTTTTCTCTCATCTAAATATTTATTTTTCAGTATGGTGCAATGAAGAACTGCTACTTGCTCTGTGTGTGTGTGTGTGTGTGTGTGTGTGTGTGTGTGTTTAACCAATGGTTTATATTTCTGAATAAGCATATATAGTGTATGTGGATATCCTTGCTGCTGTATAAAGGTCTTCCAGATATCTGCAGCTCAGGTAGTATTACTATTAGACATATTTCTAATGTGCTTAATCATATTAGAGGCAAATTAGAATGACAAAGAAAGAAATTAGAAATGAGTACAAAAGAAATGCTTGTAACTGAGCTAATATTCCTGTCATGACTGCATCAATATATCTGAGATAATGGGATTTATTGATGTAAATTAAACATACCAATGTTAATGTTTTTGTTGAGGATAAGACTGACATAACTGTCATTTTTATATACACATTCAGGACTGTTGAATCCCCAAATTTTGGTATTAGCTAGTCTTTTGGCTCAGACTTCATAAATCCACAAGCCATCATTGTAATTCTTTAGATTAATCAGAATGGTGAACAATCAGGAAAGATTGCTGGAAAATGGACCTTAACATTCTCCAAAGGCTGTTGAGAAGGTTACACAGTAGTACAGTGGATTTCCAAAAGAAGTATTATAGTCTTTAAAGGTTTGTAATTTTATAGACAGTATGCAACATACAGTGATAAAAAGTTAAATTAACATGCAATTTAATTTCTAAAAATATTTTAATATACATTGTTACAATAAGCAATTTGGTCTATAGCTTTTTATGTAACAGTTATACTGTTTCCACTTAAGCGGTAGTAATTGTTAATCCTATGAGCCTGTCATTCAAAGGCTGTTTCATGGTTCAGCTACCAATCATCTTTTCAGCTCTTAAGGCTGAAACAAAAGGTAACAATAGCATTTTGTTTTTGTTTTTCAGAATTTTATTCTTGCTTTTCACCTTCCTCTTTTTTTAAGTAACAGTTTTTGTTAGCTTATTAGAGAGTTCATTTCCAGTTGGAAATGAACTGTCTAATTAGCTGAAAAAACTGTTACTTAAAAAGTGTTCAAACTCCTAATATGTTCAAACTCATAAGTGTTCAAGTGTTCAAACTCCTAATATTCATCAATTCATCAATAATTAAGAGAACTGGCTTGAGACAGTAGTTATGGTGTTGTGTCAGTTATTTTGACTCAGCACTAGGAAGGAGATAATCACAAAACACTTCTGGAAGAAAATTGCAGCAACTCATCTAGACAGTCTCCAAGAATTGAACATGGTTGAATGAAAACAAAATGTTCTGTTAGAATTTAAACTGCTTATATTTAGGTCTTAGCTTGATCATATGATGATAAAAGTTTGTTACTTGTCTAGCACTAGTCCACTGTATCTGCTTTTTATACGGTATATCATACTACTAAGCCTACATATCAGAAATAGACAGAAATAGTGCCAAATTGTCAGATTCTTTATGTACATGTATTTAAGGAACTGGGCTATTGCAGCAGCTGAATATGCCAGTGTTAATGCACAAAACAGAGCTTGCAACTGTGTCCCAATTATTTTGCAGATGTTTCAGTAATATTAAATAGAATACAAAAAATAAAGTATTTCAAAAATATTTTCTCAGGTGCCTTATAAAATAAATTACTTTTGTAGTCTTTTTTCAGATCTGTTTATTAATAGCAGTAAATGAATTGGTTTTCCTGTTGGATTTCATTTTATACAGCAGAAATATCATTTAGTGCTATCCCCAGGTTTCTCAACAGCAGATAATAAAAACACATGGAACAAATGTGATATTTATATATCCCGTGTATATTTATCATTAGGTCCTTTGAAGCATTCTCCAAGGTGTCTTTAGCTTAAAAATCATGGGCTCAGGTTTTTCTTAAGTATTATTCATGTCTTAAGGATGATAAAAAAAAGTTACTTAAAATCTAGGAATATCAGTGTTCCTTAGCATCATAGCCCTCTTGTGGATATAATGAATATGTTATAAAACCATAACCTACCCTTGAACAATTTCATGGTCAAAATGCAATCTGTGGAATGAAAACTAAAAGATTGTCTCTTTAGCTGACTGCAAGTGAAAGATACAGATGGTCTCCTGTTTTTTTAGTTCTGTAATAGGGTTTCTAACAATAAAATCAGCTAGAATGGAGCCTTGTGTTTCCAGGTTGATCAGGAAAGTGGACTGCTGTTGACTTCTTTCTGACTTTGCTTAGTTACCTTTTCAAGTAAACCAAGAATTTCTGTTATATGAAACCATCCATTATGTTTGTGAGACCAGCCTTTAAAACTAAGACACTTCTGTTAATGAGTAATAAGAAACACAAACATGCTGACTGAGATATTCTGGGAATTGAAGCCCACACATTTTAAAATAGCCAAGATTGAGAAACATTAATACATGGGACAGAACTGAAAAATTTCTCTTTATGTTTTTCATGAATAGTAAGAATCTGAAATACATGAAAAAAAAGATTTAAATATGTGCAAACCCTTTTTGAGAACTCATTTAATTAAACTAACTAAATAAACAAATAAATAAATACACAAATAATAGAAATATGAATGAACATATGGGCTACTCTACTTGACAGGGTAAAGCAATAGATACAATTTACATAGACTTCTGCAAAGCCTTTGATTCAGTGGTACACAACAAACTACTGTTAAAACTAAACTCTTACAGCATTTCTGGATCCCTTCATAAGTTGATTACTGCCTTCCTGTCAAACAGGCAACAAATAGTAAAAATAGGGAGCGCTATATCAAACCTTGCTCCAGTTAACAGCGGAGTTCCCCAAGGCAGCGTTCTAGAACCCACACTCTTTATATTCTATATAAATGACCTTTGAGATCACCTTATAAGCAACTACATCCTCTTCGCGGATGACTAAAACTATTCAACACCACTGACTATGCTACTGTCCTTCAAAATGACCTTGATTATGTATCTGAATGGTCAAACAATTGGCAACTCCAACAAATGCTCTGTCCTAAACATTGGTAAAAAAAATCAGTACACCAAATACAAGCTAGGCAGATATGATCTCGTTGACGATCCTCACTCTGTCAAGGGAGTACTCCTATCAAATGATCTAAGTGCCAGAGCTCACTGTAACAGCATTACCAAAAAGGCATTAAGTTGTAAATCTAATCTTATGAAGCTTTTCCTCCGTAAATATTGAATTGCTAATTAGAGCATACAAAACTTTTGCTAGACCAATACTTGACTACAGCTCCTCAGTATGGAATCCGCACTGTATACTGTACATTAATACAATTGAGCGAGTCCAGAAGTATTTCATGAGAAGAGTATTACACTCCTCTGCTCGCAACAGAATACCCTATATCAACAGGCTTGAAATTTTGGGCTTGGACAATCTTGAACCTTCAGTTGGACTTAAGCATAGTACACACAATTATCTGCTATAAGTCAAAATTATGTCCTACAGTCAATGACTACTTCAGCTTCAAAAGCAACAATACAAGAGCACACAACAGATACAAACTCAATGTAAACCGCTCCAAATTTGATTGCAGAAAGTATGATTTCAGCAACAGAGTGGTGAATGCCTGGAATGCACTACCTGACTCTGTTGTTACATCCTCAAACCCCCACTCCTTTAACCTCAAACTATCCACTATTGACCTCACCCCATTCCTAAGAGGTCTGTAAGGGCATGCATAAGTGCACAATTATGCCTACCATCCCTGTCCTATTGTCCCCATTTATTTGTACCTAATTCCTGTATTCTTACTCATGTTTATCTTGTAAGCGATTGACAAATCAAATCAAATAAAAAGAAAATAAAAATTAACCATAGCTAAAATTACCATTGTTTTAACTGTACTAACCTTTGCTCTCATAAAAATAGTCTTATCTTTCATGACTTTGTTTCAATGCATTTCTTTCCATGCTTAATCTTCTTGTTCTTTTTCCAGTACACATTGTTTATTCTTGAGTCCAAGAAAACTAAACCATCTCCAATGCTAATTTATTTACCATGAATAATAAGATGTTTTTCTTAATGTTTCTTAGTATTAAGAAACTCTGAGTGTTATGTATGCAATTTGATGCTATCCTTTAATGTTAAAACTAATATAAAAAGTGTTATATATTGACTACATTCAAGTTGTACCATTTATTTATGTTCAATTTTATTGAAATAATGTCCTGTTTTCAAAAATCCTAGCCAATTCAATAAAAATATTGATTGTCCATCATTATCACAATGTAAAGACTTCCAGAAGTACTCAATCGTAAAATGAAGGAAGAATATTTTTGAAATACAGTTTGCTTTCACTAAAATTCACTATGATGATAGGGGTCTGCAGGATAAATTGTAAAGGAACAGTTAAGGGAACTACCGTGTTTCCCTGTCTTATATATTTTTTGGCTCCCAAAAACACACTAGGTCTTATTTTTGGGGTAGGTCTTATATATTTATGGTGCCAAATAGTGGGTGCGAGTGTGTAGGGGGGGGTGTTTCACGGGTGCACGGTTGCTCCCTGAAAAGTCTTCCTGGAACTGGAGATTTACACTAGGTCTTATTTTCGGGGTAGGTCTTATATTAGGGCAGGTTTAGAAAATAGTGCTAGGTCTTACTTTCGGGGTAGGTCTTATTTTCGGGGAAACACGGTAAGTATAGCAAAGGCTTAAAAAAAGAGAAAAATCAGGGGTGACATAACATACTGGTATCTTCCAGTATGTGAAGGGCTGTTGCCATAGAGAGGAGGCAATAGGCTTATTCTTCAAAGTTCCTGGGGAGGTAGGACAAGAAGCAATTGATGGAAGCTCCTGAAAGAGAGATTCAGCCTAGAATTAAGGATAAAATTCCTCACAGTGAGAATATTTAATCAATTGAATAGCTTGCCTCCTGAAGTTGTGTGTGTCCAATCACTGAGCTTTTCAAGAAAAGATTGGACAATCATGACTAGGGGTTGGAATAGATGACCTTCAAGGGCCTTTCCAGCCTTATGATTCTATTCTATTCTATTCTATGCTATACTATTCTCCATTCCATTATTGTATTTACAAGTGTCAGTGTACTTTTCATGATGTAAGGAGTACTACATGTTCTTGAAACATTTCATATCTATTATCTTGAGACACAGGACTTGTGGTTTTTCAAAAGTTACATAGCTACAGATTCTAGCATCTCTTGTCATTATTTTTTCTGAGGATTACAGTTTCTCTACAGAAACCAATCAGAAAAAAACAATAGGTTAACCGAATAATTAATTTGTACCAGAAATACTAAAATATGAAACACATAAAACTCTTATTCTATTAAAGAGAACTCATGTGTATGAAGCTAAAATGATCACTAATCAAAAATTTCAAAATTAGCTGATAAACACCAGATTTGATGTAGGGTGTTCTTGTTGTTTTACATAGTACATCTTGTCCTAAATGTGCTAAATTTTTTTCCATGTGTGTCATTGTTAATTAAGATTATTATTTTTCATATATAAACAGTAACAGATTAATGATGAAGTATTAAATAGAAAGACTGAAGATTTCATTTTTTGACAACTGAAAGCACTGTTTTGCAAATGCAAATAATATTGTATAACTCTCTTACTGAAAGCAAACAATACACATAATGAAAGGTCTTATGCTGAAGGACTGGGCAGTCTGCAATAGATTTTCCCCCATCACCTTCCTATTCTGTTACCTATATGATAGAGATTTACACAGGACTCTAGACTTTTATATCTTGCAATTTGCCAGGCATTGAAAAAAAGCTTGTTTTCATTGGTCACTTAATTCCTTTCTGATCAGGGGGATGTGAAATTATGAAACAGAAGGACTTTATTTTATAGTGTATGGCATAGAATGCATAGATAATAGCAATAACATATATAAAAGGAACAGATAGTGCTTTAGTACTTTAATTCATTGGGACAAAAGAAAATATGAAAAGCTTCTTTTTCTGGTCTAGCATTTGGTGATGCAGTGGTTAGAATGCAGTATTGCAGGCTAACTCACTGCTCACTGCCAGGAGTTCGATCCTGACTGGCTCAAGGCTGACTCGGGCTTCCATCTTCTAAGGTCAGCAAAATGAATTCCCAGATTGTTGGGGACAATTGTTTATCATTTCCTTGGCCTTGTTTTGTAAATCGATAAACCTGTTATTGTTATAATTTAGAGAACTGTCATCTGAAAACTAAACATTCCAGTTCCAATATATTCCCAATGCATATTAAATTATTTATGAGTGATGGAACTATGTTAACACTACAAATAAGGTACTTTAATATTACTTTTGAATTAATCTTGGGCTAGAAACCAGGCTGCAATTTCCTATTTAAAATGTAGTTTAGCATAAGTTATACTAGTTGAATTATAATTATTTTTATGTAAATGCTCTGTATATTAATATTGCTTTAAAAGCTTACAGGAGATTAATGTTTGTGAATGTTCCCATGGGCCACATATGTTTTTGTGGGAGTCAATCCCAGGTTGCATCCACTAATTCGACTTTCAGGATTTTTGTTAGGAAAACTATTAAGAGTATTCAGAGGAGATGTCTTTAAAGATAATTCCCTGGAATCAGCCATTTTCTTTTCCTCTCTTTCTGAGCCTATTCCTCAACCAGTAAAAGTATATTAAACAGTATATAACAATTCAAACACTGGAAACTGATATCCTTCTATTTCTACTTCCCTAGTCAGAGGTACTCAGCTGACAAATAAGAAACAATGGAAAAGCAGAAACAAGAATCAAGGTTGGTGGTCCAGAATTGCCTGCCTGCTTATGCGTGAGTGTTGTCAAGAATATTGATTCCCCAGGCTGGCTGTGCTTCTTGGGAATATACCTCATTCAATTCAGTGATCTTGCTATAAGTTGGTTTTCAGCTTTACCAATCTGAAGTTAATAAAGCATCCTCAATCCTTGCATATTATCAATTCTTTATCTTTATACTTGTTATCTGGCTCTTTTGTCCTTCCTTCAAGTCTCTTTAATCCTTATCTCTGTCACACATAAATATTTACAAAGCAAAATGGTTTTTATTAAGGCAAAGTTGCACATTGTGACATTATTAAAATGTTATCAACCTACAAATTAGTTGCATTATCCATTCTTTATCTACATAATCCTCATACTCCAGTTATTTTGTTTAGAAATCCAAATTAATTTTATGCAGCCCCAATCTAATTAATTTTGGATTAGCCTTTCAGATGTATGCTGCTCAGATCAAAACAATCTCTCCCTTTTTTTAGGGTGTACCAGTTCTCTTGTGCACTCTGCTTTTTGTAAGGATATGCTGGGACATGAATATCAAGAGGACAGTTAATCCTAAAGCTTATATATAACATCCTGGGGTGTGTTAGCTGTAGTCTAAGGATGTAGGGAATATCAGGACAGAAAATAAAACTCAGTCCATTCCTCATACTAATCGAGATATAACTAGGACCTTAATGAATTCAAATAGAGCATAATGAAAACTAATAATAGAATTATCTTTAAATAGATCTGGCAATTGTATTTCTTTCTAGCACTTTCTAGTGAATGTGAATATATTTTCTCTATATAATAATCATATAATATATTTGCATTTTGATAGATAGAAAGCAAGATAGATAGATAGATAGATAGATAGATAGATAGATAGTAATATGTAATACTGTAATATGTAGGTTTAAACCAATTCATTGTTTAAGATCCAAAGTGAATATTTGTTGATAGTTACTGATAACTATCTGTTAAGTTTGCATGAAGAGACAGACGCGGAGTGCTTCAAGCTCTTTGTTTATTAGTGACTACAGCTCAGAATGAACCCACTTTGGCTGGGCTGTGGCTGCTACTTATAGCCAGCAGCTGCAGTTGCCAGCCAATCAGAGTGCAGGTTTTCCGACACTTTTTAAACCAATCATTTCTTACATTTTACAAGAACAGTTCAAACTAAACCAATGACTTTAAACCTGCATACATAACACCCCTCCCCACTAGGTTCAGTCCATACTCAAACCTCAGCCTATCTAATGTACTCTTTTAAATAGGCAGGGCTCTTACGTGTACATTGAGACCTACGTGGTTCAGATGTTTAAGGTTCTCACCTTGTGAGGGAGGAAATGTGTCTGCTGACATTTCCTTACTAGGACTTGTAGTAATGGTAGATCCTGTTTGGTTACTACAACCTGGTCTCTCCTCCCAATCAATCTCCAACCCAATGTCAGCACCTAAATCAGGTAATGATGTGCAATCTTCCATTTGTGAAAATGGTTGTTGGTATTGTGACAGGTTTTGGGATGGTTCCTGTCGTGTTAGCTCATTACACATGGGGTTGATTCTTGCTTGTTCATTACACTCATGATCCTCCCTTCCCCTAGAAGAGGTATTAGGTATGGGAACTAGAGAGGAACAATTGCGATGTTCCTGAGGTAATCTGGATCTAAGCTGATCAATGTGCTTGCTCCAGAGGACACCATCCTCAGTTTGTACCCTTTAAGATCGAGGGCCTGTGATTTGGGTATCTCAGCAGGAATCCATAAAGGTTCACCCATAAGGTTCTTAGCATAAACAGAATCACCCACAGTGAACGTGCGAACTTTGCTAGTGGAATGTAGTGGTGCATTGGGTGCATAAGTGGGATGAAGGCGGTCAAGGGCAGACCTGAGTTTCCTACCCATCAACAACTCTGCTGGGGATAAGTTAGTTGATGGGTTAGGAGTGATATGCTGGACACTGAGAAGTTTTTCAACTCTCTCAGTGATATCCCTTGGACCCAATTGCTGAAGTTTTTCCTTGGTAAATCGTACCATATGTTCAGCCTGGCCATTAGCCGAAGGATGCCCAGGGGCTGTCAGGGCATGTCTGATACCCTGCTGTGCTAGATATGATTCAAAAAGGTTGGATGTAAATTGAGGGCCATTGTCAGAAACGAGTACATCAGGTAACCCGTGAGTTACAAAAAGCTTTTTAAGCTGTTTGATGACAGCATCAGTTGTGGTGGATACCATAGGGATGACCTCTAGCCATTTGGAATATGCATCTACTATAATAAGGAAAGTGTGCCCTCTGGTAGGGCCAGCAAAATCAATGTGAATCCTGGACCATGGGCCCCTAGGACATTCCCATTCCTGTGTGGGGGCAGGAGGTGGGGCAGGCCTGACTACCTGACAGTTGGGACAAGATGCAACCCAGTTTTCAACCATTTTGTCAATACCTGGCCACCATACATAACTCCTGGCCAATCCCTTCATTCTGACAATACCTGGATGACCCTCATGTAACATTTCCAAAACCTCTCTTTGCAGTTTTGCAGGAATAACCACCCTGTTACCCCACAAAATACATCCTCTTAATACAGATAATTCAGTTTGCCTGGATTTAAAATGTTGGGCAAGTTGAGGTAGATCTTGAAGAGGCCAACCTTTCTTAATCCAGCCTATAACAGGAGCCAATACAGTGTCTTTGGCAGTCTCTCTGGCAATTTCAGCAGTGTGTACTGGAAGCTTGGCAACAGTTTCTAGGAAAAAGGTGTAAGTCTCAGGAGCAAAGTCCTCAGTGTGAGAAGGAAGTGGGCAGCGACTCAAAGCATCTGCATGCCCAATGTCCTTGCCAGGCCTGTGGATGAGTTTGTATGAATAAGCAGCAAGAAATTCAGTCCACCTCAGCATTCTTAGTGACAGGATAGTGGGCGTAGGTTTGTCTCCTGCCACAATGCTTAACAGAGGTAAATGTTCTCCCATATAAATACTCATGGAATTTCTTGACAGCTGCAACAATTGCCAAGGCTTCCTTGTCCAGTTGGCTGTAGTTCCTCTCTGCTTTGGTCAAGGTGCGAGAATAAAATGCAATAGGAGCTTCCCTCCCGCTGGGAAGCCTGTGGCTCAAACCCCCACTCCAAAGGGGATGCATCACAAGTCAGTACAACAGGCAAATTCTCAGAGAATTGTATCAGTACAGCATCAGATGTGATTAGTCTTTTAATATTGTTAAATGCAGATTGTTCTTTTCTGGCCCAGACCCTTGCAGACTTTTTGTCTAATAATCTGTGCAGTGGTTCTGCAATGGTTGCCTTCTGAGGTAGGAACATGTGATAAAAGTTAATGAGTCCAAGGAAGGCTTGCAAATCTGTTTTACATTTTGGTCTAGGGGCTTCTTTGATTGCCTGAACCTTGGCATCTGTGGGGTGGATACCATGCTTGTAAATCATATAGCCCAAGAACTCAACCTTGTCAGTTCTAAGAGTGCATTTTTCTTCCTTGACTTTTAACCCCACTTTTTTGAATCTGGTAAGGACTTCTCTGAGTCTCTCTTGTAACTGAGTGTCATTTTCAGCAGATTAACACATCATCAAAGTAAGGTACTACCCCTGGCAGTCCTTGGAGCATTCTTTCCATAAGGCTTTGGAAGATGCCTGGTGCAACGCTTACTCCAAACTGTAACCTTTTACATTTGAAAGCACCTCTATGAGTCACAATGGTTTGGGCCTCTGCAGTGGCATCATCAACTGTTAATTGTTGATATGCCTGGGCCAGATCCAATTTGGCAAAGACTGTACCCCTTCCAAATGAATGTAGTAAATGATGCACCACTGGAACTGGATATGCGCTCTGTTGAAGCTCATGGTTCAATGTCCCCTTATAGTCTCCACAGATTCTCACTGACCCATCAGTCTTGACTGGTGTGACTATGGGTGTCTCCCACCTGGAGTGGTCAGTGGGCTCTAAAACTCCTTGAGCTATTAGTTTATCTAATTTTGCATCAATTTTTTCCTTTAAGGCAAATGGGACCCTTCTGGGCTTTAAATGAATTGGGGGCACCTTGGGATCTAGATTGAAAGTGATAGGGGTCCCCATATACTTGCACAATCCTTCACTGAAGACCTCTGGAAACTCAGACTTCAAGGCCTCCTCCCATTCAGTGTTGCTCACGTGATTGATGCCAGTCACCTCGATGCCTAGTGGATTGAACCACTCAAGTCCCAGCAAGCGTGGGCGATCCTTGTCCACAATGGTCAGGGGCAAGCGTTTGGTGTGGCCTTTGAACTTCATGTTGAATTCTCTTGTTCCAACTACTAGAATCTTGTTCCCTTGGTAGTCTTTAAGAGTCAGTGCTTGCTTCTTGAAATGCTTCTTCTGAATGTTTGGGAGTAGTCTGTGAATAGTGTCCCATGACACCATAGATAAATATGAGCCTGAGTCCACTTCCATTTGGCAAGGAAGTGGATACCTTGACATGCACTTTTCTGTTATTGATAGAAGAAGAATGACCAATAGTTACTGTCTGATGAGTTTCATTCTTCCCATTTGCTTCTGTGCTGCGCCCCATTTTCTCACTGAGGTTGTTGGGCTTGAATTCTTTGTCAGGAAACTTCCTTCTGTTGGGTGGAGTTCTGGATGATTTGCAGACTCTTGCTAGGTGTCCTCTTTTTTCACAACGGAGGCAGATGGTATCCAGGAACTTGCATTCAGTGCGGGGGTGGCTTCCCCCACAACCTCTGCAGTAGAAATCTTGCCTCTTTCTTCCCAGGTCTTTCTTTTTCTGCTCACAATGAGTTTTTGTAGACTTTTCCACATCAGGATGGCTTGTGGCCTTGTTAATTTTCTTCATGGCTGCTGCTGAGGACTTGGTAGCTTCTGCTGAAGAGGCCTCTTCTATTGCTTCCTTCAGCGTGATCTTAGGTCTTAGTAATAACTTGCTCTGAAGCACCTTGTCTTTAAGGCCTAGAACAAATCGATCACACATGGCCTCTTCTAAATTGTTAAATTCACATGCACCCCCAATGTCTCTTAAACTTGCCATGAAGTCGTTTACGTTTTCGCTTTCCCCTTGATCCCGACGGTAAAATTCGTGTCTCTTAATGAGACACGATACTTGTGGGGTGTAACAACTTTTCTAAGTCAGGCCATTCCATTACCTTCATGTCTACAGCTCCCGCCAATGCCTTCACCATCTTGAAAACTGCCGGACCGCAATGCGTGAGAAAGACCGCCCTCTTCCGCTTCTCGGAAATGTCGGCAAGATCGTTTCCTTCCAGATACATTTGGAAACGATCTGCATATGTCTCCCAGTCTTCTGCCATCAGATTGAACGGGGCTGGGGGGGTGTTCAGTGCAGCCATCTCTCTCTTCTTCTGTTCCACATTGCCTTCTTCTTCAGGGAGATCCCATCCTCATCGCCAGTGTTAAGTTTGCATGAAGAGACAGACACGGAGTGCTTCAAGCTCTTTGTTTATTAGTGACTACATCTCAGAACAAACCCAATTTGGCTGGGCTGTGGCTGTTACTTATAGCCAGCAGCCACAGTTGCCAGCCAATCAGAGTGCAGGGTTTTCTTGCACTTTTTAAACCAATCATTTCTTACATTTTACAAGAACAGTTCAAACTAAACCAATGACTTTAAACCTACATACATAACACTATCCATCACAGTTCAATCTTTTATCTGTATCAGAAAATCAGGTAAAAATCTTTAACCTAAAGCTTAACATATTATATCAATAGCTTTTGTAAAGTAGTCCTTTAACCCAGGAGTTGCCAACCTTTTGGACCTCAAGGACCACCAAACTCATACTTTTAAATCCCAAGGACCACTAATATGATTTTTTTTAAAAGCTAATATATTTAATATAAAAAAAAATATGTTAAATATAAATATAAATTACAAAAATGTAAATGCTTAATGATAACAAAATAAAACGTTCCGGGTTAGAAGCCTCTCCCCACCTGGCACCTTCCAAAGAGACAGAAGAGCGGGCGGGGTGTGTGTGTGTCCCAGCTGAGGGGCCTTGGGGCAACTGTTGCTGGGAGAAACAGAGGCAGAAAGGGGGCTTTGCTCTCCTTGGGAGCAGCACCCCTTGACCACCACTCCAGGGGTTTCTCAGCAGGCACCTGGCTACAGAAGGACCACTGCCCTCAGTGATTAATTGGGGGGAAGGGAAGGGCAGAAAGTGGGATCTCCTTTCAGATCCCGGATGGAGGATTGAAAGAGCTCAGATCTGCAGCTGAGGAAAAGCTGGGGGGGCTCTTCCAGCCTCACCTGGAGACAGGCAATGAAAGGTGTCCTTGGGGGCATTTCGCTCGCTTTAGCACTTTGCTACCAAACCCAGACACAGCCAGTGATTATTTGGGGGCGGGGGAGGGGAGAAAGAGAGGGAGAGAGAGAAACCATCTCTCTCATTACTAGGGGAGGAAAGGAGGCCAAACAAAGCTCACTCTTTCTCTGAGACCTACAAAACGCCAATCTACCGCATTCTAGGAGTTCTTCAAAATCACCAAATGCTTCCACTTGCAGTTGTGTGGCTCTTCAAGGGACCCCGGAGTCAGGTCTCTGAGATACATGTGTCAACCAGCTCCACACACAGCAGCAACAGCCCCCTCTCCCAGTGCCCACTGTTAGCTCTCCCCATTAGTTCTCTAGCTTTGAATTGCTCCCACCTTTCTCTCTTTCCTTCCCCCTTCCCCCCCATGCCCACATGCAGGCAGCCAAAGAAAGGGAGATGGAGCTGTGTGCAGCTTTCGGCTCTCCCAGCCCTCGCTGCCTCTCTCAACATCGAAGCCTCGGAGATGCAGGCAAAGCCACCACAGTGGTAGCACCCTGAGTTGCTTACTTCTCCACTACTGCCTCCTCCTCTTTCAGCACCTCCTTCTCTGGGTAGGGCGATTCTTAACTGATCGAGCATGCTAAGGCAACTCAGGGTGCTACTGCTGTGCCTGCATCTCCGAAGCTTTGATGTTGGGAAAGGCAGCGAGGGCTGTAAGAGCCGAGAGCTGCACATGTCTCCATCTCCCTTTCCTTGCCTGTCTGCACATGGGTGCAGGGGAGGAGGGGGAAGGAAAGAGAGACAGGTGGGAGCAATTCAAAACTAGAGAACTAATGGGAACTAATTATCCAGAAGATAAACAGAAAAAATGGTCCTAGAAAAATGCTTAGGAGGAATAATATGATATGCTATTCTCAAAGCTATATAGAGAAAAGAGAAAACATATTGTGAAATGTTTTATTGGTCATAAATAAATGGTCATATACATGTTAAATCATTACAGATAATTCACCCACAATACAGATTATAATATAAAATAGATTGCATTAGAACAAACATTTTCAGTAATGAAATATTTTGCTTTCTTGACAATAGTTCTTATTTAATATCACATTACCAGCTAAGACATTTTTTAACATGAGATTAACAAAAGGAAATCCAATAATATGCTATTTTAATCAAGAAGAATTGGAAAATACAAATGAAATGTATTGGCACGGTAATCAAACAAACATAACTTCCTATAGTTTAGAAGTCAGATATAACTTCTTCAGTATACAGGATAAAATGAATTGTTTATTTCCTCCCCAATATATTGCATTTTGTTTCCCTATTTAAAAAATTGATTTTATTAACTATATTACTGAATCATATTCCATCAGAGTAGAGAAGTCCTTTCCTGAGACTCAGGGGAGATTAATTTGATAGAACACTGAAACTATGAAGTGTTTTCACTTACATAAATACAGACCATGTTATCTTATTCTGTTTTCATAAAGTTCAATAAATAAGGAATCTAAACATCTTTTTTTCAAATTAATTTTAACTCCATAGAAAGGAATTTTATATAATGTTATTATATATTGCATGTTTCTCCTTTTCACATTACCTGATGGGATTGTTTTGTTATATAAGTAGTATCTTAATGTCCTTTTTAAGTGTCATTCAAAATAAATGTATAAAATTATAATGAGGGTTTATTATGTAGTAAATATTGCTGCCCTCAGTTGCATATTCACACATATATTTGGATTCTTGTTTGTGGGGTGGGGAGTTGAGCTTTGGCACTTTTTCATTTCACTTTATTTCATTTTAATTCTATTTTCTGGTTGTTTTAGAGTAGAAAATTCTAGAAGCAAAGAATAAAGTATTCTATTCTATTTTAAGTGATAGCTGCATGTTTGATTTCTTGGTCTCACATTGGATAGATAAACATAATACTCCAAGTTTCAATTGGCAAGAACACAGCAACCCAGTCAAGTGAAACATCACCTGTCTCTCATTTATATTTTCAGTTACCTTTCCTACACATAGAAATAAAGCCAAATTAGAAGGTTTATTTATAAGTAATCAAGAAGTTACAGAGCTTTACAAAAGTGAACACATATTCAGTAGCATGT
This sequence comes from Naja naja, assembly GCA_009733165.1. NCBI lineage: Eukaryota > Metazoa > Chordata > Lepidosauria > Squamata > Elapidae > Naja > Naja naja. The sequence continues at coordinate 24,156,033 of CM019152.1, read as the reverse complement.
TATTATTAAAATAAGAAGACTATTTTGTGGCATTACTTTACTAGTTTACTAGTGTTGATTATAATAACTTAGAAATATATAAATAACACCACCATCTTATTTAGACTGCAAATGGAATGAAATTGCAAAAAAAAGGATCATAAAAAGCAACTTATATTGGGTGTTTGTTCAGAAAGACTAAGAAGATTTTTTGGGTAATATCAAAAGAAGATTTTACAAAAAAAAATAGACATTGAAGAAAATAAAAAATAATAATTAAAGGAACAAGAGCAAAAATAGAATGAAAAATAGAAACCCCGTATGAGAAAATATTAGAAGACAAAATCATTTCTGGGTAGACTGACTGGAAAGAGGACATAAAGAAGTAGCATCTGGAATCTGTTTGGAGGGAATGATAAATATGTGCTACAGAAGCATAATTATGCTACTCTTAAAGTATGAAAAGAGAAACTGATGGGACAACTATAAGAAGTTGTAAAAATTCTTTTTTATTGAATGATTGATGGTTTGATTGCCTAAGTGAATAATTATGTGGCATCATGTTAGTGTCTGCTGTTAGGACCCTACATGGGAAGATTCTCTCCATGACAATCTGTCCCTAACAGATTAGTCCTTTGGATCTTTCAACAGTGAAGGCATAACCACATAATTGGATTCATTCACCTGGTTCATTTTATTCTTCTCTTTCTTTCCAAAAATTCACGAAAAACTGCTGCATTTTGCATTGCTGGAGAAAAAAAAATGAGAGTATGAGAAATGTATTGTGTAAAATACAGTGGTTGTATTACAATATTTGCGAAGAATTTGTTAAGATAAGAAGAAACAAAATAATTTTGATGGAAATAAAAAGCCATACTTTAGAAGTTTATGAAGAGTGCTAAAAACTTTCAGTAGGTTTAATGGAATTATAAATAAAGTGAACGAATTAAGATATACTGTATCAAGACCAGAGCCAGCAAACTGAATGTGTCAAATTAGAATATGCTTTGTTTTTCAGAACGCAATATATTGTAATACTATTGTTTTCATTTTCTATTTCATGAAAATACTTTTATCCTTCTACCAATATGTATTACTGAGCAATTTTTAAACATTACCATTTGTCTCTAAAGTATTTATTTTGTTGAAAGATAATCCTCTCCACATTATAATCTGTGGCACCAATGAATTGTAACAAAAATTGATAAAGAAGGCTATTAAAGTATTGTACTTTTACATAAATAATACAATTTTCTTCTCTTTGAAACTCACAGATTTTTTTACAGATAACGTATTTTCAGAGCGCTATATTTTATTTAGTTTCTTAAGAAATAAAATGAATAGACAGAAAGGTTTATCAAGGACAAAAATGCTGACATTGGCATTAATATCTTTTAAAATAGTAACAGATATTCAATCTTTTACTCTTTTTTGTAGAAAATTATTACAGTTGCTAGGATCCTCTTTCTCTTCATTGCCAAAATAACTTGCCACCTGGTTCCTTCAACTGGCTTTTACAGAAACAATTTTGTGGAGACAATCATCACCATTACCAACTTTGTCTAACAAAAAAACCAAAGATATGAAGAGCATGGGAAATGGGAAAAAAACAATATTGAAATTGCTCTTGGTACAATATTTGAGTAGCAGAATAAAAGGAACCCTTATTTTTCTAGGTAAGCAAATACTGCCATTTGAATCAAATTGCTACTGTCAAACTAGAACAGTTGTTTTCTGTCTTTTCCCCAAGTTATATTTGATTTCATTCACAAAAAATGAAATTAACTTTATGTGAAGTACGCTGACATAAAAGAAGCCTGCAGGTATGGGGAAATATAACATTCAGAAAAGCATGCAAACAGTACTTAAACCTGAGATACATTAAGTATTAAATATAAAGTTGTACATTATGTACAAGTTAATGTACAAATATGTACATTAACGTAAACTAAATAAATTATTAGAATAGAAAAATAAATGAGGATGTTAATTGTAATTTAAAATATTAAATATATTTGCCATAGAATTCTGGACATGATATGAAGTATTTATGTCTCATAAAATAGAGATAATAATACTCTAGATATGATATAGTGTGGTACTTGATCAACAGTATAAATGGAGAGCTGCCCCACCCAGCTCCCTTTTTAAAACTTTTCCTGGTATTATTCAAGCTCCAAAGTTTAAAGATCTAAAACATTTGGGTATATTGAAACCAGGTATTATTCCAAATAAATGTTGGAGCTACAATCTTGTATTCTGTCAAAATTAGTTAATTACAGTTCCTCTAAGTTTACGTTAAAGATTTTGACAATACTGGAAGATTCTAAGGAAGCAAAATTGACTGCAGATAAGTTAAGCCCCATAAATATATTCCAGACCCTGAAGATTCATAAAGGATTCCAACACTGAAACTCAAAGATGAGGTCAATGAGGATTTGTTGAAAAAAAGATATGACATTACTAATATTTTTTATATATTTTGAGAATAAAATGTGTGATATCACAACTCAGGGCTAATAACTTATAACACTGCTACTGTGGCATCTGAAATATAGAAATAGGATATTTCATACACAATTGGAAATTTGATCCATGCTCTGGAGCACATGGAGATTATATCATACGTTCAGTTTGAATCAGAAATGACAGATTGATATTTCGTTTTTGAAAATAAGAAAATTCAGTAATGCTTCAATTGATTTGGAATGGAGAATATCTCTAGAAAACAGCTAGATTTCCACATCCAAACTCAGTTGATGTACATTTACATTGTAAATGAGGAAGCAATGAAGTAGTCAGTTTACCTTAGTAAGAATAGTTTAAACATTGGAGCGATTATCTAATGAGTTAGTAAATTTGCATTCAGTGGATATTTTGTTGGCAGAGAGGATGGATAGACATGTGTAAGAAAGTTTTAATTGGGATTTCTGCACTAAGCAGCAGATTAGACTCAGTGGCTGAGTAGCCCTTTGAAAATATTCTACCTGTTTGTCCTATGTAGTGGATATTACAGTTCTTTTATTGTGGTAGATGGTTCTTCGGTTTTGTTTTGTTTTTTGAGGCTATTAAATCATTTGGTTTATTTAAGATATTTTGCAGGATGTTCTTACACAGTTCCTCTTGTAGGAGGTTGGATTGTTACTTTGATAAGGTAGCACTTTGTTAGTGAGGGTTGTTTTTCCATGGTTTTATTGTTGTTTCTTCTGCTGATGAGGAATACTTAAGAAGGATAGTGTTTGTTGTTTCTTTCCCCTTCCTTTGTGAATTTTATTGTTATGTTGATCTATAAATTGTTTCATGTGTCTTTTCTATTATGACAAAGGTGCCAATATGTAGATATTGGATCTATACTCTGTACATATGTACATAACAAAAGCATGGGAGTGCTATATTTTCTAGATACTTCATTAAGTCTATGCTATGAATCCTGAAAGTGGTGATCCCATGAATGCTCCTCTGATTAGGTGGTTTGTTTGTCCATCAAAGTGAAAGTAAACAATGAGGCAAAGATTATGAGTTCCATGATTCTGGGCATTTTGATTGTAGTGTATTTCTTTTTTATTATTATATTTTAAAAGACTTTATTTACAATTGTTAAAACACACAAACATACAAATGCATACATACAAAGCAATGCACAAAGCGCTTTCTTCACTCAGTTTGTATGTCAGATGGATATACATTTTAACTTTAAAACTAGTGTACATATATTCGTTGCCAACTTTTCCCTTTTGTTTGACTTGGGTTGTCAATTTGACTGTTCTGTATGGTCTCCTAGATATCATCTATTAACTTATGTCATCTTCAGCGTCATTAACTCAAATTGATTATCCTGTTTTCCTGTGACCTTTCCACCCTCGGGCTTCTTTTTTTTCCTTTTGTATATGTGTTTCATTCGAATTACCATCTATCCCATATTCTATAAGATTCTGTCTCTTCTTTTCCATGTAATAGATTTAGTCTTTCCATGTTTCTATACATTCAAATGTTTTCCTAATTACATTTTGTAAGATGGCATAGTGGGTTTCTTCCATTTCTGAGTGAGAACAAATCGTTTCAGCTGTTGTAAATGTGTAATCAGGTATTTGTCTTTGGGAAAATTTCCTTTAATTATTCCAGTAAGAAATTTGCCACTCCAGTCACATTCTGTAACTCCTCCATCCAATTTTAACTTCCTTCCAATATCTTTTGTTTTAAACACCACCACATATGGAAGTAATACCACTTTAATTTCCAGAAGCGTTTTACTAGAATATTTTTGTAACCTAGAGAAAAATCTATATATCATTATTATGATTTTCTTTATATTTTGTGTATAAATTAAATTTGAATATTCAGATCTAAGTTATTTATAGCATTATGTATATAGTAAAGATAAATCTGTTTATACTAAAACAAAAGAGGGAGGAGATTGGGATATAAACTTGATTTGGGTGGAAAGAAATAAGGGGAAAAGTGAAGTTAATTGATATTGTGAAAAAACTTCAAGTGAAATTTGAAAAAAATGACGAGTACTATTAATACCTCTAGGACTGGCACAGTTAGGAAAGCTCCTAACCAATTATCAACCACCATGACAGTGCAGAGTCCCTCTGCACAAAAGACAATCGAGGAACGCTCCCTAAAGAACGTGCAAATTCCTCCAAGGATTTACAAAGTTTATTGCTAAGCATGCAGGAGATGATGGTTAAAAATCATGAGGAGATGAAAGAGAAATTGGATCGGTTAAAGTAGATTTGAAAGATAAGATACAAAAAGATAGACGAAAAATTTGAAATATTTCAGCAGGAGATGAGGAAAAATCAGGAAAAAATACTAGAAATAGAAACAAAGGTGATTAAAGAGGAAAAGAGAGTAGATGAGTTGACAGAAAAGTTAATAAGAGAGAACAAAGAATTAGAAACTGCAATCATCCATCTCGAGTCAGAAAAAGCTGCACACTATTTAAGATTCAAAACGTGAAGGAAGAAAGGGAAGAAAATTTATGGGAGGTTATGACAGATATTCTAGCTGGCACACTAGAGATGCAAAAAGGAAATCTAATGAGGGAAATTGACGAACTGTACAGAGTCCAAACCAACTATGCTAGGAGATTTAACCTACCGAGAGAGATACACGTTAAATTTGTCAAGAAATCACTTAGAGATGAAATTCTATATAGATCAGAGATAATATTTTACAATATGCCGACAAAACAATAATAATTCTTAAACAAACCCCCAAAATAAGAGATTTAAGAAGACCATATCAATTTCTAACGACCAAATTGATAAAACAAAATATTAATTTAGATGGTTAATCCCAGAAGGTATAATGGTAACCTGGCAAGACAAGAAATATAAAATCGATACTATAGAAAAGGCAGAGATGTTTTTTGATCAACAATTAAATAGGGAAGGAGTAGATGAAGACAGGGAGGAAGCTAGGAGAGTTGAAAGGAAAAGATTGGAGACATATAAAAAGGTAAATATAACTGATAGTACAGATGACAGCAAGAGAAATCCAGAAGTCCCAGAAGAACTCATGGACATCAGAATCACGAGAAAGCTAAATATAGGATCAAAAAAATGCAAACCTATCTGACCTTATCTCTTGGAATATAAATGGATTAAACTCACCAGTAAAAAGGAAAAAGGTTTTTAAGCACTTACAAACTACAAAAGCAGACATTATAGCATTACAAGAAGTCCATATCACCCCAAAACAGAAACATCTATTAGAGAATAAAAATTAGGTAATATGTTTGCGGCTTTAGATCAAAAAAAAAAAAGAGGAGTAGCACTTTTATAAAAGATAAAATCCCTGCTTCACTAATATACTCTGACAAAGACGGTAGGTTACTTATGGTAGAAGTTGAACTTGGACAAATTAAATGTTTATTAGTGGTAATTTATGCTCCAAATGGCCCCCAAGAATTCTTCTTTCAGAAATTATATGACAAACTCAAAGAATTGCAATATCAACAGTTATTTATTACAGGAGATTTTAATGCAGTCGTAAATAAATTATTAGATTATAAAGGAAATAATACCAATCTAGAAAAGAAAAAAATTACCAAAATATTTTTTGATCTCATGAAGGAATTTAATATTAGTGATGTCTGGAGAGAGGAACATGAACAAAAACAGTTTACTCATTACTCTAACCCCGTCACATGTCCTGGTCAAGACTTGACATGGTTTGGGCGACCAAAAACTAAACTCAGGAATTTTAGACATAACAATGGAACCAACTACACTAGCAGACCATAATATGATTAGGCTTAGATGGGAAGGGCAACAACCACAATCAAACAATTGGATGCTCCAGAGATCGATTCTAAAAGATGAAGTTTTTAATAAAATATTGACAAGAGAATTAGAATTTTTTTTTCAAGAAAATGACCCTCATGACACCTCCCTTCAAAACAATTGGGATACTGCTAAAGCAGTGATGAGAGGAGTGTCTATTAAATATATGGCCAGGAAAAATAGAGAAAAAGACAAAAGAAAATAAAACTACAGCAGGAATATGATGAATGGCACGAAAGATTACAAGCCACCCCACAAGACGAGCAAATCAAATCTCAATTGAATAAGATTAAACACAAAATAAATTTAACTGAGAAAGAAGAACTAGCCCAGAAACTAAAGAGGACAAAACAATACCAATTTGAAAATGCAAATAAACCAGGGCGTTGGTTAGCCTCTAAGCTTAAAAAACAGAATGAAAAAAGATGGATTACTAAATTAAGAAATGAACAAGGATATATGTTATAAAGAGGAGGATAAAAGGCAGATTATTCAAAAATACTATAAAGATTTATACACAGAGACAAGTTATGTTACAGAAGACCAAATTTTAAAATACTTAAAAATGCAGATCTCACACAAATTTCAGAAGAAGATCAAAAGCGTTAAACCATTCTATAACCCTTCAAGAAATCTATGTGGCAATTAACAAACAAAAAATAGATAAAGTCCCAGGTCCAGATGGCTTACCAGCAGAGATCTATAAAACACAACAAGAAATTTTAGGAAAAGAAATGGTAAAATTTTCAATGAAGTTTTAGATAAAGCGAATTGTCCTCAATCATGGCAAGAAGCTAAAATATCTATCATCCCTAAATCAGGCTCGATCTAACAGAACCAGGGAATTATAGGCCAATCTCTCTCTTAATGTAGACTACAAAATCTTTATGACGATCCTGGCAGAGAGATTAAAAAAATACTCAATAAACTCATATCCCCGACCAAAATGGCTTTCTCCCTCAGAGACATCTCAGAAACAATATCAGAGTAGCGTTGGATATATTAGAGTACTATGAGGATCGTAGCGCAGAACAAGCTGCATTGCTATTCTTAGATGCCCAAAAGGCATTTGATAATGTGAAATGGGACTTTATTTTACAGCAGAGTGAATATTTGAAGTTAGGACCCAAATTTTCTAATATAATTAAGGCTATCTATCAAAAACAATATGCTACAATTTTAATTAGCGGGAATTTACAGAAAAGTTTCAAATACAAAAGAGAACGAGACAAGGCTGTCCATTGTCACCACTGTTGTTCATTATGACATTAGAGGCTTTAATTAGAACAATCAAAAAAGATAATGATATAAAAGGATTAAAAGTAAAAAGGGAAGAATTTAAATTACAGGCATTTGCAGATGACCTTCTTTTCATTCTGGAAGAACCTCAATCTTCAGGACCTAAACTTTTACAAAAATTGGATGAATTTGGTTTAGTAGCAGGATTAAAAATAAATAAAAAGAAAACAAAAATGATCACTAAAAACATGACGAGTAAACAGAAAGAAATATTGACCTTAACAATGGGCATTGAAATTGTCGAAAAAATTAAATATTTAGGAATTATTATATCCCCAGATATAGCACACTCAAGAAAGATAATTATGACCCACTTATTAAACAAATAAGGAAGATCTAATAAGATGGGACAATTTAAAATTATCCTTTATGGGCAGGATAGCTACGATCAAAATGAATATATTACCAAAAATTCTATTTCTCTTTCAAAATGCTCCCATAAAATTAAAAAACCCTTTTTGATGAATTAAATAGACTGACATCAAATTTTATTTGGCAAAAGAAGGAGACCAAGGATAAAATTAAAATTATTACAAGATGCAACTGAAAGAGGGGATTTGGTCTACCGGATTGGGAGCTGTATTATAGTGCTGCAATTATGACTTGGATAAAAGACTGGATAAACCATACAAATACAAGGATACTAACATTAGAAGGCTATAATCTCCAGACAGGATGGCACTCTTTTCTTAGACAAGATAGCTTAAAGGGACACAGCTATGTTTTGAAACACAAAGTAAGACAAACACTTCTACACACCTGGTTCAAAATTAAGAAACAAATGTATATTCAAATACCAATCTGGATATCAACATTAGAGGCTTTGATGCATCCACACTTGCTAAGACACGATAAAATCATTACTTATGAAGAACTGTTAGATGAAAAAGGAGATTTGCAAACTAGACAGCGGTTGAATGAACAGGGAATAGAATTGGAATGGTGGGCCTATCTACAACTCCAAGCTAAACACGAGAAGACAAAAGGAATTGGGTATTAGTAAAACTAGGACGGAATTAGATGAAATCTTGTTAGGGCCAGATGTAAAAATGATTAAAAAACATATCAAGTATTACTACAAACTAAGTTGGAAGAAGAAATTGTTAAAGAAACAATGATACGCTGGATGAGAGATTTGGTCATAGTATTGCCCTGAACGATTGGCAAAATATTTGGACCAGAAATAAAAAATAACTCTTGCAATTCCATTTAAAGAAAACCTGTATAAATTATTTTACAGATGGCATATAACACCAGCAAGACTATCTAAAATGAACAATAAATTTTCCTCTCTTTGTTGGAAGTGCAATAAGGAAAGAGGTACATACTATCACATATGGTGGAGTTGTGGAAAGGCCCAAGAATATTGGAAAGGAATACATCAATGCTTACGAGAAATTTGTGATGTAGAGTTTAATTTTAAACCAGAATTTTTTTACTGGGAATCACCAATGAGACATATCCAAGGAAATCTTCTATTTAATGATTCATATTATCACAGCGGCAAGGATGGCCTTTGCACAGAAGTGGAAAAACACTGAAACTCCAACAGAAGCGGAGCTTATAAAGAAAATAATGGAGGCGCAGAAATGGACAAATTGACATTGGAAATTAAAAATAAGGAAGAAACGGACTATTACAGAACTTGGAATAACTTCTATGGATGGTTAGACAAGAAAAAGACTTAACTGACTTTTGAATTGGACTTAAATGATGGACAATGAATGTCATGAGCCTAGCACTTGGTTCGACTATAGTATATGTTTTACGTTTGTTTATGTCAGTGTTTATTTGTTTGGTTATGTGTAATTACTAAATAAAATCAATTAAAAAAAAAAAAAAGAAAATATTCTACCTGTTTGTCCTATGTAGTGGATATTACAGTTCTTTTATTGTGGTAGATGGTTCTTCGGTTTTGTTTTGTTTTTGAGGCTATTAAATCATTTGGTTTATTTAAGATATTTTGCAGGATGTTCTTACACAGTTCCTCTTGTAGGAGGTTGGATTGTTACTTTGATAAGGTAGCACTTTGTTAGTGAGGGTTGTTTTTCCATGGTTTTATTGTTGTTTCTTCTGCTGATGAGGAATACTTAAGAAGGATAGTGTTTGTTGTTTCTTTCCCCTTCCTTTGTGAATTTTATTGTTATGTTGATCTATAAATTGTTTCATGTGTCTTTTCTATTATGACAAAGGTGCCAATATGTAGATATTGGATCTATACTCTGTACATATGTACATAACAAAAGCATGGGAGTGCTATATTTTCTAGATACTTCATTAAGTCTATGCTATGAATCCTGAAAGTGGTGATCCCATGAATGCTCCTCTGATTAGGTGGTTTGTTTGTCCATCAAAGTGAAAGTAAACAATGAGGCAAAGATTATGAGTTCCATGATTCTGGGCATTTTGATTGTAGTGTATTTCTTTTTTTATTATTATTATTTTAAAAAGACTTTATTTACAATTGTTAAAAACACACAAACATACAAATGCATACATACAAAGCAATGCACAAAGCGCTTTCTTCACTCAGTTTGTATGTCAGATTGGATATACATTTTAACTTTAAAACTAAGTTGTACATATATTCGTTGCCAACTTTTCCCTTTTGTTTGACTTGGGTTGTCAATTTGACTGTTCTGTATGGCTCTCCTAGATATCATCTATTAACTTATGTCATCTTCAGCGTCATTAACTCAAATTGATTATCCTGTTTTTCCTGTGACCTTTCCACCCTCGGTGCTTCTCTTTTTTTTTCCTTTTTGTATATATGTGTTTCATTCCACCCAATCATACCATCTATCCCATATTCTATAAGATTCTGTCTCTTCTTTTCCATGTAATTTAAGTGTTAGTCTTTCCATTTCTATACATTCAAATGTTTTCCTAATTACATTTTGTATAGATGGCATAGTGGGTTCTTTCCATTTCTGAGTGAGAACAAATCGTGCAGCTGTTAGTAAATGTGTAATCAGGTATTTGTCTTTGGGGGAGAAATTTCCTTTAATCATTCCCAGTAAGAACAATTCTGGTCTCCACTCCAGCTCACATTCTGTAACTTCCTCCATCCAATTTTTAACTTCCTTCCAATATCTCTTTGTTTTTAAACACGTCCACCACATATGGAAGTAAGTACCAATTTTGTCTTTACATTTCCAGCACTTAGGATTTGCGGCTGGGAATATTTTTGCTAACCTAGAGGATGCCAAATGCCATCTATATATCATTTTATATTGATTTTCTTTATACGCCACCGATTTTGTGTATGTCAAATTTTCCTGCCAAATTTCTTCCCAATCATTCAGATCTAAGTTATTCTTTTCCCACGCTAGCATTGGCCCCTTCACTAATTGCCCTGTCATCTCTTGCTCTAGTAAAAATTTATATAATTTAGATATCTGTTTCTCTTCTGGTCCTATAAGTAATTTATCCAATTGTGTATTTTTTTCTCAATTCCATACTCCTTTATATCTCTATTGTATCTCGTTTTAATTTGTAAGTAAGCCCAATTATTATTATTCCTAGTGTTTCTAATTCCTCTCTTGTTTTTAATCTCCCCTCATCATCTAATATCTGATAGTATTTAAGCTTTTTATTCAAATTCATTGTGTTAGGATGGAATGTTGCCTCCATCATTGAAAACCATCTTGGAATCTTAGTATAAAATTTCTTCCTGATGTCAGCCCAATTTTTAATCAAAGATTTACCTATTATATGTCTATTAAAGTATATCTGTTTTCTATTAGCCAAATTCCACAAAAATGCGTGCCACTCTGTTTGTAGATCGTGCTCTTCCAATGTTAAAATTCTTTTATTTACTAATTTAATCCAGTTTTTAATCCAAACCAATACCGCTGCTTTATAATAGATCTCCCAGTTGGGGAGCCCAAAGCCACCTCTGTTTCTGTCATCTTGTAAATACTTCTTTTTTATTTTCACCTTTTTTTCCAGCCCATATAAATTTCATAACTGTTTTATCAAATTCCGTAAAAAAAAAATTATTTGTCAGTACTGGATTGTCTGAAATAAATAAAGGACTTTAGGTAATATATTCATTTTAATCATTGCTATTCTTCCTAGCAATGATATTTGCATTTTGTTCCAATTGTCCAAGTCTTTTTTAATTTGTTTCAGGATTTTAATGTAATTATCTTCCCATAGCATTACTGTTTTCACCCTTATCCAAATTCCTAAATATTTAATTTTATTTACTATTTGTAACCACATTATCTCTTCCAGTTTCTTTTGTTTGTTATTTGTCATATTTTTAACTAACATTTTCGTTTTCCACTTGTTAATCTTCAATCCCACCAATTTTCCAAATTTGTTTATTTCTTGCATTAATATTGGGCCTGTCTCCATTGGTTCTTCTATCACAAATACCATGTCGTCCACAAATGCCTGCAATTTATACTCCTGACTCTTAATTTTGGTTCCTTTTATATTCCTGTTTGCCCTAATTCTATCTAGCAACGTTTCCAGAATTGTAATAAACAAGAGAAATGACAATGGGCAACCCTGTCTAACCCCTTTCTCTATTTTAAATACTTTGGTAATCTCACCATTTATTAATACATTTGCCTTTTGACTATCATAGATCGCATTAAGCATTTTTTCAAAATTGCTCCCAAATTCATCTTATTAATTTGTACTTTCATAAAATCCCAATTTAAGTTGTCAAAGGCTTTTTGGGCATCCAGAAAAATCAATGCCATTTGGTCCCCTGGGTGACTCTCATAGTATTCCAATAAATCTATTACCATTCTTATGTTATCTCTAATTTGTCTTTTCAGTAGGAATCCATTTTGATCCGTATTAATTTCTTCGCTAAGTATTTCTTTTAATCTTTGTGCCATGATCGTCATAAAAATTTTGTAATCTGTGTTCAAAAGTGATATTGGTCTGAAATTTTTAACTTGGTTAGTATTTGATTCTTCTTTAGGAATAAGAGTTATATATGCTTCTTTCCATGTATTTGGAATTTTAGGTTTCAACAATACCTCATTGCACACTTCTAGGAACATCTTATTTAAAACACCTCCTACATTTTTATAAAATTCACTTGGGAATCCGTCTGGGCCTGGGGTTTTATTACTCTTTTGCTTTTGAATCACCTCATTTAATTCACTCATCATTATCTCTCTATTCAATATCTCTCTTTTATCATCCGCTAGCCTATGTACAGTTCCTTCCCTTAAGTACTCTTCTATTTTAATTGGGTCCACTTTTTCTTGTTTGTATAAGTCCTCAAAGTACTCTCTTACAATTTCTTTTTTTCTCCCCATGTCTGTTTCTATTTTCTCATTTTTATCTTCTAGTTCAGGGGTGGCGAACACGCGGCTCTCGAGCCGCATGCGGCTTCCGGCCAAAATGAATGCGGCTCTTTGCCTCTTATCATTATTTTGTATACTGTGGCTCTTTGCCAAGTTTGGATTTTGTTATGCTGCTTCTGAGGAGGGACCTCTGAGGAGAGATTTCCAAGCGTGTAGTCCCGCCCCCAGGCTGCGTCATCCCATCTCCCATCCCTCGGAAACAACTGCACGGGCCAGCGAGCGGGGGGACACGTGTGTCACATGTTGTGCCACATCTTGCCATTTGTTCTTAGTGTGGAGGATGAAGCACACCCTCACCATCACTGCAGGATTTTTACCCTCACTCAAAATGGCAAAATGCAAAGCTAAACGAAAATATGAAGATGAACACAGGACATTTTTGGAAGAATGGGAAGATGCTTTCTTCTTTATTGAACGGAATGGGAAAGCGCTGTGTTTAATATGCAATATTATGATATCACATTTTAAGGCTTCAAATCTTCAGCGTCATTTTAGCACTCTCCATGCTAATATTGACAAGGAATTGCCCAAAGGTACTGAACTACGCAAGCAAAAATTGAGCACCTTGAAAAGCCAGGTAAAAAGACAGTCTCAAATGTTTCAGCAATTAACCAAGCATGGAGAAACTGTGACCCTTGCATCCTATAAAGTGGCGTGGAACATTGCCTGTGCTAAAAAACCATACAATGAGGGGGAGTTTCTAAAACAGTGTTTTGGATGTAATTGAAACCTTGGCTCCAGACAATAAAAAACTCAAAGATTCCATCAATGATCTCCAGCTGTCACAGCACACAGTTGAAACCAGAATAGCAGACATAAATAATGTGATTAAGTCAGATCTACATGCAGACTTGAATGCATGTGCTTATTTTAGTGTTGCATTAGACGAGTCATGCGACATACAAGACAAGCCACAGTTGGCAATATTTGCGCGAATGGTTTCTGAGGATTGCGTGATTAAAGAAGAGCTTCTCGACATTGTCACATTAAAAGACAGAACTCGCGGCACTGACATAAAAGAGGCAATGACTGCCGTTTTTAAAAAGCGAATATGTCTTTTGAAAAACTCACCGCAATAGTCACGGATGGAGCACCGTCGATGATTGGCTCAGTAAATGGACTTGTGGGTATTTGTAAAGGTGATGACGCCTTTCCTGAATTTTGGAACTTCCACTGCATCATCCATCGTGAGCAACTTGTGTCCAAAACACTGAATTTAGACCACGTTATGAAGCCTGTGATGGAGATTGTGAACTACATCCGACGCACGCCTTAATCACCGCAATTCAAGAACCTCATTGCAGAACTTGACGCAGACTTGCCCGGTGACCTGCCACTGCACAGCGCAGTGAGATGGCTCTCAAGAGGCAAAGTAGTTTCGTGCTTTTTGAGCTTTTGGAAACAGTAAAATTGTTTATGGCAGAGAAGAACAAAACGTATCCTCTGCTTTCAGACCCGAGTGGCTTATGGATTTGGCATTTTTAGTGGACATGCTTTCACACTTGGATAAACTAAATGTGGACCTACAGGGGAAATTAAAAACTCTTCCTGAGCTGACACAAAGTGTATTCTCCTTTGTAAACAAGTTGAAGCTTTTTAAAGCACACATTCAAAACAGCAATCTATCCCATTTTCCTTCTTTGCGCAGCACCTGCAGAAGACCGGTGTTAAAACAGATATAGCTGGATACGTGAAACAACTTACACAACTGCAAGAGAAGTTTACTTTGCGGTTTGAGGACTTGGACCAAAAAAGACCACAGATCATTTTTCTCATCGACCCGTTTAATGCTGACACCGACTGCCTGAAAACCCCACTTGTTACTGATGAGGCAGTGAGTGAACTAGAAATGATTGAGCTACGCGAGGATGATAGACTGAAATCTCTTTTGAAGGAAGGCTATGTTACGTTTTGGAGAGCTGTGCCAACTGAAAAATACCCGTGTAAAAAGCCGCTCTCAAGCTGCTGTCTATGTTCTCGTCAACATATGCCTGTGAGAAGCTGTTTTCTACTTTGAAACACGTGAAATCAAAGCACCGGTCCATTCTGACTGACACTCATGTAAAGGAACTTCTCCGAGTGGCTACAACTGAATACAAACCTGATTTGCAGAAGATTACTGAAAACAAAAGATGCCAGAAATCCCACTGAGATTATCATCCTATCACTCCAACAAGGTAACAAAAAACACCTGACTGAGCATGTTATATTATGTGTTTAATATATTATTGTTAAAATTATATGCTTTTGTGTGAGTGTTTGTCTGTTTTGGCAGGTCACTGCGTGGTATGGCTCTCTGACTCTCACAGTTTAAAATTTTGGCTCTTTGTGTCGAACTTGTTCGCCACCCCTGTTCTAGTTGATGTATCACTCTTTTTTGATCCCCCTTTCTCAGCCTGTATGCTAGCCATCTGCCTGGCTTATTTGCCTGTTCAAAATAATTTTGTTTTATATATTGCAAATTCTTCATTAATTCCTCTTGTTCCAATACACTGATCTCATGTTTTACTCGTACTAATTCTTCTCTAATTTGTTCATTGTCTGGGTTTCTCATTTGTCTATTCTCCAATTTTACAATTTCTTTTATTAGGTTGTCCTGTTTTTCCCGCCTCTCCTTGTTTCTATTTGCTACATACACTATTGTTATTCCCCTTACATAGGCCTTAGTTGTATCCCACAAGTTCTGCAATGAGGTGTCTTCTTTTTTATTAATATTATAAAAGTTGGTTAATTCCTCCCTTATTTTCTGAATATATTTTTCTTCCTTTAGTACTGGTGTTTTCAACATCCACCTTTGTCTTTTCACTAACCGCTCTTTCCAAATCATTAAAATTGGATTGTGGTCTGCCCATGTATTTGCTAATATTTTTATGTCCTGTATCTCCCTATTTACTTCACTATTTACCCATATCATGTCTATCCTTGACCAAGATTTATGTGGGCTGGAATAGAAAGTATATTGTGCCTTTTCTGGGTTTCTTTTTCTCCATATGTCTTCCAATCCTAATTCTTCCATCATTTCAAAGAATACTTTTGGGAGGGTATTTCATTTTTGATATTGTTTTTGTCCGCATTTATAATCTTGTTATTATTTATTGCATTGTAGTCCCCCATTAGACAAATTCTTGTATTACCACTCTATCAATTTCTCATATACAATTTTATAAAACTCCTTTTGATTTTTATTTGGGGCATAGATCCCCACTAATAGTGTTTTTTTATTATGTATTTCCACCTCCATCATTAATATTCTTCCTGCTGCATCATTATAAATTAATTTTGCTATAATGTCTTCCTTTATATATAATACCACTCCTCTTTTTTTCTCCTCTGCTAACACCATGAATATCTTCCCCAATTTCCTATTTTGTAGGTATCTCTGATCCTGTTCCCTTATATGGACTTCTTGAAGACATATTATATCCAATGTTTGTTTTTCTAACTTGGCAAATATTTTTTTCCTTTTATTTGGGCTGTTCAACCCGTTAATGTTAATGGATATCAATTTTATTCCTTTTTCCATTTACTCCTTTTCTCTATATTCCTTACTACATTTTACTTGCTGCCTGACTTCTAGTTTTAACTCCCCTTTCTTCCCTTCTCCCCTCTTCTCTGGTAGGTATTTCTCTGTCCTCCTCCCTCCCCTCTCCCCTCCCCTTGGACTAATTTGTAACTCTTCCTGACTCACATTTCTTGACTTTCCCCTGCTGCTTAACTCCTTCTCTGTCCCCCTATTTGCTCGAAGAACCTTTGGGCCTTAGCTAAATTATCTATTCTTACTCTTTTCCCTTCCCACATTACTAGGACCCCTTCCAGGTCGTTCCATCTGAAAACTATATAAATATATATTTAAATAATTTGTAAGAAATTGATATTCTTTTCTTTGTTCACGAACCCTCCTTGGTATCTGCTTTAAAACCATAATTTGCCTTCCCTTATAATTTATGGTTTCTTCCCTTGTGAGTCTATAAATTATATCTTTTATTCATTTTTTCACAAACCTGACATGGATTTCTCGGGGTAGGCCATGTCGTCTCGCATAGTTCGTGAAAACCCTATAAGCTTCATCTAATTCTTGGATCATCTCATTGCTGTCTCTTTTTAGAAGGGTCGCTAACATTCCTGCTATAACCAAAATTAAATTTTCATCTTTCTCTTCCTGTATATTCTGGAGTCTAAGATAACATGAGGCTCTATCCATCTCCAGATAGGTTAGGGTCTCGTTTGTCTCTCTTTGTTGGTCCCTCATTTTTTGTTCCAAATCTTCCATTTTTTTTCCGGATTGGTCTACTTGTTTACTAATTACTCCAATTTTCTCTTCGTTAATTTTTGTTATCTCCTGTAATTGTCCTATTTTCCCGTCTAGACTTTTAATTTCGTTTTACATTTCCCCCAACTCATTTTTTAATTCCATTCTCATTGTTTCCCTTTCTTTTTTGCTTTCTACATGATTATTTGAAATAGTCTCCTGTAATGTCATCATCATGTTTTGAATTGCTTGCAACATATTTTGTACTGTCTGTGTACCTGCTTGTGCACCGGGTTTTTCAGGGCCTAACATCCCTTCTATTGTTCTTTGTGCAGATGTCGTTGTGGGAGTAGGCAGTGTTGCACTTACTACTGTTTTTTTCCCAACTTTGGTAGTAGTGGTAATTGTACTTGTCATCTCTTTTATGATTTTATGTTGCTCTTTAAGTATTTTATTTATATTTCCCCAGATCACATTTCTTACTACCATTTATCTAGGCCCATCCCTTTTAACAGTTCTGAAATCACTAGATTACATATATATATGGCTATTTAATGTCTTTGTTTGTCCTAACTTATGTGGCCTTATCTCTCTTATAAATATGAACTTCTACTATCTTATATTATAGCCCCCCCCTTTTTTTGTACCAACCAAAGAACTCAAAAGGAGAGAAAGAAGAGGGGGAGGGGACAGAGAAATTAATTATGTTTCCATTATATACCCTAGTGTCTTAATTTACAATTCACTACTAAATACTAAATACTTAATCACATAGGTAAGAAAAGAAGAAGGGTGAGGAATAGTTAAATAGTTAATTATAGTTAAATATAATTCGATTCTATGTTTCTAAATGGCAGAGCAAAACAGTTCACTTAATAATATATCAATATATATCTTTGTCTATCAATAGTATCTTTATAATGTATCAATATATCTATATCCCCAAATCTACTGCCTATATTGTTTAGATCTTTATCTTAATTCTTTATCTTAAGTATTTCCCACACTAATATGTATATACTAAATTATTTCTCAGGTATCTTCCTGTATATATATCTAAAGTATTGGTTTCTATTTTACCTCAGTAACTTTGTCTGGGTTATCAAGCACCAATTTAAAAGTTTTTACAAGTCCAGGTGTAGCTAGTCAAAGAGTTCGTCGTTTCAGCGTTCACAATGCCTGTCTCTTAAGTTGCACCGTCACCTCATTCATCTCTTCCCAAGGACTGGTTTCAGACTGCCAACAATGTCCTCAGTTCTTTTTATTCTCTTGTTCTTAGTTCTCCCTCTCCATCAAATCTTCTGAAGTTGATGTTTTAGTCTCAATACAATACAATACAATGTTCCCAGTACGTTTATTTAAAATTTTGCACTTGCAATTATACTCACTCCAAAAGTCCAACACTCTCCCGGGCACAATGGACGCCACACAACTGCTTTGTCACCGTTCAGCACGTCCCATGGGATATAGTTCACCGTTAAAATCTTTCTGTTCTCCAATGCTTCTAGTCGCACAAGATCTTTCTCTGGACCTGGGATAATCGCCTTTTCTAGTCCTGATAGCTTTTTCTTTACTTCCTTCCTTTATTTTCCACTTTTGGACACTTTCCCGCCTTCTTGCTGCTGGGGGGATAGCTAGGTTGCTGCCGCTCTGTTCCGCTTTCCCCCTTCGTGCTTTTGGCCGTTATCGCTGCTCACCGTTATCATTGGCCACATTAATGGTCCCCTCGCCAAACTCGATGTTACTCTTTTCCAGTCTGAGTCCTTCTCTTGCCGCTCCCTTCTAGTGGTGTGCTGTCTCACCTTTGGGTCAGCCCTCATGTGGGGAGCTGGCTTCTTCGTCCCGGGCTTCGGGCACTCTTCCTCACCCCTGGGATCGCAAATCCTGAACAGGTTCTGAGTGTTCCTCCTTGTTTGGGTGTTCCAATCCAAAATCACCCTGCCACGAATGGCTGCCCCAGGATCGAAAAGCCCGAGGTAAGAGAGAGCTTCAGTTCTCCCTACCTCGCCATGGCGTGACATCGCTGGAAGTCTCGATTGTAGTATATTTCATTAGGGTAGTTTGGATGTATTGTATAATACAACTGCCATGGATTCTTTAGTTTTTGGATGTATGGATGTAAAGAGTCCTATGATATGAAATGAAACTGTAATCTTTTCTTCTATTTTTAGATCTTTGATTTTCTGGAAGCAAAGTAGAGATTTGGTTGGTAGAATATTCACTCCTGTCTGAAAGATATCCAAAAATTTTGTAAGTTCTTTGCCTATGGTGTATGTTGGGATCCTGATAATGATCCAGTTAGACAGATAGGTATGTCAGGCTTCTATAATTTGGGGTATCTATAAAAGCATGAGATAATGGGTCCAATGCTTTTCATCCATCACTGTTCTTTTGTGATTTGAACTTTCTTAGTTAGGTCATTAAGATTACTTTTATTGATCACTTTGTCTACTTTTTTATTGGGTTGGTGTTTAGTGGGGTATGGGTTTATTTGTCTTTCACTGTTTCTTTGACTTTTTGTATGTTTGTGATTCATCTGTTATAACTATGGTTTGATATTTGTATGCTGGAAAGATGTTGACAATTTGATCTTAATTTTTTGAGGGCTGTTCAAAACCAGTGCTTTGCATTGGTTTTAATTTTGTGCTGTTCTAGTCTGCCTAACACAATTGATTTTGAGAATATAATGAATCATTTAACTAAAGAAATGGAAGAAAACTTTGGGTACTGTAGGTATTTCAAATATCTCTATGCAGCAAAATTTACAACATCTGTAATTAGATTGCAAAAAACATAGAATACAAAAATAGTCTCTATTGTGCAATGTTTTAAAACATATTTGATAGAAAAGCATCCTTCCTTCAGAAAAAAACTGTGAGTTAACAGGTATACAATAGCTTTACAGTAATAAAGTAATATGAAAAGAGAAAAGAAATGCAGCTTATAGTTGCTTACCCTGATGTCCTGTGATCAATAGTGCTGTGATCTATTTTGCACAAAATAGCACCATCTAACAAAGAGTTTATCTGCAGTGTTACAAGTAGTTAATTTTAGATTCTAAGCTTATTGGGCCTATGTGTTATTCTTTTAGAAAACCAGAGGTCATAGCTAAGAATAAATTATATATATTCATATTGACAGGTTAAACATATGTGTTAATTTTAAATATTCCAAATGACACATATACTTTAGAGGGCCAGGATCTACAGTTTAAATCAAATAAATAAATATAAACAGTGAGATATATAAGAATATATGTAGTCAGGCACTCCACTTCCTCAGTCAAAATAATCTTTCTTAAAAAATAATGTTATGGGAGCAACATCAACCTAAGTGGATGTCAGCAAATGCTTGTCAGGTCATCTATTATCAGTGCCAGGAGTATTTATCATGACTGCCATCACTAGCCATGTATAATGGAAAGAATGTGCACACCTCAAGCTAAATTTTAAATGGCTACAGTGAGAAGCACCAGCTAGGAAGTCTCAGCTGAATCTAGACATCTTTGATTAGCACATACAAGAAAACTGTCCATAATATTACAGTCCACAATATTTCATAGTATACTTGTTCTCTTCAAATCTGGTACTCATTGTCTGCTAAGTCTGGCACCACCTATTCTCTCATGTTTCCAATTTTCTGTTCCATGCAACTGAGAACATCAACATATGAAAAATAACACAATTATTATGGATCTACTATTTTGTATTAGCTTAACTGGGAAGGCTAGAGCCATTTGTTGCCAATGTTCTGACAAAACAAATTAGAAAAATTTATAATATGAAATAATTCAATATAAAACCTGAATGATACTGGCATCATATTCAGTAATTTCATACTAGAAGCTTACATTTGAGAGTACTTGCAAAATAGTGATACTACATTATGAAGGCACTTTAGCATAGCCATCAGCCTCTAGCCTTTATTCATTTTCCTATGTTGCTGGTCAGATTTTAAACTACAGACAGTCCTTTGGTTATGATGGCAATTGAGATTGGGAACCACACAGATTGAGTATAACATCACATGGCAGCATTGCTTAGAGACAGTGATTCTGACAGTCCCAGTTTCATTGTTAAAAAAGGACCAAATTGGAATTGACTTTAACTTTACTTTGACTGCAATGATTTTGCTTTGATTCCATTGACTTTGCTTGTGGAAAGCTGGCCAGGAATGTTGGAAATTCAAGTCTGGAATTGCTGCTATGGCCAAAAATCCATTGTAACTCCTCCCTGTACATATATTAGAGCAGTGTTTCTCATCTCAAACATGTCTTAAAGCTGATAAAGTTGAGAAATGCTGTACTAGAGTGTAAATACCAACTAGAATCTGACAGAATAAGATGGTCTATAACTTCATAAATGAATCAAATAAATAAATAAGAGATATGATGAATTTTTCTCTCCTACTCCTTGCAAATCCAAATTTTCCATTTTCCATGGCATTATAAAATATAAATGATTATTGATCCCAAATGTCTGGATCTGAGTTTTGAGAGTGCAAAAGTATTTGGAGTACGTAATCAGCTTCTTATTTTGTTTCACATACTCAGCATCTTTCCTAGCAAATCATCATGCCATTTCTTTTTCTTATTCTTGGCTCCATCACTATATGATCTGATGGTGGTTTTAGTCTAACCTAGTCTAGTCTTTGTTTTATTTTTTTCGTATTTATTCTTGGAAGCTATTCTTAATTTTGAGATTAAGTAATATCAAGTCTAGCACATACCCCTTTAAATCAAGGGTAACATGGAGTTGAAATGATTTACAAAGTGGAAACAGGCATAGCCAACTGCTTAAATCCTTTGCAAATTGTTTGACATGTTACCACAGTAGTGTGATTCACTGTTGAAACTGAACATTTGCATATCTAAAGTGAGTTCATAAATCATTTCAGACAGCAGAATTGTTGTCTTAGTTCACTTCAGTCTGATGAAAATGAATAATGGCAAAACTTAACTACTGACAAACTGCTTCAGAAAATACATTGAGTTCATAAGTACCTACCATTGGAAAAGCAATGTTAAAGGTTTAGATCAAAATTCCTCATATCATCCATTCATCACATGCAAAAACTTTTGCCAACTATGTAAGCTTTTTAAAAAGTTGTCACAGAATGGCTGAAAATTTTATAATGTGGAAATGGAAAAATACAATAAGTCTCCAAGGTTAGGAAAATAAGCATTTAGCTCTCCAGATCCTGATGAATGATATTTTGTCATATTTTTCACCATTGGTAAGACTAGCTGAGACCAATGTGAGTTTTAATTCATCAGCTTGGCCATCACTATTCTTAATATTTCCACTCGGCCTTCATACAGGAGAACCCAGTTATTCTGAAATCTAACAGTCAAATTATATATTGCATTATTTTATTCCATATCCAGACCTTGACTTGTATTGACAGCTGAATTTTATTTCAACCACATTGAAATAGCATTCCTCATACATTGAATTGTTAAAGAAGGTAGGAGATCTGGATATTTTTTCTGTTATAGAAAACATCCAGAAGATGGATAATTCCTTTGAGTGTGGACATGGAGAGTGTCAGGCTATGTAAAACTGGGACCACAATTTTCAGAGAAAACAAATTATGCCCTATATATGCTCAAGAATATTTCCAGATCTTGGACATTGAGCTCCACTTTTAGAACTTCCCAGTAGCATGGTAGTGTTGAGATTTTACACCTGTTTATCTATAGAAGTTGCCCTGAAATAGAACAAATAATGCTAATATGTGAAATGCACATCTGACTCCACTCATGCATTCAGTTTTATGTGAGATTATTATATTGACTCAAATCCCACTGTGCACAGTAGGCTTCTCTCAAACAAGTAGTTTTCTCTTAGTAGCAAGTCAAAAAAAAATAGAAGGGATTTCAAAACATGATTTAAAACCCCAAATACAAATTCTCCCTCCCTTGCTTTTCCTCCATCCTAACATCTATTTAATAACTAATATTTAATGTCTTGTCTAAGAGGTTGTGTGTTTTTAAATGAAATTCTTTTTTATCATATTCCAAAGCTTACTTAAAAGCAAATAGCAAGCATACAGTAAATACTTTCAGTTGAATATTCAGTTGCCATCTAGAGACCCAAGCAGTTTTATAAAACTGAACTGATACGCAACTTAATAATGGAGGATGTTCTCTTACTTCATGACCTTTCTTGAACCAGTAATAAATCAGATACATACAGTTTAATTCATATATATTATATATATATCATATATATCATATATATTATAAAGGTAGAGGCAATGACTCATTCAATCTGTACCTACTTCTATATCCCTTACAAACAGTCCAATGAGGTTTCTACACTGTTGATCTCATTGGATTGCCTTTTGAAGAAAAGAATAAAGAAAACCAGTTTGTCTTATAACTGATCCCTTTGGCTATGCTTTATTAATCCCTTATCTTATTGACTTAGGGAAAGATCAATAACATGTGACTCTCCAGATGTTGTGAAACTTCAACTCCCAGGATTTTTATCCCATCTTGATTTGGCTGAAAGGAGATTCAAAAGAAGCAATAAACTATTGCTGCATTAACTAGCAAAAGTACAGACTAACTTGTTTTTTTCTCTATCTACTGTGCTTATGTGTATTTTATTATTGACTAGACAAAGGGACAGTTTTAAGCTGATTGCTAAAGTCTAAATCTGCTTACTTGTTTAAAACCAATATGCCAAAGTTATTTAAATAAACACATGCCAAAATAACATTACACACTATCCCATCTCAGATGTAGCAAATGCTATTCATTAGCCAAATACATTTAAACAAATCTAAGGCCACTTCATTACATATTGCTCACAAGAAAACTGTAAATGATCTATATTATCACTTGAAGGGTTAGTCTTTACATTAGATTTAAAAAGTTGTTGCCAGATGCTTCAGACCAGATTCCTAATCAATATCTCCTCAAGCACTTCCCAACCAAAATGCAGCTGCCACCTGTTGCATGTCCAGGGCAGCTTGATAACAGGGTCAATATGTCACAACACAGGATCTTCATCATGACACATTGTAGGTTGACTATAATGTTTGCCTGCAGAGGCAGACAATGATTGGGGGACTGAAACCGAATGCTTTGCTGATATTCCTGTAAAAGACAGAATGTGTGAGAGTCTTCACACATTCTCAAATTGTGAATTCTTTTTCAGTCTTGTATAGCCAGTCAAGAGATTACACTGACTACTTTATTCATCTTCTCTGATGTACTATTCATTCAATCTGATAGACCAAACTGTAGTTGTGGAGATTCTGCATTTAGCAGTTTTGGGTGGAGAGAAGATTGAATAAATCTTTCAACTTTTGGAGGTGATAACAAAGTTGTTCCAAGCAGTGCAATATCTGGGACTATGTTGGACTGTGCAATATGACCAACTTGGAAAAATGTGATAATCCATTAATTTCAACCTGAGTGTATATTCTTCAACTGAAATAATTAGAAATGAACATATAATTTGATTTTTATTATTTCAGTATTTACTATTATCTTTAAACATTATAGTTAAATGGCTTAAAACTAAAACAACTACAAAAAGAAAGAGTAGTACAGAAAAATATGGATAGAAATAAAAATAAGAATACAACAAAAAAGAAAATAAATATATAAAACAGTGATCTCCCTCTTTATCAAACAAGAATGAACAATTTTAACAACCTGTAACATTATCTTAAAATACAGTAAGCAATGTCTATCCCATCTCTTCTCTTTTCTATAAACAGACAGTTGCATCTTCAGTCCTGGTCACCAAAACAGCAAAAGCAGCAAAAGTCTATTAAGGATTATCAGAAATAATAAAATATGAATTTTTGATCTTGATCAAAAAATCCAATTTTCTATTCCTTCTTTTCATGTATAACAACCTTGATATTTAAGCCTTTCAAATTATTTCATATAGTTTGTTCTTTTTTTACTTTATTATCCTCTTTATAAAATCAATTAGAATTTTACCAGTTCTCTTTTATAAATCCAACATAAGAAAGTTATCATAGTAACTCTTTTGATTTTGTATATTCTTTTCATTATTGAGACATAGTTTATTAAGACAGTTTCATTGGCATATTCAGTATATCATCTTTTTCATATAATTCTGGTAGCTTATCACTTTTAAATCCATTTTCAATTAGTCTCATTTCTTTTTCTATAATCTCTTTTAAAAGACATCTATCTATAATGGCAGTCACTTTTAAAATTAATTTCTGGATCCATTTTTTACAAATATTCTCTGATATATCCAGTGTTCAAATATTTGGCTCCATTCTGTGTTAGTAAATCAAATATAAGATTTGTTAACCTTTATTTATATGTTAATTTGTTTATTCTGGCTCCCTTTAGTGTCTAGCTTTGACATTCCCATGCTATATGTTTTCTATTAAAATTTCAGAACAACACCATTTTCCCATGGGAAGGATTCATATGATTAATTTCAAAATCTTATTCCAATTCTATCTGAACATTTAGTCTGTTCATATCTTTCCAAAATCGATGTTCTAATCACTTTTTCTCTGCCAACAGTCTTTTATGCCCTTAAGCATATTTTTAAAATTTCAGGAAGGAAGGAAGGATATTCACCCAGTGCATATTATACAACTTGCTGATCAATGTTCTTAAAAGGTGAAAAGCTGTTAATAAGCAATTTCCAAAAGTTATTAAGAAATGAGGCTCAGCAGAACTTTGTGTCCATAAAGCTATGTTGCAGCTGTGAGCTTGGTAGAAATTTTTTAACTCCCAGTTGCTCAGCTCACGAGCTGACTATAGAAATTTCAATTTCTACAGTTTTCTCACAAGGATCAGCTTTTTTTCCCCTTTATTTTATATCATCACCCTCTTAATGTCTGACCAATTTCCTCTTTCCCACTTTTTCATTTTTTTGTTTCCCAGTAAAACTATTATTTTTGTTGCTTCTCCCCCCCACCCCACTTTACCTAGAAGGAAGTAGGATAAGTTGTTCGTGTCTGAATGAATGAAGAATATGTAGATGGGGAAATCAATTAATTTTGTAGATGGAATATATTACTAATTAATTAATACACCTAATTTCACTATAGTTTTTGCATTTCCCTTATCTTTTTTCTAAGATGCACACACATACACACACACAATATCCTCACATATTATGCCTATACATCAGTCTAGTTTTCAAAGAATAAATATGAGTTAAAATTATGTAACACCTATTTGCAACTTTGTAAAAGACCAAATCCCATTGGCGAAACTCAGGCTCTGTTCTATTCTCATTGGGCCATCAGCTTTCTATCAGCCCATTCAATTTCATAGAGTTATTTCTTTGTTGTGTGTGTGTGTGGGGGGGGGGTAGGATATAGCACAAATTATACTGCCTGCACATACAGTGGATTATAAATCTAACATTTTAAAAATATGTTACTTATTTTAATCTTACAAATATAAAATTGTATTTTTATAAATCAATACCAAATGATATATCAGGGAAAGTCTTATTAAAGTTGGAATAGGTTCAATCTTTATTTGGCAATAGCAGAAAATGGAAAATACAAACACACATGTATATTGCAGGCTCAATTTTTCTAAGGTCCTCTCAGAGTGTTGTTACCTGTAATTTGTAGGTAAAAGTTTTAAGGACAATATTTTTTTAAAAAAATATATCCTAAAAATAGACTCACAAATTTGCGAGACTATGCATCCAAAATGGTCTAGTAATTATTTCTTAGCATTACACTTTATCCTTTCCATTGATTTATTGAAAAATTCACTGATGTGCTAAGAGGAAAAAAAATATTCTAATGCAAGAAGATACTTTATAATTGGAAAATGAGTTTTTAGAAAATCCTATCAATGCTTGGACATATCCCATCAAAGGTTTTACATTATATATTATTTACTATTATATAATATTAAGAAAGACAATTCAGCAAAAGGAGTGAAACATGTATTCTTTTTCCTGCTCTCAGGTCTACAATATTACATTTAATCCTTATGTTTTATTTATAGTTTCCTCTTATAATATTTTTACTTTACTTTTACTTTAGGTCCATTCCTACCCCCCACCTTTTTCAGTCTTTCCCTTTGCTTCATCCTATTCCATATCTATGTCATGAATAAAACTTGAAAATACATAGTGTTTCTTATTATTCCTGAATATATGAATATTTCATTCTCCAGTAAAATTATTTTTGTAGGAGGAAATAAAGCAATGTCAACTAAATCTAGTTTGTTTATTAATTTATTCAGTTAAATTCCATCTGTCCATCTCCACAATTTAAGTGACTCAGGGTAGTTTTCAGACAATAGTTATTAAGAAAAAAGACCTTTGACTTGAAACTATTTATTACTGTTATTTACCCTAGTCTGAATGTTAACTACTATGTTATGTTAAAAATAATGGTCATTTGCCAATAATAAGCACAGGCTGATATTCTAAATAAAATCAATTGTTCCAAAGATGATTAATATTACAATTTTCAATATAAGCATTCTCTTTGGCAGATACTAAGATGTTCTTGGGTGCTCACAAACATCTGGGAACATTTTATAAAGTGGATTAGAATCTGATGATATTTCCAAACTTGTCTTATGTTTTGTCCAAAACTTCATCTTAATTCAGTTCATATTCCTTGCAAACATCCATATTTTATGTTTGTCTTGACATCAGAGGCATCTGGTTAATTAAATGTCAGAAAAAAGAAAAGGTGGTAAGAAAAGACTGACATAAATAAAAAATGTACATACAAAGATGGGGGTATGTGGATTAGTACAGACATAGAACTAAGTAGCTTTTTTGTTTTTGTTTTAATATAAAAGTTCCCTTTCCCATAATAAAATTTGTTATTTTCATACATTGCCAAAGGAAATTATCTTGGGAGATTAATGGGAAAATAAATTAGATGAACTGAAAAGCAGAATCTTTATGCCTTGAATCTACAACATCTAATCCAGCTTTGCTGTTTTCATTCTGAAGGTCAAAGGTATAACTTAACCCCTCCCTTTTGGCATCAGCATTATTTTTGATATCTCATTATTTTTTTTAAAGAAAAATAGTTTCAGTTGTCAGAATGAGAAAAGAAGAAGCTCAAAGGGAATATTTGGTACAGTGGAGATGGCTGATTGTTAATTCCAGTCAACATAGCACTTTGGGTAACCTTCATAAATAGGAAAACATAGTGGCTTCAGTTATGGCCAAACTGAGCTAAATCAAGAGTTATCATTAACCCCTTTTAATCATGCATTATTAAAGATATTTAATATATTAGTAAATATATATTTACAAATATATTTACAAAAATGACAAAATGAAAGAAGTTATAAATAGGGTTGCACTGGTTTGGCTCCTTTCTTCAAAGCTGATTCCAATCAGTGTTGATAAGGGATAAGAGATCTAGCCAATGGTCATTCCTTTGTGGCATGCTGCAGGGCTTGATATTCTCTCTGTTCCTTTTTAACATCTAAATAAAACCACCGGTAAAATCATACAACACCACAGCATACAATATCATCAATATGCATATTATACTTAGCTGTATATGTTCATTCTGTGTGACCCAAGTGATGCCATCACGCTCCTTTCACAATGCCTGGAGGCCGTGAAAGCCTGGATAGGGAAAACAGCTGAAGCCTAAGTAGTTATAAGTGTGTGGAGTAGTTGTAGGTGTGTAGAGCCTCTGGACCCTTTTTTTAACTCAATGAGTTGTGCCCTTTTGTGGATCATGAGGCCCTATGCTTAGTCATTCATAACCTGTCATCTGTCATCTGGATTATTGCAATGCGAGTTGCCATGGGAAAATAGGTGGCAATATAAATTCAATAAATAAACATAAATAAATAAAATGTGCTCTACATGGGGCTATCCTTGAAGATTATTTAGAAGCAACAATTGGTCTGGAATTCAGGCTACAGACAGTTTTGGAGGCCACTAGGTGAGCATATGTAACACCACTGTTATGCAAGCTGCATTACTTGCTGATCTGCTTTCAGGTCCAATTCAAGATGTTGGTTATTACTTTTAAAACTCTTATGGCCAGAGTGCAGCATATCTGAAAACTGTCTTTTCCAATGGGATTGGCCACTCCCATGTGTTCCAACAGAAGATGTCTATTGTGGATCCTATCAGTCAAGTTATTCTAGCTAGTGGGATCTAGAATAAGAGTCTTTTTCTGCTGTGGTCCCTGCCTTTTAGTACATCCTGCCACTAGAGGTGAGGTCTTCTCCTACCCTTCAGAAAGGGCCTTAAAACTTGGCTTGGCAATGGAGATACTTCAGGATTGGAAGTGACTGATGAAGTAATAGAAGGCATTACCCCTGATCTGCATGATCCCTTGGGCTTTTACTCTTTTTCTCTATTTAATTCTAATAATTTTGATTGCCTTTATATTTATAATTATATTTTATATTTCTATTTTACTGCACTGTAAGCTACAATCAATTTTGATGATGGAACAGGTGGCATATAAATTTAATAAATAAATAAATGCACACGTCAATCTACCAATGGTGTTTCTGGAAGCATTTAGGCAATATATAAGTAATTAGGCATATTTGCCATTTATCACAAATAATGTTGTGAAGCATTCCTTTGAAGAGAATCAGTAAACCTTATGGGTAGTACCAATAGATATATGAAAGTGAATAATATATTGTTATGATTTACCCATATAAATACACATACACAAACACACATACATACAAAGAGAAACACACACACCTCCCCGAATTTATCAGCCTATTTTGTATTGTCAGGAAAATGATTAATATTAAAAATGTTATAAATATCTTAGATCCATATCCCCAAACAGACTCTCTGTAACTTGCTGTTTCCTGACTTTTTAATGAAAGATATAAAACCATCAAACTGCATAATTCTTAATGCCCATTTGGCAGAGAAAATTATTTCATTAGTAAAACAGCTTTTTTGGCAATTCTCAAATTGCTATGGAAGCAGCCCCTTGCTAATGTTGGCTAATGCCCAAAAGCAAAGTGGGGTCAAACCTGGGCAATACTTTGATGGGAGACCACTAAGAAACCACAAGACTATAAGCTAGAGTGGGAACTTGACCAAACATCCTGTAAGAAAGCAGTATGAAATCATTTCCACGCTGCTGCCAAGAAACAACAAGCAACCATCAGCCTAGTCATCAGTAACTCAGAGCTTTTATTTTACTGATTTGAGAAATTGTATGCCTTTGAAATGTCATTTTGTTTAATCTGCCTAATCAATCCATTTCATTCCAGAATCCTGATGGACCTGGAATAAATATATCTAAACTTTTATGTCAAAATTGCACATTCTTTTGGTTTAAAAAGAAGAAGTTGCTGTATTGGATCATTCAAAACTTATAAAGGAGAAGAGAAGCCATAAATATTTTTTAAAAATCACAAAATTAAAGTTATGATATGAAAGAGCCGAATAACTGTTTCTGGCAGGAAGTTGGCAATGGAATCTTTTTCATCCTGTTTTCTCCATAGTCCTACATCAAATTTTCCAAGCTGGTGACTTCAGGTGTATTAGAATTGTTGTCATGATAGCGAAGGATTTTTGGAATTTACAGTCCAATCATCTGTATAAGATGCTTCACTGGAAAAAGATGTTCTATGCCAATGAGGTAAAATTCTACAAAATAGATATCCTTATCTATCTTTATCTATGTTATTTAAACTGATCACATTGTAGGGATTCAATAACCAGTCATTTCAGTGTCCAAAGATGTCTGACTGCCTGGGCAGTGTTTATTCTTTTTATACCATTTTTACAAGCAGGGAAGAGTAGCATAGATACAGCATTTGGATTGGAGAATAGATCCCACATGGGTGAAACCCCTCAACCACATTGGTGCAACCTCCCAACCAATCCATAAGACTAGTGGTGATGTTAGTAAATGAGATCACCTGTATACCTGGAAAATCAGGGACTTTCCAACCCAACAGATACAGGATGAATAGAGGATGAGCTCATGGGATAGCAAAAGAGGCCCCCTCCACCAGGCTGCAGTTTGCTGCCAGCTTCTAGTGTCATCCAGGGAAACTCAGTGGCTACCACATTTCACTCTTTTCTATTTTAAATTTAATTAATTAAAGAAGAATCATAAAAGGAGTTAGGAGAGGATTCATAATAAACATTAGAAGAGCATGCTTGCAGTTGTTTATATAGGGCATATACTTGACCCTTAGGCAAGGTAAGAGAGGGTTTGGGATGAAAAGCTGTGATACATATATTGCAAAGAGAAGGAGACATTGAACAAAGCAGCACCCACTAATTAAATCACAACTAATGACTACATAGCATAGAATTTTTCCCATTTAGCCTGTGGGCAACCAAGCCCAAAAGCTTTCCCACCAAGATCCTAATTTATCAATTTTCAAATCCAAGGCCAAATTGTTGAAAATATTAAGCTGGTGCTGGATGGTTCGTGACCCATCAAACAAATTAAAACAATATCGATTTTGTAGAATAGCCTTCTTCACCACTTGCATCCTATGGTTTATTGTTGAGATAACTGAAGAAGTAACATTGTTTTTGCTAAATTACATGCAACAGAGTTAATGTTAAGGTGAGCGTGAGCAGCAATTGCTGGCATGCCCACTATAAACAAAGCTAGCACTACGTATTCAGCTTTATTAAGTAAGGTTGTTTCAGAGTCACAAGTGTTATCTAGCATGACCCCTCGTTGAGAACGATTCGAATGATGAAGTTGTTGTTTAGAAAGCAAAACAGGAATCAGCCGACTGAGGCAGCAAAGTACTTCACTAAGATTAGCAGGAATATAATTAAAGTTTCTTGACCACATGTAAAACTATCCTTGAGGTAGCCAAACATGGGAAAAGTGAAAGAAGTCTCTTCCAA
The DNA here is from genome assembly GCA_009733165.1 of Naja naja. Taxonomy (NCBI): domain Eukaryota; kingdom Metazoa; phylum Chordata; class Lepidosauria; order Squamata; family Elapidae; genus Naja; species Naja naja. Next base: position 24,124,055 of record CM019152.1, on the reverse strand, counting down.
AGCTGTGCAGTTCAAAGCAGGTGAGCTAAGACGATGACAGTGAGGTTTTTTACTTGAAGATGTACAGTTAACTACTTTTGCACAAGTTATATTTATAGGGACCGCTACCATTGAGGTGTGTAAAGCAATTGCATCAAGGTGTGGATAATAAGCAGCAAATCCTCAATTAGATATAGTCTTATAGTTAAAGTTCCCATGTAATAAAAATCCGCTTAAGCCAGTGAAATTTTGAATTACTGCAGAAGGAGTGCAGACAGGAACTAAACATGTAGAAAGCAAATGTTCCATATCATAAGTTTCAGATAAGCAAAAGACATCATTCTGTGTGATGTTAATCAAGCATAAGCAAATGAACCCGGATTGGACACTGTGCCATCTGTAAAGTCAAATTCCTGGGACTGGGACCAGATATGGGGACTGGTGTGATGTCACGAAATCCTTGGCTGGGTGGACACAACAAGCCTGGGCGGACACAATGAGCTGGAATCCACAAAGGTCCTGTAGAAGCAAACACAACAGCACAGCCTCGCCCCCTTACCCCCTAATAGTTAACTAAAACATTCAATTAATTTAAGGTAAATAGAAACATGCAATTACATTCAATTGATTTAAGGGAAATTATACTTTGAAAAACTTTTTTAGAGACCCTTCTGGAGACCATTTCCCTCCTTTTTTATTTATTTGTGGAGACAGGCCTTAAATGGCCGATGAGCATGTTCCATTATGGCTATATTGCAGGTGGTACAAAATTGCAAAAAAGCAAAATAGCATGTTGGAAAAACAGGGCTTGCCTAGTAGGTAACATCCATTTGCCAAAGTTGATGATAAAACAATCTACTTGACTTGAGTAATTGGAATAGGGCAAGCATGTGCCAGGCCTCTAGCATTTTGATGAAAAAAAAAAAGAGTGACTGAAAAAAAATCAGCAAAGCTATAGCCTTAAGAAAGAGGCCCAGAAAGGGTCAAGTGACTACCTATGTAAGAAATATTTTTGGTCTTGTAGTAGCAGTGGCAAAATTAAAAATAAGATCATAAGATTAGGGTCAATCCTGGGCGTAATATAAGCACCTGGAAGATTAAAAATAATTTGACACACATAATGAGAGTCAGAGATTAAGTTGAAAGGCTGTTGAGAAAAAGTTTTGAAAGTTAAAATAGCAGGACACTTTCCAGGGAGCATTATGAGGAGCCTTATAAAGGAAGAAGTCATTAAGCAAGCAAGCCAAAGTTCTTTAGGCAAACAATACAGCTTAGATAGTCAGGCAAAGGACATTGAAGAGATAAGTTATTCTGAAAATAAAATTGAAAATCAGACTTTACATAACTCCACCATTTATACCTTACTGTACTTATCAAAAATTAGAAGAAAAAGTTATTTGCAAAGCCCATTGTAAACCTTTCATAACTTTACCTGTTGTGCTGGCAATAGCCATGCATTCTCCATTTCTTGTTGTAAAACCTCCAGATGGAGTCAAATTTTAGCGTCAATTCTCTGCTTTAATCAGAATATGGATTAAGAGCATGTACAAAGTGCAGCTAGTTTTAAATTTTGATTCCCTTTGCTGAAACTGGGAACTGAGTCATCTTCAAAGATCCAGGCAAATTGCCCACCTGGGAACCGAGCCACCTTTACAGATAACGTTCCAGGCAATTTGCCAATCTCAGCCTATCTATCTGAGGCTCCTTTGTGTGAAAATCTCTAAAAAATCAGGAGATGAAGCTATGTAACCTATAAAAAAGTTATTTTCTAACCTTGCCTTTTTCAAGGCAAAAACTCAAAGCAGAGAAAAAAAAATGTTAAAGTGATCAAAAGCCTCATTCTCCCCCCCACCGCCTCCACCCCTACAACAACCAGCGAAGACAAGAAACGGGGGGAATGTTTAAAATAAATCTCATCCATTGTTTCCACTCAATATTCTTTTCACCAATAAATCACACACAACTAATTTTCATCATGAGTAAAGCACACACAAATACACACACAAATAATCCTATCTTTCTCAGGTCCGGACCTTTCTCACACTCTTCCTTACTCTCCTTTCAATCTGGGATAGGGGTCAATACACAAACATTTATACCACCTTTTTTACTATCAACATACTCACACATTTACACTGTAATCATACGGCTTGCATATTTACAATTCTTTTCTGAGAGCCAATAAGCTCCATTGTAGAGGATTCATCCTCCAGGGCTGGAAATGATTGCATACAGACACATTCTCACACACAACACTTCCAGACCTGAGGAGGGTTTGTCCCTTTAAGTTTCCACATTTAAAAAAAGAACACCTGTAGCTTGTTCTCAGAGCATTGGGAAAACTCAAGGAGCGGTTCCAATCACAAAGGTGATTGTGGGCCTGAACCACTGTCTATCTGCCCCCACAACTCTAAGTCCAATCCAAAAAAGCCAATTTAATTCTCTGGTTGCCAAACATGTTACAATTAATTTATTTTGAACTTCAGCAATTCCAATTAGGGCTATACACAGGTAAAGGATATTTTCTTCAATTCAATCCTATTCAATTCTGCATACACTTATTTACATTATTATACATACACAGCTAAGCTCAATTCTGCAGGCAATTATTATACATTATTATACATACACATCTAAGAAGTTTTAATGAAAATCACATCATGAAAAGAATAGTAAACATTTTCATCTTCTCTTAGTTCTTCCTAACACATAACAGTAAATGAACCATATTTTCTTTGAACAGCCCCATTGTACTGTATGGAGGGGCTTCCTAACAGATCTGTGTCTCATTCCATGCTTCTGATCAGCAGATCTAATTGTGGACTATTGAAATCAATAGGGCATGCCTTCCACTTTCAGTTCTGCCATCCAGTGCATCAGAAGAGAGCAGTTGCCTGTATTCTAGTTACATCCATTGTTCTATCTTCTTAAGCATTAAATAATTAAAAGGATTAAACATAAAAATTTCAAACAAATAAATTTATGTGTCTCTGTCCTGGGTTTCTAGCTTGAATCTCCCCCTTCTTCTAATTGTTCCTTTAATATTTTCCTTATGGGGTGTACAATGGCTTTGGAGAATCAAAAATTTAGCCTGCTCAGAAGGAGCTGAAAGTCCAATTAGAGAAGATTTTGGAGTGACAATTTTTACCTGATCATAATCAGAGTGGGGCTTATAGTCAATTATTATTTTGCTGAGACATCAGAGCCAGATGTTTCCACTGCATGACAGCATTGATACCATCGATGTAATATTTGGACTGGAGCCTTGGGTATCCTTAACCTTCTATTCTATTCTATTCTATTCTATTCTATTCTATTAAGTTCAGGATACCATTTCCCTATCTCCCACCAGCTTCTTTGTGCCTAACTCAGTGTACTTTTGTACCTGATTCATGTAGCAGGAATCTAATTTCCTGAACATGTTCCTGCTGATGCTGAGATAGATTGCAACCCATACTTACCATTGATGGGTCCCGAAGGACCCAGGGTCCCGTAGGACGAAGGTGCACCTTGGGGTCTATTTCAGACGATGGTAAGCATGTTGGCTGTTGCCTACCCTGGAGGGTTGATGGCCCCGCCCTGCAGGGTTGATGTCCCTGTTCAAGCCACTTGTAGGGATTCAATAACCAGTCATTTCAGTGTCCAAAGATGTCTGACTGCCTGGGCAGTGTTTATTCTTTTTATACCATTTTTATAAGCAGGGAAGAGTAGCATAGATACAGCATTTGGATTGGAGAATAGATCCCACATGGGTGAAACCCCTCAACCACATTGGTGCAACCTCCCAACCAATCCATAAGACTAGTGGTGATGTTAGTAAATGAGATCACCTGTATACCTGGAAAATCAGGGACTTTCCAACCCAACAGATACAGGATGAATAGAGGATGAGCTCATGGGATAGCAAAAGAGGCCCCCTCCACCAGGCTGCAGTTTGCTGCCAGCTTCTAGTGTCATCCAGGGAAACTCAGTGGCTACCACATCACATAACTTTTTCTCCAAAAAGCAAAGACAGGTTAGTTATTCCATTTATCTTCTAAATGAATGAAATCTGAATTCCTGACAACTATGTTGTTTGAAATGTGGAAGGGCATTTATGTCAAAACAAATACTTCAGTATCTTCTTCTCTAGGAAAGGATAACAGATCCCATTGATAATAGTAGCACTACTCTATTTTTCTATTTTTCTTGTACAGACCAGAAGGTGCAACTTGACATCTTCATATAAACTTTCCTCATTGTGGCTGGAGAAAGGCTTAGAACATGAAGACTCTATGGAATGTGATGACTTAGATGTATTGCTAGAAACAGATCGAATAAATTGTTTCCATTGTGCCAATTGCAAATTGAGTTTCTGCAAAAAAAATATCAATGAAATAGCAAAGTAAATATATGTCCATCCTATCCATCACTCAAGAATATCCCTGGGTGATAATTTTGAACATCTAAATATATTTCTATCAATAAAGGAGAATATTTGTAGCTCAGGGTTGAAATGAGGGAGCCTTGGGACTGTCTAAACTTGGTTGTTGTCTTGCAGATGTTTCATTATTCAAACTAGTTTGGGGAATGAAACATCTGCAAGAAAACAACCAAGTTCTGAGGCAACTAAAGACTAAGCACTGACCGCTCATATAATTCCATTTCCAACATTTTTTCTTTTTACTATCAGAAATTTAAATAGAAAAAATTGCTATTAACACCCATTCAAAATGCACCTCTCAGTACATGCATATTATTTTTATTTTATTTTATGCTGGTTAGATATAATTATATTTTCTAGATATGAGTCATTGGTTACAAAATTGCACAACTGCAAACAGTACAGAAAAATATGAAAACAGCACAGTTTAGTACTGCTGGTAATACTACTGCTTCTTGTGTTGGCACAAGATTTGACAAATTAATATCAAACAGTAGTAAGAATGTGTTATATGATTAGAGCTTTATCAAATTGAGTTTTACATGAACTGGCAAGAAAGATAAATTAAATGGAGTGTGTCTTGAATGTCAGCAAGTTTGGATATGAACAGTCTGAATCCTGAAAAATTATCAAGACCAAACATTGCAATTTGAAAGATAAAAGCCCTAAATATTTCAGAAGAAACTGTTCAGAATGCCATGAAAAGAAAATGGTTTTTTGAATATTTTTGGGCAACAATAAGAAACATGCCAAATCACTGATTTGTGTAGTTAAGACATTAATCTTTCACATAATTATGAATCTTTTTTGTGTTTTGCATCCTGAAAATAGTTATTTGCACTTAGAATTTGCTGTATTGCCAATTAATCTATCACAGTTTCTTAGCCTCTTGATCATGATTTCTGAGAACTATTATTGTTTTTGTCAAGTTCCACAGCCTGAAAATATTCAAAACCTCTGACCTGACCTGACATAATGGAACATTGTCTTTAATCTTAAGAGATGGGAACCTGGGGAACTTTGGTCTTTAAAGGGTACACAAAAGAATTACATAATTTTATTAAGAGTGCAAAGATTCAGAGGGCAATTGTTTTAAATACTTTTTTCTTATACTAAACTTATACTATAGATTGCATATTTCTCTCACTTACCAGGGTATTTGGGATCAAAGTATGGGTTAAGTTTCCCATTTAGCATTTCTGAGCAACATTGTTCTTGCAGTCCCATTGTTTCCATATTAAAACTCATGCACACATACATACACATACACAGCATATCTCCATTAGTATCTTACATTATCATGAAGCCACTATAGAAATGATATGAAGCCTGTCCTATTTTTGTTAGTCTTATTTTGGCACAATGTTTTGATAACTCTAGAAGATAATAGACATAGCTAGTGGGGAACTTACACAAATATATTGTCTATAAATGTGCAAAATTAAGTTATGGCAGATTGTATATTTTTTCCAACTTTATTAATTCAGCTTTATACAGATTACTACAGTAATGGATAAAATGGGACCTAGGGAATCTAGGTTCATAATAATTTAAAGTCATGGGTCATGTTAGCTGACCTTGGGTCGCTGTCACATATGTTTCTTTATTGCAGTATCACTGAAGGATTATTTTGTTCATTGCAATTCACTAATTAGTTTTTTAAATGCATAAAAATTTAAAATGCTATCACATAGGCCTAGCTACATTAGTGACTTGTTCTTAAATAAGTTGGCAAGCTGTATAACATCATTCTGAATTTCTTTGAGAAAGGAAAGGATAGCTGTCTCTGGCTAAGCTTTTTCCTAGCTGGTGCTAGTAATTGAGAATCATTTCAGACCACAAAAAAGACACCCTCAAATTTTATATTAACCTCTTATACTGGTCTGAAGTTGTCAGCTGAATTATACTAGTGGAGTTTGCTTATTTTAGAATAAACCTATGGTTAGAACTCCAGAAATCTGGGAGTTGAAGTCAATATAACTTAAAGTCACTGAAATTAAGAAAAACTGTTAGAGAATATTTTAAATGTACAACTTTAGTGAGTTATACATTTAAAACTACAAACCTTGAATTAGAGAATGAAGAGTTATTAAGAGCTGAAAACAATACCATCAAATGCCTTGCATTTTAAGATACACCCAGAGAGAATTAGAAGATAATTTTATTATGATAAGGATTTTTAAAAATCTGACTGGCCTTCCTGCTGCACATATATTGTACTGAAATTGCATAAAGAGAAAAATGTAATAAATTAGGAAGTATATTGATAAGTTCGAGATGGTAACAAAGTGTTCAACCAACACAGATCAAAGTTGAAGTACTATTTAGGAAAGCATTCATCATTTTCATCCCCAATGAATGGTGAAAAGAGAATTCATCAGTGATATTAACATAGTCAATTCTGCTGCATAACAAGGAATATTTTAGAAGATGCTGGTGTCTGCTGGTTCATTAGTTCTCCACTGTTCATTCATTACCTTTGTGCTTTCAGAGCTATGAGGTATTATAATCATACTTTGTTCCCAAATTCTAAATGACAATTTAATCCCTTTGGTCTGCAGTCTCCATCTTGAGACTGACTTTGAAATACAGTTATTGGGACTGAAAAAACAGATCAGAATTTTCTTGCAACTCCCACTGGTTTTGGGGATGTATTTCCTTATGAAGAATGTTACAGGTTATGCACTGGTTTGTGCTGCTTTTGGTTGGTCTCTCTAAAAATATGTAAACCTACAGATGTTGGGTTTTTTAATCCTTCTCATAGATTGCCTGGCCTATATAAGCACAAAAATAACATTTGTTCATAACAGAAGATTGAAGAAATGAAGCATGAACCACTTCATGCTTTCATTCCTTTTGTTAAGACAATGTTTAAAGTGCATACCGTAAATTGCAACATTCAGGCCAATACGTTGTAAAGTTTCTTTTACAAGACAGGCCTTTTCCATTTATGAAGATATATTTTCCAAAATTCTTCCCATGGCAACTCTATTTGGAAGCAGCAGAATAATATCAGTAGCTTCATTGGAGGTTTCAAAGCCATATCTCTTGCTTTCATATAGTTGGTCAAAATAATATTATACTGAATTTAAAATACCCTTATGATCCTGAGATTAAATTTAGGGAGCTAAATAGAATTTCTACATAACTGATAGATGGAGATAATTTCTAGAATTTATCCCTCTCCCCCCCAAAAAGGACAAGAAAGCTACAGAGAAGGCAGAGAGAAATGCATCAAAAATTGTAAAGAGGAAAGAGCCTGAAACAACATCTGTAAAAATACTTTCAGGAAATTTTTCATTTTTAATGCATAAGAAAAAAGAATAATCTGGGTTTCTCAGCATTTAAGGTTCTTTCCTCTCTCTTCCCCCATCCCTATTTTTTTTAAAAAAATCTTTTTAGTGTAAGATGCCACATCCTGCTTACAAGTGTGCTCATGGGGCAGATGATGGATGGAACTGCCTTGCTTCAGAGATCCCTGGTGAAGACAGAAAATTCCCCTTTCTCTCCCTCTGTCTCCACCACCCCAAAGTCAGAAGACTTAATAGCAAAAAGGTTAAAAAGAAGCATACAGCTCTACATATTACTCCAATAAAACTGTCCAGAATCTGGCCAACTTTTAAAAAATCCTGAAGAAGCTGAATGAACTCTATAATCATTGCTTTACTTAGGTGATATTGCATAATACTAATACTAATAATGATAAGAACAATACTAATATCCCAAATGTTATGCAAATAGCAACTGGAAATGATAATATAGTATTCTGTTGTATTATTCAGATGTATTATTCTAACCAGCTGAATAATACAACATTAGAGGACAATGATTTTGACAGCTGTTTATATATGTTTGAATTAATGTGGGGAGGATTTTAACAACTTTGATAATATTTGGATAATTGACAGTACACTCCTACACATGTTTACTCAAACCTAAATTCCAGTGAGTTTAATGGGTCTAACATCCAGCTAGGTTTACATACCATTTACAGGGATTTACTTCCAAACAAGTATAGGATTGTAGCCTATGGTTACAAATTTAAGCAATTCATGCTTCATTTAAGAAAAATGTTACAGAGTAAACAGATGCAATATCTGAAGTATCTGATCTGAGTGATGATTCTATCCAAATTTAAATGTTGTATTAAATTACCTTTGAATCAAATATCCAAATCAAATGCTTGTATATATCCTATTTGTGCATGTGGTCAATGGAAATAAATTTTTTTTCTCTTGGCATATTTTTATGTTTACAATATCCCAATTCCTTTTCTAAAAGATATGTCCTCTCCCAAGAAAAAAGGAGGTCCATCACCTACAATAGTTTGATGACTTTGTACTGCAACACTTCAACACTTGAACTTTTGGCCTAACTTTGTGGAATTCAGAATTACCTAATCAGGACTCAGGATTAGGGTTTTCTGCCTTAGTGATATCTCCTTCACTAACATCTAAAGGACTAATCTTTCTCTCTCTTTTTCTCTCTGACACACAGCAAGGAAGAACAGCAGCAGAACATACTTACTACCTTTCTGAATAGGTGTTCTAAATGAATTTCCTGCTACATAGACAATCGAAGAAAGGTAAAAATGAAGAACTAGGCCACCTAAATACAAATCTGGATAATGCAATACAATCATAGACGAATGAAATAAGTGTTACATTTTAATAGAAAGCCACTAATATTTGAATATTAAAGGCTCATTGGTATAACCTTCCCAAAGCGATTCCACACTAATCATTTATGTTAAAGAAAAAACTTAAATACCTCATCACATGAATTGATTTCTGTTTTATTTCAGTCTCAATATACAAACAGTCTGGTTTAGACAATGACATAATATTTGCTCAGTGTACTTTTGCTCTTATAATTCATCACAGTCCATCAAGATACAAAATCTGTTTGGTTCACATGGCATACCAAGCCATATTTTTCTTCCTTTTGGCTTAGTAGGTTATAATAAACTGTGGCTGAGCATGAGCAACTCTTGGTTTAGTGTGCTGTATAAAACCAGCCTTCACATTAGGAAATGGGCTTGATTTATGGGTATATTTTCATTTCAATGAATGGCTTAACTTTTAGGGAAAGGAATAATGAAAACTGCTGCTTTCGAGTTGCTGCTTATAGGTTCCCTAGCGAAGAGTGTAGTTTTGTAGAAGAGTTCTAGATTTGCTATCTCTAAATAATTATAGAAAAGAACAAGTTCCAGTGATAACCCCCAAAATTCGAAGATAAAAAGCCTTTCATTCCACTCTTTCAGAGAAATGCAACGCATCAACTTAAGCTTTCCAAAACACCAATGATGCACAAACAATTTATAGTGATAATTTCACCTTTGGCATAATAAATACTTTCGCTGTGTGATTTCCATGTAGGATGTTGATTTAAGTCACCTCAACTCTGTTAATCTTTGCCTTTCAATTTTAGACGAGTAAATTGATTAAAAAGATAAATAAATGCCACAGGAATAACCAAAGGTTATCCATTAGTTTTCAAGTCAGCTTACATGACCTGGGTTAATTCTGATGAACATAATTTATTGCAATGTGAATAAACTGTTGCAGTAAATTCCAACCATTTGAACACAATACATATTAGGCTGGTATTTTTTTTAATGTTGCTCTAATGACTGGCTTTCGTCTCTCATATTGAAGAAAGTGCCACAAATAAATCAACTGTGTTTAACCCCAAAGCATCTCAAGTCAATTTAAATAGATATTACAAGATATAACATAGAATAATAGAACTGGAAGGGAACCCAGAGGTCCAACTCCCACAGGAGACCTACGCCATCTTAGTTGGTAGTTGGTTGCCCTTTGGAACCAACTACCCATGGAGCTTCGGGTGGCTCCTGATCTTCGTTCCTTCCGTCGCGACCTGAAGACATGACTTTTTCGATCGGCCAACCTGGACTGAAGGGTTTTTTTAATTGTTTTTAGATTTGTTGGTTGGTTTTTAATGTTTTAATGTGTAATTGGGATTTCCTGTTTAATTGCTTTTTAAATTTTGTATTTCTGTTTTATTGTTGTGAACTGCCCTGAGTCCTTCGGGAGATAGGGCAGCATAGAAATCCCATTATTAAATTAAATTAAATTAAATTAAATTGTTGTCGAGACTATTTTTTGAAAACCTTCAGTGATGGAGTACCTACAGCTCCAGGAGGGAAGCTATTCCATTGATTACTTTTCTCACTGTGCAAATTTTTTTTTTTTACTTCTAGGTTTGGATCTTTAATAAGCTTCTACCCATTACTTATTGTCCTGCCTCTGGTGGTTTGGAGAATAAGTCAGTCCCCTCTTCTCTGTGACAGTCCTCAAATTCTGAAACACAATTATCATGTCCCCACAAATCCTTCTCTTCTAGGCTTGTCATGCCTTGCTCCCTTAACCATATATCATATGATTCAGCCTGCAGTCCTTTATCATTTTTTCTGCTATTCTATGCACACTTTTTAGGATATTATACAACAGGAAAGTATTATACAATAAGAAAAAACTGTGCCCTTTTTTCTCTCCCCAAATTCTTAACTATTCAGTTGAAATAGTGTTTTATTTTTTTTAATTACATTAGTGTATCATAATGCATATTTATGAATGAAAAAAATAGTTTAGATCAAAGTAATTAAGAAGCTAGGTTGACATATTATACTTAATAGATAATTTAAAGTATTATTAGGTGCATCTACACATGGTATGCTTGATTAATTCTTACTTTAATTAGTGTTCTCTATAGTAGCTTATTATATGACTGAAATCCATCTGGTTATTTACGATTTGTGCATTAACCACTAATTTTGAGATTATTCTAATTCAATATGATAGAAGGTAAATAAAAATCTTCCTTCCTTCCTCCCACTTTCCCTCCCTCCCTCCCTCCCTCGCTTCCTTCCATTTTCAAATATTTAGTTAAGAATAACTGATTTTATTCATAGAGATATTTGCTTATAATCAGGGATGGGATTCAGTTTTTTTAACAAATTCTGTGGGTGTGGCTTGGTGGTCATGTGACTGGGTGGGCATGGCCAACTCAACATCACTCATGTCAAGGGGTGCTTCTCCTTGCCTGGCCTCTCATGACAGTGGGGATGCTGCAATGGTCATAAGTGTGAAAATGGCCATAAGTCACTTTTTTCAGTATCATTGTAACTTTGAATGGTCACTAAATGAACTATTGTAAGTCAAGGATTACCTGTACAAAAATACAAAAAGCTTCTTTGCTTGCAAAAAGCTGCCCTAAACACCAATCATTGATTAAAAATACCTGCAAGCCAGAGTTACAAATCATGCAGGGTGCCAGAGCACCTTGAGGAATGAAAATAGTTAAAATGGTAGCTCAGGCTGTTAAATGCCTGCTCTTAAGATCCAGCTGCCTACAATTATTGTAGGCTCGAATCCCACCAGGCTCAAGGTTGACTCAGCCTTCCATCCTCTCGGGGTAGGTAAATTGAGGACCCAAGATTGTTGGGGGCAATTAGCTGACCTTGTAAAAATGCCGCTTAGTAATAAGCAGGCATATACAATGGAATGAAGGCTATTGCTGAGCACACTGGGTTGTATCCCAGAAATTGTAAGCCGCCCTGAGTCTTCAGAGAAGGGCGGCATATAAATGTAATTAAAAAATAAAAAAATAAAAAAAAAAATAAAAAAAAATGCAGTGATAATTATCAAGCAGCCATTTCTTGCTCATAAAGTGAAAGCCTTTAGCAGAGAGGTCATTTAAGCTCTCCAGAGAGAAGAGAAAGAGAAAGCCCACCCAGGAAAAGCAATCCTTAGATTCATTTGCACCACTTAAAGAGACCAGCTGGTCTCACTCACCTCACAAGATATCCTAAGGAAATCATCCAGATCTAAGGAAAGGTCACATGCCCCCCAGAAAGGCAGTAAAAAAAATCAGTGCCAAGCTTGCATCCTGTCTCTTGGAAGTATACCCCAAAAGGACAGTGCCAGATAGTACTAAAGCAGTGAGGAAGACCCCTCCCAGATAGAAAAGAAACCATGAGGCAGGAAAAATTCAAACACAATACAAATAATTAAATCACAACAGTAGCTGTTGCTTGTTGAAGCTGAATAGGGAAAATTATCCCACCAATAAACACAGGATTAAATGTCACCAAGCACAGAATTAACCTTCACCAAAAACCAGTTTTAGACCAAAACTCAGAAAGAGTATGTAAACTCACGTTTGAATGTCAATCTTTCTAGCTAGCCAAGAAGCCTTGCTGAATGTCACTCATCTTGGTTCCCTGTCACTAAAAGTTTTGCTTCATTATTCAATTATTTCTTCAAAGTGCTGATTGTCCAGGGAAATATTTCCTCCCAACAGCAGTGTAAAAATCTTAAAACAACCCTTCCCCTTTAAGAAAGCCTCAGAAGCTCTGGAGACAGGAAGTCTAGGCATTCTGGCAAGAATGTAATAGGGGTGGGAAAAAACAAAAGAAGATTGCTTCTAACTACCGGTTCTCAGAACTGCTTAGAAAGTTAACAAGGGGTTCTATAGAACCAGACAGAACTGGTAGAATCCCACCCTGCCCGTGATGGTACTTTAAAATGAAACCAAATGTCAAAAAAGCAGCTTTTCCCAACTACCTTCTTGTGCATTAAAATTCTTAGGTAAGTCCCCCTTAATATCAAGGAAAGAACATTTGTTTTGATCACAATTAGATTTTGATCATTCCTTTTATGGGATTTAGTGGGCATTGGCATTGTTTTTAGAAATAAGTCACTGTACTTTTAGTTATTTAGACTTTATTAATTTTCAAAATCACATCTCTCAGTTATGCTTCTAATCTTTCAGACGAGCCTAATCCAGGATCTCTGAAAGCCCACTTATTATAGTAAATTGGATTATTGCAGAAATTCCTTCATGGTTCTTGCACATGTAAATAGGTAACTAAATTTGAAATGGACACAGCTTATGGGAAACAAGGCCACAGTCCTTCATTATCTATCATTGCTTTCCTTAACAATGAAGAGTATGATTCTGGTAATAGAACAGATAAGATGGAAATCCTAATCTTACTACACCAATTATAGGATTTGCAAAATCACTTTTAGTCTTAAAAGCCTGATACCTTTTAGGTAACCCAAGTTCAAAGATTTGAATGCTTCTGTACAGTGTATTACATCTCCAATCTGCCAAGCCCATATTTTAGTAGCATTTTTGTTTTATCTATCTATCTATCTATCTATCTATCTATCTATCTATCTATCTATCATCTATCATCTATCTATCTATCATCTATCTATCTTCTATCTATCTCATCTATCACTATCATCTATTTATTAAATTTGTTTGCCACCTATTTTGCTGTCAGATAACTCTGAGTGATTTACAATCCAATATTTTAACTTGGCTGTGAACATTAAATCCGTTAATGTTTAATTAAATTTCAGAATTTAGGGAGGAGGCAACTTTTAATATTCACTTTTAATATTATACCATTTACTTCTTTATGTGGCCGTGCCCACCTTTTTCTCACTATCCTGTCAGCTCTGTATGGAATCCCTTGTCTGTTTTTCTACACACTTGTCATAGAATAAGTAAAGAAAAACTGAACATCTTTAATTCTAAGGCAAATTTTGTATTTTTTCAGGAATGTAAGAATCTGCCTGACATTGAATTAGAATTTTTGTTAAACTATTCTAGTATTGAATAATTCCAAATGACAGCATCTCCCCAATGTTTCAGCACTGCAGGTTTTATTTATTTATAACACTTACATAACTGCCCATTTCACAAGAACTAAGTGTGGGTAGTGTACAATAATCAAATAAAACAGCAGTATAAAACAGTCATTATAAAAATGATTATCTGGGTTCCGGGTTGAGCCTTCTCGCTAACGGCTGAGGTAGTCCGGTGCAGTTGTCCTCAACTGCAGCCCGGCTCTTGCGTTGGAGAGCTCCGATCCTTACGGTTTGGGGCTGAAGCTGCCTCGGAGGGGCGGCGGAGAAAGGGAAAGCTGCCAGCCAGAGTGAGGGGAGCCGCATCTCCCCCTTTTGGGTCTGGTCTTTTCCCTTCGAAGACGACAAGAAGCGGTGGTCAATATGGCCACCTCGAAGAGAAGGTCTCAACTGGACTAAGATCAGTGCAGGAGGAAAGAAAGAAGTTGACAGCAGAGGAACTGGGAGTATCGGATGGTAAGATCAACAAAGGCACCCCAGGATTAAGATAAAGATGAGTTTTTAAAAAAGAAGAAGAAGCGCGCAGTGTCAAGTGAAGGAAAAAATAATAAGTAAAATATCTTTGACAGCTATAAGGGGCTTTGAACCGGGAAAGGAAGAAGCCGGAGTAAGAACTTAAGTTTTGGGGCTCGAAAAATCCTGAATATTAAAATAAAAGGAAAGGGAGAAGATTTCGTGTAACAGAAAGTGCCACTTTGTGGATAAAAATTGGAATTTAAAGAAGAAGGAAAATAACTTGTTCCTTTGTGAATTGGAGTTATTACAATTTTAAAGAGACAAGCAAGACCCATAGAAGTTGAAAGTTTGAATTAAAATAAAAGACAGACTGCTGGATTAGTTGGTGATATTGATATAGACTCTGGACTTGGGGTAAGATCTTAGAAAATTTAAAGAAGAAGAAATAAGGAAAATAAAAACTTTGGTGGCCATCCAAGGAATTAAAAATGGAATTTAAAAGTATGAAAGAACTGCTACAGGAAGTGACTGAACTAATTTGGCTCATTGCAGAAGACATGGGCATGGAAATGGCGAACAAAGAACAAGAAGAAGGAATCTTGGAAAGGGAGGAGCCAGCACAAGGGAAAGCCATTTTAAAGAGACAACACAAAGATTAATACAAATAAAAGGGAAAGGAAGGGTGGTTAAAAAAACGAAACCTAAGAAAGTAATTAAAAAGGGGAACATTTATGAAATTAGGCATGCTAGAAAGGTCCAGAAGAAAAGAAAAGGGAGAAAGGCAAAGAGAGAGAGGGGATTCAAATTGGATGGAGAGGGATATAGCAGGATAAAAGGGAGGAGAGGGAACAAGAAACAAGAGCAGAAGATAGAGAAATACGGGAATTATATAATGAAGAAAGAAACTCGTTACATAGAGATAATGGTTAATGTATTAAGAAGGGGGTTCTGCATGGAGAGAATGGGTAATTAGAATATATTGTAATCATAAAATGTAAAACAATAGAGGGGTTACTGACAATTTTATTAGATGAAGGTTACACTTTTACTTTTTATTTATAAAAGAAAGGTAAATGTTGATTAGATAAATTGAATTAACTGAAATGATTTTTGAAGATGTTTAAAAACCAGATTTGTCAGTAACCAAGGTTAGTTATTTTTACTATTATTTTGGAACTATAAACAAATTTTAGGGGGGATATGTGTTGCAGAACCCGATTGAAATGTTATGTAGCTTTTCTTTTCTCTTTTTTCTTCTATCTTTTGCTTTAAAGGGAATGATTATCACTATGTTAATATGTTAACCACTGAGGTGTCACTTTCAAAGTAGTAAAGGGGGGCAAGTCTAGGTTTTCTTTTTATTCTTTTTTGTGTTAAAGCTTGTATTGATTTAGAATTATGGGGAGAATATGTGATGAAAAGGCAAATCTGATGGATAAAAGAAATATGTAAATGATAAAAGAGTATTAACAATGTGAAGATAGTCAAAGGATAGATATGGATAAACTTTATTTTCTGTATGATGGGCAAACATATTGTTATTTTTAAGATATATAAACGTTTAAAAAATATTTACAATTAATTTGAAATGAAATGGGGGGTTATACAGATTGAGATTAAGATTTGAGACTAGGATTAATTTGTTTGGCCCTTTGTTTGCCAAAAAATGGAATGGAAGTAAAAATGGGACAAAATAGGAAGTTAAATGTCAAAAATGAATATAGAACTATTGTCATATTTGCATGTAAAAGTGATGACCCAGCAATATGCTGTCTACTGAAAAGAGCCTTATTTGACCCATTAAAAATTGAATAAAACTTGTTTAAAAAAATGATTATCAGAAAAATATGAATAATCATTATTAAAAAATTTAAAAATTATTTAAAAAATTAGAATATATGTACCACAAATGGAGAGAGTAAAGATTACAACCTGATATCACTCACCATAGGGCAGCCACCTTAAAACATTGCCAGTTATGCTCCTTCAATATTCCCTATCAGTCACTCTTTCTCATTGCATCCTAAGTAAAAGTAAATTTCCATTGTTTTGTTGTTGCTTGCTAAAATAAATTGCCCATTAAATAGAAAGCCAATGTATTGAAATAATGCATTAAAAAGTATTGAGTTTGTATTATCTTAATCAAATTAACACAAAAGCATTCTTTGAAGAATGGGCTCAATTCTTCAATATAGTTTTTAGTGCTAAAATATGGCATATCATTTGCCTAAAATGGAAACAATCAAGGACCTTAATTGTTTTTGGACAATTGGTCCACCTAGCAGAGTAACGGAAACCAATGAAAGTTTTTCCATTCTCATCTACAGAGGTCAGAAGTTGACATCTCCTCTGCCACTAAACTATAGTCTGTTCCATGTTAAGTTGTAAGGTCACTGATGGTATCTTTTCTTTTCCCCCCTCTTTTCTGTTGTAACTTGCTAATACAGCTTTAATATTCATTTCTGTTCAAGCTCTAATTTTCCTAAATTGTCATGAATCAAATATGTTAATGTGTTGCAAATGGAGACTCAGCGAGGATTCCATTTACAAAGTGATTTCTGCCAGCTTGTTTCCTTGGGGGAGGGTGAAGGGAAAGAACAATTCAGGATGTAATAGAGCATGCTCACTAATAAAGAAATAACCATTTAATCTATAATTCAGTATGAGTCCACCTACTGGTGTGTATTTAGGAAACAAATTAACAGACAAATGCTGCCAAATCTAAATTAATCTAATCTTTAACATGGATCGTTCAACGGTTTATGTGCAGAAAATTGCATAATGCTAAATAGCTCCACCTGTGTCAGTGCCCTTCGGCATATACTCTAGTGCCACTTCAGATACTTTAAAATATATTTTCAAGTACATGACCTTGATATGCTTCCTATCCATTCTCTAGTAAAGTCAAGTACTCTAAACGTAGGATTTGCAACTATTTTATTTACACTGTTAGAAAACAAAAGACAGCATAGGAATATGACATAATTGTCATTGATCCTTTTAGATCAATATTGTCTACATCGACAGCAGGAATCTCCCCAGTTTGGACAGGAGCCTTCCCAGTTCTATCCTGTATATTTAAGAGATCACATCTGGGATCTTCTACATGTCGTGTATATGATGGTTTGCTTTGTTCTTCCAAAGGTCTTTAAGGTACATACTTCCTTTCTCAAACAGACAAATCAGCTGGGATTACCCAGTATTCACATTTTTCTACTTCAAATATGCTCAAAGCCATAATTAAGAGTTTTCAATTGATTAATTTCAAAATTCATTGATTTATAGCAGTGATTGAACATATTCCTAAAGAGCTCCTTCCCCTAAAGGTGAAGCTTTTTAGCTACAGGTAGTCCTTGACTTACAACAGCTCATTTATGGTCACTTATGGTGACCATTCAAAGTTAGAACAGCACTGAAAAAGTGACTTATGATCATTTTTCACTCTTACAACCATTGCAGCATCTTCATGATCAAATCCAAATGCTTGGTAACTGACTCATACTTATGATGGTTGAAGTGTCCCAGGGTCATATGATCAAAGTCAATGGGGAACCCAGATTCACTTAACATTCACTTAACACTTAGCAACCATGTTACTAATTTAACATCTGCAGTGATTCACTTAACAACTGTGGCAAGCAAGGTCGTAAAATGGAGCAAAACTCACTTAATAAATGCCTTACTTAACAACATAAAATTTGGGCTCAATTATGGCCATAAATTGAAGACTACCTGTACTATAGAGTAACTGCAGGTAGAATTCTTCAGGAAAGATGTGAAAATAGTGCACTATAGATCAGTGGTTGCCAACCAGTGGGCCGGGGACCACTGGTGGGCTGCAAGAAAATGTTGGTGGTTCACAGAGAAATGTCCCCCTAAAAGCACCCTTCAAAGCAATTAATCCAGGCTGTGCGGGAACACAAGGATGCACCGCCCACATGGCCCACGGCAACACAAGGCTTGCATCGCTTGCATTGCAAACAACATGAGGTAGTGTGGGGAGGGGGGAAAGGCAGAGTGGGGAACTTGCCCCACTTGCCCCATGCACCTGGCCTGGCCACTGCTTCATTCTTCTTATACTTTTGGCTGCACACAAGGAAAGCAGTAGAAGACTTTCTTTCTCTCCCCCAAACTCCAGCAGAAATGAGTCTTTGGGACCCTGCAAGGCATCCTGCTCCAAGAGGCTGCACCGGCACGACAAGTCTCACAAAGACTCATTTGTGCTGGAGTTTGGGGAAAAGAAAGAAATACTTCTGCTGCTTCTGCTGCTTTCCTTGCATGAAGCCAAAAGTCTCTCCCCCCTCTCTCTCTCCCCCTCCCTCCCTCCCTCTCTCTCTCCCCCCTTGAGAATGGAGCTGGAGCTGGTATCCTGCGATCCCAAATAAAGAATGATTGATCAGTAGGAAAACGGGGTGGCGAATTTTCCTGCAGACTTTTTTGGAGATTTTCCCAGGGTCTCTGGTCCTCATAAAATTATGAGTTTAGTGGTCCCTGAGGTCCAAAAGGTTGTCAACTCCTGTTATAGATGACCAAATGTAAGGAGTATAAATCATGAGGGGAAAGGTTGAAAAATGATGACAAAATGAATAAGGGGGAAATTAGACCAGGCTTTCACATAGACCTTTTCTGATTTAATTGCATTTTATTTTGTGATGTTGTCATACCATTCTTAAAACAGATATCACATGGATGAGACTTATATCAGCTGGTTTATTGAAATGACTTCAAAGGAAGGAATGTACAACTATTGACTTACAACTATTGTAAAGTAACATGAAATTTTCTGTCTTAGATAATAATTTATTTGGAATACAGTTTATTGTAATTCATCAAGCACATTTTCTCCAGGGCATTATTATGCAACACTTACATAATTATCTGGGCCAATTTAGTTCTTGTAAACAATCACATTGAAAATGATGTTAGCCAGAACCATGAAATTATAAGATTTCCATAATAGACAGTATATGTGTCAGATCCTAATCCAGCTTTTGACTTTGAAAGGTTTTTGAAAAATTCCATTTCCTGGCTTGAAATGGAACTAAATCAGTTATTGAATAATATCTGCACAGATCCTGGGAAGAGCAGCTTAACTTTTTTTTTAGTGATTACTTACAAAATAATCTTGCAGCAGCAAGGAGATTCAAGTAGAAGAAACAATTTGCCCCATTTTAATATTCACCAGAGTAGTACCCAAGATATGATGGCATTATGTTAGATAAGGATAATGGGAGTCGTAATCTAATGCATCTGGAAAGTCTGATCTGAAGCAACCCCTGAACATAAAAGCATTTCCAATCTCTAACTTTCAGTTTTTAAGATAAAAACGCTAGCTGTATTATGGATAATAATAATAAAGCTGGAGCAGAGCAGCTTACTTTAATTTTTATTATATTTATTTTTTAAAATCCTGTAACCTCTTTCTGCAAATAATATTCAAAGCAACTAACATGTAAAATATTATGACAAGTACAATATGACATACTGTAACATGTAAAAATAAATAACCATCAACTAACTAAAAACATGCCAAATGAAAGAACAGAGCCAAATCCAAACATTATCCTGCTGAAATAAGACACAGTGAAAGCAAATTAAACTTGATGATAAGCAGAAGAAAATTAAATACTTCCATACTCAATAGTATAGGACAGACTTCGCTGGATAGTCAAATCATAAAGGAAGGTTTAAGACACTTCTGTCTAAGGAGGGGAACAATCACAGAAAAGCCACCCACCATAACCATTCACCTTGCTGAGTGTTAAACCCGGAAAAAAAGTGTTTACACATATTCCAGGTATTGGACAGGTTCATAAGAAAAGAAGCAGTCCTTCAAGGACCCAGGTTCAATACCAATACCATTTTTTAAGTTAAAAGCAATAGACTGAATTTATACACACTGGGAATCAGTGAACCTATATTAAAATGCATGTTGGTTCCCCCATTGTTCTAACACCCAATGGCTAGTTAGGCGGCAATAAGTTCTTTTAGGGTTCAAGACAATAAACAGATTTGTTGAGCTAAGGACTCACAAGTGTAATGAAGCAATATAAATTACAAAATTCGGTATACCCAAATGTCTTTTCTGCAAACAAGAACTCTTAGAAAGACTGCAGCAAAATCCGATTTTTCATATCCAGCTAGAACAGTATCTTTCCAGTTAGGTCTTTGCTTAATTTCCCATTCTCACTGTTAAATATGCATGATGCTACATTCAAATGAGTCTACATTATATGTAAAGTGGAGTCTGATGTAAGACTCCACTTATTGGTTCAGCCGCTGGTGGAAAGATTGGGTTTACATCAGTGGCTAAAATGTTGGACAGCTATAAAAAGCCGGCGCTGGCCATGTTTCCTTAGCTTTTGATTCCAGTTGTAAATAAAGGGTTTCTCTCATTCCTGGGTCCTTCTTCTTTCTCATCCACTCAAATCTAACACTGGTGATGAGGATGGGATTCTGAGGAAGACAAAGGACCTCATGGGGCACCATGGCCATTTTCAGCTGATTCATGAACTCGACCATTCAAACCAACAGCAAACAATATGGCCCACTGACCCCTATCAATTCCATTCAAACCAATCAAAATGAAGTGGTCCTCATACATGGGAAGATTCAACCTAAATCTGGTGGTGAACAGGATGCAGGCAGAATCCGATGTGAAGAAGAAGGCGTACTTTTTGACCTATTGCGATTCAGATGAACTAACCGAAGCCCTTATTGCAGATGACCTACAGAACGTCTCCTGGGACGAACTGCAACGGGCATTGAAGGGGCATTTCGACCCTACCCCATCGTACCTGGCAAACTGGAATGATTTCTATATCCAGAGCCAAAAAGAGGGGGAAAGCATAAGTGATTTTGTGGCCACACTGAGGAAACTTTTGAAGAACTTCAAGTTCTCAAACGCTGAAGAAATGATCCGGGATCAGTTAGTCCTCAGCCTTAAGGATTTAACTCTACAGAAGAGACTGTTCACAAGAGAGGATGTCTCATTCAAGGAGGCTCTGGAAGAAGCGAAAGCTGCAGAAGCCTCCATGAGTCAAGGGCAGCAGTAAGGTCCATGCCACCCAGGCCATGAGGGGAACACTGTGTAGTCCATTCGGCTCCAAAAGCAGTGACAGTGAGAAGGAAGATGTCCACTGGATAAAAACCAGCAAATCTGAAACCACCAAGGGAACCAAGACTTGCGGGAGCTGCAGGGGGAATCATTCTTGATCCACCTGCCATTTTAAGGAGGTGATCTGCAGGCGATGTGAGAGGAAAGGCCACATCACAGAAACCTGCAGAGCCAGCCAACCAGTGGACAAACCGAGTCACAGAATATACTCCCCGAACAGACAATACAAAGGTTGGAGGACATTTGGCATGAAATTCAAAAAACAAGATGGCGGTCGGGAAGAATAAACCCACCATACAATAGGAGGCTACACATATGCCCTCGTGGGACACACAGATACTGTTAAATCAAACAAGTTCCTCACCAAAGTGAGGATTGATGGAACCCTAAGGTTGATGGAAGTGGACTCAGGGTCTTATATATCAATGATATCCTGGATGGCCCTCCAGAAGATCTGCCGAAGCCAGCTCCAGCCACAACAAATAATATTAAAGACTACCAAGGCTACAAAATACCGGTCCTGGGAAAGAAAATCTGCCATGTGGAATATGGAGATTTCCAGGGACCCCTACCACTAACCATTGTGGACTGAGACCTGCCCAGCCTCCTAGGGAGAGGGTGGTTTGCACCTCTGCAAATCAGCCTCACCAGCATCCACGCAACAGCGATGACCAGAGCAAGCACCAGAGATGATCTAGATGTTCTGGAGAGGGAATTCTGGGATGTTTTCAGCAGCGAACTGGGCAAGTATAAGGGGACCTCAGTAAGGTCCTAGATCCCAACATAGCCCCTGTCTGATTGAAGTCCTTGAGACTCCTTTTGCTCTGCGACTCAAGGTTGAAGAGCAATTAAACAAACTGGTAGCACAAGGCATCCTTGAGCCGGTAGACCATGTGAAGTGGGAGACCCCTATAGTGACCCCTGTAAAGCCCGATGGGTCAGTCAGAATCTGTGGAGACTACAAGAATACCCTAAACATCACGCTACAACAGAGTGCATATCCAGTACCAGTAGTCCAGCACCTACTGCATTCGTTGGGCCGGGGCAGAATTTTTGCTAAGTTGGACCTAGCACAGGCATATCAACAATTGCCTGTGGACACAGCCACTGCCGAAGCCCAAACAATCATAACCCACAAGGGCGCATTCAAGTTCAACTGATCCAGGCCACAGGGTACTTAGATCTGGCCCGCAGGGCCACCCTGGAAACAGTGAAAGACCGGCCTACAGTGCCCCTGCCAGTGAAAACAACGTTCAAGCAGGCCATGCACAACCTACCGAGGTCCACTTTCACTGGCAGAAGGTCGCAGGAGGCTGTCGCAGATGAAAATGGAGCTGGCTCAGGAGCCCATTTTCACTGGCAGAGTGCTCAGGCCACCACAGACCTCCCTGACATGAGTGAATTTGAGCTGCCCATGCCCACCCCAGCCACCTGAGGTCAAACACAACCAGATGTGCCCCTCAATGAAATCAAGTTTTACACCACTTGTGTACAGTAATCAACCTTGGAAGATACTAAAATATTGAATAAGCTTGAATATCAGGAAATTATTCCATTGATTTATCACCTAAAATTGGAAAGAATACTTCACATTATTGATGATTTAGGGCACTAAGATAAGTTCACACTAAGATGTATAAAGTCCCTATGTAAAAATATGACCTTCAAAATCTGTTTCCATTCCTTAGAGGCTATTAAACTGGCCATTAGGACTGCCTGCAAATTATTCCTTCGGTTTTTTATTTCTTAATTTTCATTGTTGGGGATAATCTGTGTTAAGTGTGATATACATCAGTATAACTAACCTATTTTCTCTTCCTTTTCTCCCAACCATCTTCCCCATCATATCCCAATTTAAATCCTATACCATGTGTGGTATTTGGTAGCACCTTTTCTAACTAAAAAAATTATTAGCACTTGATTATTATTATTTTTTGCCACCATAGTTTAAAACAGGTCTTCTTCTACTTTGGTTGGGATAAATGATAAAGTGATGAATTTGTGTGAAAACTGCTCCCCCACAAATCTTTGCATGCCTTTAATAGTATTATATACATTACAGGAGGAGTAGCAATAGGTTCCATTTAAGAAGTTGCCTTATGCTAAATCAGATAATAGTGATTCTTTTGGTTAAAAAGATAATCTATATCAGGGTGGTCAATGTGTAGTCTTCTGGAGTCTGAACATTGCTGAATATAATTTACACAAGCTAAGATAACCTAAGCAATTGAGAATCAGCTAAGCCTGTTAATTAAGAACATAAGAAAATATGAAAAATGAGGCTGGATTAGGTCAAACGCCTATAGTACTAGTATCCTGCTTTAGTAGCAACTGGAGAACCATATATTATCTACCCCTGGTCTATAGTGACAGCAGAGGTTCCCCAGAGTTTCAAAGATTCATTTTTTTCCAGGCTAATTTGTCACAAATTGAAGGTAGGATTATTTGCATGAAAATATGTACTCTAATTTGAAACATCATCTTAGGAAATGAACTGAGTCTTATATTAAATAGTCTTCTGTTTGCCCCAAATCAGAATTTTCATTTCCCAAAGCCTTCGCCATTGTAGCTGAAGGAAGCCAGGATCAAGTATAATGGTACAAGCTCATTTTGGCTCTATTGGCTGACAGAGATGAAGCGAGGGACTCAGTTTGTCTTCCATGCAGACATGAAATAACATTGAATCAGGTCCACTTCTGCTTAGGAGCCCTGTGAATCACATTAAAGTATAAGTTGACATGACTACTTCCCCTTCTCTGTACAGTGTCTACATATAATGGAGTGTCTGCATGTCTCCTTCTGTAATTGATTTAGCAATGTTTTCTTCATTTTACTTAATCATGTTTCCACTGTCAGAGATTATGTACATAAAGTTTAGTGTAGTTTAATAGCGCACATATGTGGGTAGGGGATACAGGGATGTTCTGCCTGTCTTTGTTTTTTATTAAAGATTTTGTTTGTGTGTGATGACCCAAGGTTGATCTTTGTGTATGTGAAAGTTTAATTGCATGAAGAGCTGATAGCCAAGGCCCTTCTAATTAATGCATGGAGAATGGTGCAAACCAGAGCTCAAAAGATGAAAGCCTGGCATTTGACTGATTTAACTAAATCACACATTCAAGCATTGCATTGCTTTAAGGACAAAACTCTTGCCAACTCCTTTCACAGTCTTTGAGAATTATTCGCTTTTCTTCAGCGGGATCTTATAAGTGCCTCAGTGGACTTTCATGTTTAAAGTTCTTTTCATTTATTTCATGTTTTCAGATCTTATTAAAAGCCTCAAACTTCCAGGCTGACAGTTTGCACATTAGAAAAGGGAAAGGGGAAGAACTAAATCTTTCTACCTCTGGGATCTCCTACAGATATTCCAGAGTGCTGTGAAATATGCTCTGGTATTCACCAAGAGGGTGTTTTGGTGGGGAAAGTCATTCAAGCAGACATGCACAATAACTTTGAATTTTATAGCATCATCTGGCAATCTCCTGCTGCACTGTTTCCTCCAAAACAATCTCAATTGCAGAATATGGAATTTTCCATATACTCTGCCAGCTAACTCATCATGTTTAATTGAATAACCGTCTGAGACTGAAAGATTGGATTGGGCATTACAAGATTTTTTTTATTCCAGAAATTCAGCTGTTAAATCTACCCATTATCATTGAACCTACCAAGAGCTTATCAAGTAGCCTAATTTCTAAATGTTGGATTAAAAAGTGGAGACTGTGACTTCTGTGGTCTTGCTTGCTGGATGCTTGCAAACTCCAGATAGCTTGATCCCATTGCTCACTGGTGGCAAGGAAGCTGAAGAACTATGGGGACTCCGATAGCGTGAAGTAGAGCTCAGGGTGACTCAGGAGAAGGGGAAAGCCTTGGAAGACCTGAGGCAGATGACCTTGGAAAAATGCTCAGTCTCCTTCCCTGAGGTATTCTATGCTCTGCTTAACAACCAATTTTTTTCATTTATTTCTTTATTTGTCAAACATGTACAAAACAACAAGTATAAGTATGAACATAAACAAGAACAAAGGAAGTAAATACAGATAAATGAAAACAGTAAGACGGCGATGGTAGAAACGCTGGTGTGCTTATGCATACCCCCTTTAAGGACTTCTCAGAATGGGATGAGGTCCATGGTAGACAGTTTGAGGTTGAAGCTGTGAAGGGGGGAGGCTTTATTTAATGGCTCCATCAGGGAAAACAGAGGGTGGGGGTCATTAAGTAACACCATTTCACTTAACAACTATCACTATTTACAGTCATAAGTCAGGGATTACCTATAAGGAACAATAACGGGGCAATAGGCCCCTGAGTATTCCAGGATTTATGCTAACATAACATCTTTCTTATTTTTTTAAAAAAAATTGTGTGCATTAAGTTCAATGTATTATATGCAATCTCATGTTGTTAATCTTTTAAAATACATTACCCTTTTCTTTAACAAATCAGTATTTTTCTTCTTCTAAACTTGTTTAATATCAAGGAGCAAAACCAAATTCAGTATGCCTCTATTGCCATACAATTATTAAAGTCAAAGTATAAAATAATTCTGCTGACTTCTAGACATGAACTAATCTTCTTATGTTTCTATTTAAGATAATTTGAGATCATATCAGAAAGCTTTATTCCCTAATCTTAAATCTACAGAATCATAGGAAATTGTAGACACTTATTAGTTTTCAAAGATTGAAATCTAGTTCATCTTCTTTACTGCCACCTCAAAAGTCCAGAAATAGCATCAACACAAAGACAGACTTGAATACTGCTGGTTAATGCATGCAATTTTTGCAAGATTGGGTTATAAAATGCATGTGCATCTCCTGCATATTTGAATATATGTCCACAGTAGAATTTTTAAATCTGAACACTGCATTGTTTTTATGAGTTTCAATCTGTGCTGATAGTGTAGAAAGTTAGCACCCACCCCCTCCTAGAAGAATGAAAACAATTGAGACATATTAAAAAGGCAGAATATTATATTTTCCTGGATGAGAAATGGAGAAACATGCTCTAGGAAAGCAACTTCCACCTTCCTTAATAGCCCACAACAGATGTCAGCGCTTAAGAGATAAAAAGATAGCTAGCTCTATTCATAGGCAAAAATTCTGTGCAGAGAGATCTGAACAAAGGTAGGATTAGCCCTCAGCCATAATAAGAATTGCTCAACACCCTTTCAGAACACAAGCTCTTTCTCAGCTCTTTCACTTTAGTGCATGCGCATACACACACAAGCGGGATACCCTTCTGGGCCGGGATCACAATGGTGGCAACAGCGACTCCTCTTCCTGCTGCCACCACTGCGCACTCATGTGAGCAGCCAGACTGCACAGGAGAGCCAGAGCTCTTCCCTAATTGCATGCGGCGGCGGTGGCAGCTCCTTCTCCTTCCTGAGCCAACACAAAAGGGACCGTGGCTGGTGCTGAGCTGCCTGCAAAGGACACGGAATCATAAAAAGCAGCCAGTCGCAAATGCACTGCCCACAACCAGCTGCTTTTTGCGATTCTGTGTCCTTTGCAGGCAGCTCAGCACCAGCCATGGTCCCCTTTGTGTAGGCTTAGGCAAGAGGGAGAAATGAGAAAATGATGGAGGAAGAGAATGAGAGAGGGGAAAGAGAGAGGGAAACAAATGAGAGATAGAAGGAAGAGAAAGAAAGAAAAGAAAGAAAGAGGGAGAGGAAAAAGAAAAAACAAAGAGGGAGAGAAAGAGAAATGAGAGAGAGAAAAAGGGAGAAAAAGAAAGAGAAACGGGAAAATGATGGAGAGAGAATGAGAGAGAGGAAGGAAAAAGAGAAACAAATGAGAGAGAGAGAAGGAAGAGAAATGAGAGAGCTGGAGGGAGAGAATGAGAGAAAGGGAAATAAATGAGAGAGAGGGGGAAAGAAAGGAAGAAACAAAAAAAGAAATAAGAGAGGGAGAGGGGATGGAAAAAGAGAGAAAAACAAAAATGAGAGGGAGGGAGGGAGGGGGAGAGAGATAGAGAGACCCATTTCCCACAGAAAACACCAGGAGCAACAAAACCCTGGGTAGGTGTGGCTGGGGTGGGAATCATGTGACTGGGTGGGAGTGGCATTGAGTTGGCATGTCCACCCAGCCATGCTCACCTGGGCAGTCATTAGGGCAGAAAGCCTCTTGCTAAAAATTTGAATACCACCCCTGATCTGACACCACATCTGCTATTGTGGACTTCCCTTCATGCACAGTCTCCACATACAAAAGAGAAAAATGTACTTATTTTTACAAGTATCATTTGAGGGCAAATGTTGCCCCCAAACTAGCTTTCCTGTAGCATGTATTATTTTGATCTTCCTATAGTAAAGTCATCAGGTCTTGATTAGTTTTGATAGCTGTATGTTAGTATTATAAAGACCAGCTTTGGAATAAGGTCTGTGGGAACAGGCCATTGCCTTCATTGTTAATTGTGTAACAATGTTAATTGTGTAATTTCTGGATATATCAGTTGTCATCTGTGAATCTGAAAGTACAATTCTCCCACCATCTCTTTTTACAGCCTGATCAATTAGGCAGGCTTCTTCCTAAGTTTTTCTTTTTTGACTGTTAAGCAAATGTGGGCTCTCTCTTCCTCTTATCTGATTGTTCCCTAAGCAGAATCTTTTCTCCTCATCCTTCGAGATCATTCTCACTATGTGGCACTGAATTGTAGATTACTTCAACTTTTTACTTGATCCAATTTATTTATTTATTATTTATTTATTTGTCAAGCGATTATAAGATAACAGGAATAAGTATAAACATAGTTGTGGATACACGAAATGGATACATATAAGAAAATAAAAGAAACAATAGGACAGGGACGGTAGGCACGTTGGTGCGCTTATGCATGCCCCCTACAGACCTCTTAGGAAAGGGGTGAGGTCAATAGTAGACAGTCTAAGGTTAAAGTTTTTGGGGTTTGGGGAAGAAACTACAAAGTCAGGTAGAGTATTCCAGACATTGACCACTCTGTTGCTGAAGTTGTATTTCCTGCAATCAAGTCTGGTATGGTTTACCTTGAGTTTGTATATATTTTGTGCTCTTGCATTGTTATGGTTGAAACTGAAGTATTCATTGACAGGTAGGACATTGCAATGTATAATTTTATATAGTATACTTAGATCGGACTGAAGGCAGCGTAGTTCTAGGTTTTCTAGGTCTAGAATTTCAAGTCTGGTGGCATAAGGTATTCTGCAATGAGTAGAGGAGCGGAGAACTCTTCTTGTGAAATATTTCTGGACTTTCTCAACGGTGTTAATATCAGATACGTAATGCGGGTTCCAGACTGATGAGCTGTATTCAAGTATTGGTCTAGCAAATGTTTTGTATGCTCTAATTAATAGTGTGATATTACCAGAGAAAAAGCTATGTAGGATTAGGTTAACAACTCTTAATGCCTTTTTTGCTATGTAGTTACAGTGGGATCTAGCACTTAGATCATTAGTGATGAGTACTCCAAGGTCCTTGACAGAGTTTGGATCATCAACAAGGTCTTGACTATTCAGCTTGTATTTTATTTTCTGATTTTTGTTGCCAATATGTAAGACAGAGCATTTATTATATAAAATAGGGTTCTTCCTGTGTTCCTGTTGTAATGAAGTGACACAGTTGGATTTTTCAAATCTCAACAAGAAGCTGCTAGTTGACTATCCCCAACATGACAGGACCACAGTTGCAGCCCAAAAGAATTCAGTCAGTTCATCAGAACAATGATGGACTTGCCAGAACTTGCACATTATAAGAGGGCACAAGAGATTTAAAATGTGTAAAAGAAAGATAGGTGCTGATGTGAACATATGTTACTTCACTGAAGGGATGAAAAGCTCAGCTGAATAATCTGTTATCCATAAACATATTATTAGAAAGTTGGCGTGAAATTCTGAAATTGCTGAAATGGAACATAGTCTGTTTTTATTCTTTCAA
Organism: Naja naja; assembly: GCA_009733165.1. Lineage (NCBI taxonomy): Eukaryota > Metazoa > Chordata > Lepidosauria > Squamata > Elapidae > Naja > Naja naja. The sequence continues at coordinate 24,094,487 of CM019152.1, read as the reverse complement.
TTTATACTCAACAGTTATCATGCTCTCACCCAGCCTACACCAATACAAATAAATAGCTCCTTTTCTGGATTTATCTATTTTGGTAGGCAACATGTGTAGCAGAGGTGGTATTCATCAGGTTCTGACCAGTTCTGGAGAACCAGTAGCAGAAATTTTGAGTAGTTTGGGGAATAGAATAGAATTCTTTATTGGCCAAGTGTGATTGGACACACAAGGAATTTGTCTTGGTACAAATGCTCTCAGTATACATAAAAGAAAAGATACATTTGTTGAGAGTTAAGAATCATAAGGTACAACACTTAATGATAGTCATAAGGTACAATAAGCAATCAAATTATACTAGGAAACAGTCAATATAAATCATAAGGATACAAGTGACAAAGTTACAGTCATACAGTCACAAATGGGAGGGGATGGGTGATAAGGAATGATGAGAAGAGAATGCCACCTCTGCCACCTCTGACTGGAGATTTTACAGTATCCTTCCCCTGCCACGCCCACCAAGCCACGCCCACAGAACCGGTAGTAAAAAATTTTGAATCCCACCACTGAAATGTAGATGTTTAACTACAGAGGTTAACACTTACTTCTGCCTCTATTCATTGAAGATGACCAAGCTATTCTGAAGGAAATTTGAGGATGAGGGAAATAAAAGTATTCTATTCCATTTATACAATGTTGGCACACATGGCTTCTAACATAAGCATATAAGAACAATAACGGCATTTATTGATTGATTGATCATTGTGTATAGGGCAGTGGTGATTAACCTTTTTGGCACCAAGTGCTGAAACAGGTGTGCATGTGTGCCAAAAAGGTACCGAGTGCTGAAACACATGTGTGCCAGAAACCAGAAAAGCAGCTCCCTGGTGTGCGCATCCGCGCCGGCCACTTGGTCTTCCAGTTTCTAACGTGCATGCACATGTGAAGACCAATTGGCCGGTGTGCACATGTGTGCTGGGGAGCTGGTCTTCCAGTTTCCGGTGCTCCCCTGTGTGCAAAGATCACCTGGCTGGCACCCAAGCACTTGCTGGAACATGAAAGAGCAACAAGCAATGGCTGGTGTGCCTGGAGAGATGGCTCTGCGTGCCACTTCCAGCACGCATGCCATAGGTTTGTCATTACAGGTATAGGGTAAGAAAAATGACCTCTACAGAGATATACACACTCTGTTGTCAAGATAGTGGGGGGGGGGAGGAGGGGAGAATGTGTAAGTTCAGAATGTCTAGATAACATATGTAAGTGACTCAGACAGATATGTCTGCAATTAATTTAACTATAAGAAGGAGACTGTACAACACAATAGAGTTACAAGTTTCTGTTTCTCTAGCTAATCTCAATTAAAGTAATTTGAGCCTTCCCCTGGACTTGATTTCTTGGTCTAGTCTACCTCGTGAGTCTGACAGTTTGATTGATTTCAATTTAGTCACCGCCTGACTCTTGACTCTGGAAAGTTCACAAATAATAACATAAAACACTACAAACCAAAAACAAGATGGGATCCAGATGCAAAATACAGACAGAAAGTAAAAATAACAAAGATAAACAAGGACCCTGTCCATCTCACCCTAACCCTGAGAACAACAAGTCTCCAAGGCTTTAGAGAATGCCAACAGGGTGAAAGCAATATGGAATCTCAGTCCCAAAGGCAAGCACAGGGCATAGCCTACAGTAGAAGAGGTATGTTCCACAAAGCTGCCCAGAAAGGATATCAATGATGTCCTTATCCTATGTGCACTACTACATACTCTGAATGTTGCTAGAAATCAAAACTGGAAAAGATATATCAGCAATTGTATATTTATATTGTTTTACTGTACGCCGCCCCAAGTCCTTGGGGAGATGGGGCGGCTTAGAAATCCAATAAATAAATAAATAAAATCATTCTATGTAATAGATTACTGAAAAACATTTAAATCATAAATCCTTACTATTAATTGTGAGTCATTAGCATATGACTTTTATTCTTATAGGACATCTTGTAGGATATTATCAAAACAAAGCTATGAAAAATCACAGATAAAAATAGTATCATACTCAATAATATAAGTATAATATAATTATCTTATAGCTAGAGAAATAAGCAAATTGTAAGTTTGAATATGTCATTTTTTGTTGTGGATTAAGCCTTGAAAGGGGACATCACAAAATCCACTGAAGGACCATAGGTTTAAGGATAGGAAATATCATGGCCCTGTAGAAAGTTTTAAAACTTTCTAATTTTACTAATATTAAAATTAGATGTGTCCACCACTTCAGAAATATATGTATAAAATGCTCTGAGTTTTGAGGGAGCGCCGATGTACTTGCTGCAACTCTGACAAAAGGTTCTTAAAAGAGTTGAAAGATAGGTGTTATAGTGGCAATTCTACACACTCTGAACCATCTTTTTGGAATCCTAACTAAAGGATGCTATTAAAGTGAAGCCACGTCTTCTTCCCCAAGAGAAGGTTACAGTTGGCAAACTGCACCAACCTAACTGCATATTACTAAGCACATTTACTCAACGTTTCTTCTGCACTTTTTAAACCATTACCATTTGGATGGAAAAGAAATAACTATGGCTTTAAGCTAAAATATGTCAAATAAGCTAAGTATTTCATAGTGCCAATTGTTTGCTCTTGAGCAATTTCTGTATAAACACCAATGAGATTAGATCCAGGTACTTACAAATATGATTTTCACTGGCTCTCATAGTGGGAAGACCATCTTTTCAATGATGTGGCCTTAAAGAACCTAAAGGTAATCTTGATTAATTTGAATCAAAACAACTGTATGCATTATCAAATATGTTAATATTCTGATTTTATATTAAAAAGAAAATGTGCTTCACTACATAGATGAGGAATTATTTAGTGACATTACCATTTTTATATTATTAGTTTCAGTTTGTATTGAATTATCACAGTCATCCAGCTCCATCTTCTGGTTTCCAAATGCACAACACCATATTTTTAAAATATGCATGGCTAGTATAATGGAATTAAATTACTGATTGTATAGCTCCCTGATGTATCATTAGTAACAGTGTAGGTAGTTATTTTTACCAGCTATGTGCAGGATACCTACTTAAGTAGATGTTAATGTCCATATGCAAAATGGAACATAAATTTTTATTATTCCCCGTTCCTAAATAGAAAACTGATTTGAGGATGATAGATAGAGGATGATATGTAGAGGATGATAGACAGAAATACAGAAAGATAGATTTAACAGTCCTCCTACATTGATTTAGGTGAAATTTCAGCTTCTCTTTACTTGGTAGTTAAGTAGAGACAATTAAGGCTGCTTAACAAACCAAGCTTGCTACTTTCATTACCATTGATCATCTAAAAGCAACTAGTGGTTAGTGTCAGGAAGATAGATACTGTGCTCCAGAGTGGGTCAACATAAAAGATTAATAGTTAACTTAATAAAGCTACCTGATATTGAATAGTAATTAGGTGTAATTAAGCTCTGCATTTGAACAATAGTTTAGAAAGCCACTGAATTCTTAACAAGTTCTTAAATATACTGAAAAAAGTTATGTTTTTAATTTTGTTCAATTGTAAATATAATTTAATTTACATTTAGTTTTTGTCTTCACCAGCCCATTTTTTTCCTGGTTTTGCTTGGTTTGGAACATGCTATCAGCACGCTATTTAAAGATAATGGAAACTTTTTTCCAAAAACAAACGAACAAACACACACCAAAGATTATGTCCTTCTCCTCTAAGGCAAAATGCTTATCCTGGAAGGTTTACACCGTATTCTATTCATGCCTGTTAAGAAGGAACCAGATGAAGACAGTAAGTGAACTGAATATTGAATGGTGCTCTTAGTATTTTTGTGTGCAATTTTATCTTCTAATGCAATCCAACAGTAATTGAGATAATTTGTTAAACAATGCTAGAAGTGGGACTTCACTTTCTTCAACATATCTATAGTTCATCTCATCTAAGAGAGAGGTAATAGAATGCTTTGTAAACCACATGGTAGAAAGGGATCATCTAATTCAACTAGCTGCCCAGAATATTTATTTATTTATTTTATTTTATTTGTCAATTGCTTACAAGATAATAGGTATAAGTATAAACATGAGTAAGAATACAAGAAATAGGTGCAAAGCAATGGGGGCAATAGGACAGGGATGGAAGGCACAATGGTGCACTTATGCACGCCATATTGTGTGAGAGAACATTCTAGAGAAATGGCTCCATTTCTAGATTGCTTTTCTTTCAAGAAGTTTTTCTCCAAGATTAAGATATTTGAAGAATGAACGTCCACAAGTGTTTTTTCCTCAAGCCAAAAGCTTTCTGTTTCCTTCTTTGTTGTAACTGTTTTGGTGCTGATGACCACATTTGTTATTTGCTTCTGAACAATTTAATTTTTAGAGATTTTTTTAAAAAGAGCTTTGCCTAGAATTGTGAATAGTGCATATGATTCTAATGATTGAGTAAGAATAAAAATATGTCATGAATTCTGGGTTGAACTGCTACCCTTGACTTTCTTAGCTTCTATCTGTCCATCCAGACAAAGCTATGGACACAAATGACCGACCTGAAACATAAAGCCATAGATAATTCATATGTTAAAATAATAATAAAAGCATTATCTCAGGGGTCACTTTTAAAGAGAGATTAGGTCCTTTTCACATGGATCAATACATCAATCTGAAATATAGTTCAATATTTGAAATAATTAGGAATCAATAGTTTTTATTCATGTCTGCAAAGCTTACTTAAATCTTGATGCCATTGCTTCATCATTTCATGTTTTTTTCATTGTAGGCATTGTACAATGAATAAACTTTATTGGGGGCCAATGATGGCATGGGAAAAAAATATTGGATATGGTCTGGATTTGAACAATTGGGAAAAATTTGGCAGAAAAATTTGACATATACAAAATCGGTGGCATATAAGGAAAACCCATATAAAATGATGTACAGGTGGCATTTGGCACCATCTAGATTAGCGAAATTATTCCCAGCAGCAAATCCAAATTGTTGGAAGTGTAAAGACAGAATTGGTACGTATTTTCATCTTTGGTGGACATGCCCTAAAATAAAAAAATACTGGATAGAAGTTAAAAATTGGATAGAGGAAATTACAAAATGTGAACTGGAGTGGAGACCAGAACTGTTCCTCCTGGGAATGATTAAAAGGAGTTACCCCCACAAAGACAAATACTTGATTACGCACTTATTAACAGCCGCACGAGTCTCGTCAGCACAGAAATGGAAAGAACCTACTACACCACCTCTACAAATTATTATTCGGAAAATGTATGAATGTATGGAAATGGAGAGACTAACACTTAAACTAAATGAAAAGGAGGATTCAGAGTATTATAAGATATGGTATAGGTGGTATAATTGGGTGGAACAAAATGTAAAAAGAACATTGAAGAAAAAAAGAACCTACGAAATACAGGATATCTAAGTGGATGCAAGGATGTGATAGATAATATACTTTAACACACAATGATTATGAAGGTTATATAGAATAATTAAAGTTATAACCTAAGCAAAACAAATAGGGAAAACTGGTAATTAACATATTTATATATAATCTATTTTTATGGTAAAAGTGTATATCCAATCTGATATCCAAACTAAATGAAGAAAGTGCATTGTGCATTGTTTTGTATTTGTGTTACGTGTATCTGTAAGTTTGTGTGTTTTTAACATTCTGTAAATAAAGTTTTTAAAATTAAAAAAAAAGAAAAAACTTTACTGATAAAGCCTACAGTAAAAAGGAAGTGTGTATCTGTGTGGTGTGTGGTAGTGGAAGTTGGTGGCATCTTTTTGAGAACTGAGAAAGAGTCCTTGGCTCTTTAAAATGTCCTGCTTTCATTCATTTTAAAGGGAGAAAATAATTGCATCTGTGAGAATATTCTGTATTTCAGGCAAACCATATTTGTCAACCATGTCTCAAAATATCTGATATATTTTTCCTAAGTAAAGTTTAAAAAAAAGCAAATCTTGATCATGTTCATGTTTATTTCAAAGTCCTGGGACTAAACTCAAAGAGTCTTATGCCAAAGTAATTTTGTGTGGAATTCAAACTTTGAAATTAAAAAAAAATAGATTGATTGGAACAATGCCACTTCAAAAAGTCCACTTGAATTATGTCCAGCCATCCCAGAACCAAACTCAATATGGTAGAAGAGTTTAAAGGATAAACTATATCATTAAGAACAAAAGATAGAAGTATTTCTCTCGTCCTTATAAATGGCATTGAAAACTGACTAGACTATATACTGTAAATGGAATGTCCACTTGTACCAAGATTGACACGTGAAAACTTATATCAAGTAATTTGTCTCATAGTACAAGTAAGATGTTAAAAGTTATTTAGCAGCTGTTCTTTTCCTGTCTTGTAAACTGCATGGGGTTTGATTTATATCTCTCAGTTGTGTATTGGAAAAAGTACAAAGCAGAACTTTTTTTTTAAATCCCTGGTGATAATCAAGTTAGAATTTTAGCAGCTGGTTTACACTTATATAGCTTTCCTGTCAAAGTGACATCACCATTCCAGTCTATTTCAACAAATGGCATTGAATCCTGCTCTATGGACTCTTGAAAAAGTGTCATTTTTTCCCCAAATTTGAGAATTTGAGTAAATGTTTCATGGCTGGAGGGTTATGTATTTCCACTTATCAGTTAAGAATTAGCTCAGGACTATGTTTACTTGTGAGTATCCTGTCTACAGGACTGCAGTTTTGCTGGTTTCCCATGCTCCAATTAAATCCCAAAAGAAATATTGTTAGAAAAGTCCATGGGTCTGTTCAAAGTGATGAGTGCAGACCACTAGAAGATCCTTAGAGGTGAGAAAAAGCAGATAACAAGAGAAGAACAAGAGAAGAAGCATGCTTATTTTTTTTAGCAGCAGTATGGAAATGATTTACTATTCTATCTCAGGATGGTTTTTCAAAGTCTCAACTTAACCTATAGCTTCATGATTTTCCGGTATTGCTCATCAAAGCAGTAGCTAGCTTCAGCACTGCATAGATTTTTTGAGATCTGTCAGGATCAGTTAGTTAAAGTTCAAAACATCACCAAGATAAATTTTCAAGTACTGTGAGAATAAAGTAGAAGAAAACTCAAGAAACTATAAGGCAGGTTTTAGTATATTATTTCTGAAATTCTCATTGAATCTTACTAACTTAACTTTCATATATGATTCTGTCTGAGATAGAAGCAAATTGGGTACCACACCTGAATATATATATCTAAGATATTCTGTAAAATAACTAAGAATGAAGGAATGTATTGCTTTGTTTTTCCAGATTCTATAAAGGGAAAAATGCACTTACTAAATTAGCAAACATCCAACATTTAGTTGATACTATATCTATCTATCTATCTATCTATCTATCTATCTATCTATCTATCTATCTATCTATCTTAGAAAGTCCTTCAGATCTTGTGTCAGTAGTGTACTGATCTGTATTCATTAAAGCATGACATTGTTTTTGAGCCTTCCATTTTAAATCTTTTGAGCTTAAAATAATGATGAAATAGCAGAATGCCAAAAAAGGAAAGGCTGTTTTAGTGACCAGAACAGAGGCACTGCACCACTTTTTCCCCAGATCATCACCAAAGGATGCAGAACCCCACCAGCCAATATTTATTTACTAATGTTCCTTAATATTTTGTATTTTTAACGTTCAGCTGAAAATAATATGGTATAAAGTCTAACCTTCCTTCATAATATGGACTAGTAATATTTACTAAGATATGTTGAATTAGATATAAACTTGGTGCGAGAGTCTAGGAAATATGAACTGATAGAACCATCTGCATAGGCAATCATGTCTCTTCAGCGTTCTCTTAGAAGTTGAGTAACAACTTGTAAATCATCTAGTTGCAATTTAACATAGAATCTTTTGCAAAGCATGCCAGTTAGATGAAGACAAGTGTTTTAATGTATTATTTCTTGAATCTCCATATTACCTTTTTCATGTTCTTAAGTGAAGTACATGATTAGCTGACTTTTCAGAAATAATGTTTTCTCTAATACTAAGACTTATTGACAACCAATCATATATATTTTTGGATTAGAGTGTTAGTAGGTTTGAAGAACGCCCTTTAAGATTAATGGATTGCAATACATTACTTCAGAAGTCAATCACTGGAGAAAAGAAGTTATATTTAAGCATGTGCCAAATCGCATGGCAAAAGCACAAGAGTTGTCCTCAGTTTTAACAGTTGACAGTCATTGAAGAAAGAGCCTTTTGTTTAAATTTCTCCCCTATATATTAAACTTATGTGGTCTCCCCATAGTAAACTTATGAGTTCAGTTTTTGATTCATTGATATGAAGTAGTTTATTCCAAAATATTTCAGGCTTATCAATAGTTTCTTTTGCGTGTTTTAGACAATGACTTGTGATGAAATCAAAGAAAAGATTTCCTTTTGCAAATCTAGGCAGTCAGCTGGTCACTTGCAGTTATCTGTGGATTCTATTTATATATATATATAACCTATTTGCAGGCAGTCCTAGAAGGTATTTTTTCTCAGCCTCCTGAATCATTCCTTGATTGCAATAATTCCGTGAAACATTCATTTTTTATACTTGTTCACAGGTGAAATTAACAGCTGGAAACATTTAGAGATTTTTAAAAGTTTTACCATACTTTGTAACAGTGAATTATCTTTGCTTTCAAATGTTCAGACAGCTGTTTAGAGGAAACTATGACTGTAGAAAGTAGATAAAACAACAGTTACTATCTAAACAGCTAGAAAGGTACGAATATTTGCAATCACCCAATGGAAATCATATTGAAATCATGATCTTAGATGGAATGGAAATCATGATCTTAGATGCTCTGATATTTCTAAGGTAGAAATAATTCTGAGCCACTAAGACTCACAAATTGTGTGCACAGTGCTTTTTTTTCAAATCAGATATAAACCTTTCACTTGACAAAATATGTTTATTCAACCAGAAAAATATATGCTATGCTGTGAGATAATAAAATTAGAAGGTTGTAATTCTTGTCTGCAAAATCTTATGTGACACTCAACTGTTTTACAGAAACATTTTTTCCCAATAACTGTGCAGTACTGGGACATTTCATAAAAAGAAATTGTAAATATCCATATAGATTTTCAATCAATCCAATAAATCTTATATATCCTATTCATCCTATTCTGCTTTGTATTATTTTTAATAAATAATATAAAATTATCTGCTTGGATCAGTAGTAATTATTTCTTTATAAAATTGAACTGTAGCTTATATTTTTCAGTAAGCAGAAATGCAGTAGTTGCTTAACAAGTCCTGCTGTAAGTAAAAGTTTATATAGGATTGCGATTAGATGCATTAATATAATAAATTAAGACGCATATTTGTTTGAATTTTCTCACAAATGCTTTGTTCTCTTTTTTGTCAGTTTGATTATTACCTTTGAAACATTATTGCAAGATTAAGAAAATGGATATTCATCAAGAGTTTATATCCTATCCTACCCTACCCACCCTATCCTTTTCAAAGGACCAAAGGATCTTATTCTGTTTTTTTTAGAAAAACTGAAATATCCTATTTTTAGAATATATAAAGTAAGTTCAAAAAGATGTTTTCAACTTTTATTTCTCCAAAACACATGTAAAGTACAAAATATGATAACTAAAAAACTAAAATCTTGAAATGACATCAGCAATGCTATCCTGATGAGAGGTTAACCTTGGTTCTGTCCATTCATGTTGGACATATTTTTGAAATGTATATGTTCAGAAAACAGATTATCAGAAATAAAACAGCATTTACAGTTCAATCCATTTTGTGCAGAACAATCAGGGTTTTCCTGTAGATTTTAAAAATCAGAAGGGAAATCCATGACTTCAGGTCTCGGTTGCAACAGTAGTGGGCAAGAATGGGATCTAATGTCATTCTGTTTGGAAATGGCTTCATCCAAATCCAGCTCCCTATCATTAATTTTCACCTCCATGCAGCCATTGTAAAAAACTGTAACTGGAGTTGCCTCAACTGGAACATCTGAATAAAACGTAGAATAGTTAATAGTAATTCACACATTAAAAATCAAATTAACAGGATAGAAATGTTTAAAGAAAAATCATATTTGATATGTGAGTCAAATTCAGTATTTCTGAAATAATTTTGTAATCATTTTAGTACAATTATTATCAGTAATAAAACTGATATCAAAACATTCTTGATGTCACATCGTGATATTAGAAATAGGGAATCTATATTTCTGATTAACTCTCATAGTCAATCGTATTGGTAATATACTTACTGATTTGATAGAAGCATAGAATTGTTACTACTGATTCTTACTTATAAATCTGAGATAGTATCCAAAAAGGAGATCATGCTGCAGATGGATATGTTTCTTAGGTAGTTTAGAAATTTAACCTAAGAAATCAAATAGGCTGTTCTCTTTAGATAAATTCACTACAAATGGGTTGTAGAAAGCCCAAAATGTGGATGTGTTAGTGCAGCTCCACTCTCTGATAATGTATTATAATTATTAGCTCATCTTTCCACTGACACAAACTATTAAACTTTGTATAAAGAATAATTTTTTAAATAAGAACCACTAAGAACTGCATAACACAAAGTATGAAATCCATGCCTTATATGTTGAACCAGCTCACTCTACTATTTCTTAATTGATTTTCTCAGGGCTAAGCTGAGCTATGCACACAATTAAATACTATAGTCTAGGTGAAAAACTGAAATTTTATAATTTCAAGGCTGATTTTTATATATTTTTTCAGAATTTCATGGAAACTCACCCCACCATAGTTGGTGAGTGTTGGAGTAGATTCTTCTACTTACATGTCTGGAAGACTGTAATCCTATATGCATTTACTGAAAGTTACTAAGAACAAGACTTACCAGGAATGCCCCCTAGGTAAGTATCAACAGATTCATTAATTGCTTGTTCAAGGACAGAGAGATGATGTTCTGAATAGGTGATAACTGAATATGAATCAGCTGTAAGTTCAAGCTCCTGTCTACTTATCTTGAGTCCAAGTTGCACTCTTTTTGAAGTACATAAACTTCTTGACTCTAAGTGAGCAACAATGAAATTCTGAATAGATACAATGATTTCCTGGGATTCAGAAAAAAAATAAGATGATAATCAATTTCAGTTTGTATTTCATTTTTTACGTATCCAAAAAAGCTTTAAAAGCCTATATAATGAATACAATAGCATCACCAAATAATGCAGAAAATGGATTTCAATTAAGTGAAAGAACACATACTAGAAATATGAATATTTAAATACTAATGAAAATAATTCAATGAATGTAAGTTTCATAGCTAAATAAATCAACTTATCTTTCTTAGTAGCATTTCAATAATTCATATGAAATAATTAAATACAAATTTAAAATTTTTGCAGCCCTGTTCTGCTGCTTTAACGCTTAGCACTAACATTCTTCAAACTATTTTCTAAATGTAAACAAAATAATTTTTGACATGAAGAACCATGTTTCCACAAATATGTATCATCTTACAGCAGATGGCTTACTTTTTTAATCAGAAGCATTCAGGGTTTTATTAAAATATCAAAATGGCAGAAAGATCAAAGTCCTGTCCAATTTGTTGCATGCATGCATGCAGTCACATTTTACAAGATGGACGGCCGTATAAATATGATACATAAATAAACAAATGTCAGGACTTCAAATTGTGCTGCTGAAACTGCCACCTTAACTTTTTTGACTTCCATCCTGCAGTCACTGCTTCTTTTAATTATCTTTTAATTAAAATTGTGAACAGTAAAGATGTACATCAGAAGAAGATTTCTTACAGAGATCCACAGATTTATTTCAAACAAGGAATTGCCCTATGGACATTTTGAATGATGTGACTAAGGAGAGAGAGGAGGGAATGAGAAATTTATCTCAATCTCCCTGGTGTTGGTGAAAAAGATTAATTTATGCTTGTTAAAATCAAACTAATTATACACACATCTAAACATAATTACCTCTCAATATCTTATCTGGCTTAAGCTAGGGAAAATTCTACTGAACCTTGGTGGCATCGAATTGTCATGGCAAAAGGACTGAAAAGTTTCCTAGTTATTTTTCCCCTGTGTTATGGAAGTACTAGATACCTAGATTAATTTTCTCCATCAGGCATTCATATGGTGGGAGCAAAAAGTACCTGTACATTTGTTAAGTTGGAATCCACAATAGACAAAGCAAGAGGAACTGTTTCACCTGAAACCAAGGCAAACATTACTCCAGTGCCTGTGGATGGATGGATAGTCATTGTCACATTTATTAACCAATCATCTGCGTTGCCTGATTTGTTATCTGTTTATTTTAAAATAAACCAGAAAGCAAGAGAAAGGAATGTTATCAGACGGTTACAAAATAATCATTTATTCTCAAGTTTCCCACATACAAAAATCCCTTTGAAACAGATTATTTTACTCTTTCCTGAAACATACATTTTTTAAAAATGTATTGTTAACATTGTTATAAGATTTTTTTTTCCAAAAGAGACATCTTATGTACAGGTGAAACTTGAAAAATTAGAATATCGTGCAAAAGTTCATTTATTTCAGTAATGCAACTTAAAAGGTGAAACTAATATATGAGATAGACTCATTACATGCAAAGCAAGATAGTTCAAGCCATGATTTGCCATAATTGTGATGAGTATGGCTTACAGCTCATGAAAATCCCAAATCCACAATCTCAGAAATTAGAATATTACATGCAATCAATAAAACAAGGATTGTACATAGAACAATATCAGACCTCTCAAAAGTATAAGCATGCATATGTACTCAGCACTTGGTTTGGGCCCCTTTTGCAGCAATTACTGCCTCAATGTGGCGTGGCATGGAAGCTATCAGCCTGTTACACTGCTGAGGTGTTATGAAGACCAGGATGCTTCAATAGCGGCCTTCAGCTCTTCTGCATTGTTCGGTCTCACGTCTCTCATCTTTCTCTTGGCAATGCCCCATAGATTCTCTATGGGGTTCAGGTCAGGTGAGTTTGCTGCTAAATCAAGCACAGTAATCCCACGGTCATTGAACCAGGTTTTGGTGCTTTTGGCAGTGTGGGCAGGTGCCAAGTCCTGCTGGAAAATGAAGTCAGCATCCCCATAAAGCTCATCTGTGGAAGGAAGCATGAAGCGCTCCAAAATCTCCTGGTAGACGGCTGCGTTGACCCTGGACTTAATGAAGCACAGTGGACCAACACCAGCAGATGACATGGCTCCCCAAATCAACACAGACTGTGGAAACTTCACACTGGACTTCAAGCATCTTGCAGTGTGTGCCTCTCCATTCTTCCTCTATACTCTGGGTCCTTGGTTTCCAAATGAGATGCAAAAGTTGCTCTCATCAGTAAAGAGGACTTTGAACCACTGAGCAACAGACCAGGTCTGTTTTTCTTTAGCCCAGGTAAGACGCTTCTGATGTTGTTTGTTCAGGAGCGGTTTGATGAGGAATATGACATTTGAAGCCCATGTCCAGGATTCGTCTGTATGTGGTGGCTCTTGATGCACTGACTCCAGCCTCAGTCCACTCCTTGTGAAAGTCCCCAACACTTTTGAATGGCCTTTTCCTGACAATCCTCTCCAGGCTGCGGTCATCTCTGCTGCTTGTGCACCTTTTTCTTCCACACTTTTCCCTTCCACATAACTTTCTATTAATGTGCTTTGATACAGCACTTTGGGAACATCCAACTTCTTTTGCAATTACCTTTTGAGGCTTTCCCTCCTTATGGAGGGTGTCAATGATGGTTTTCTGAACAACTGTCGGGTCAGCAGTCTTTCCCATGATTGTGATTCCTACTGAACCAGACTGAGAGACCATTTAAAGGCTCAGGAACCCTTTGCAGGTGTTATGGCTTAATTAGCTGATTAGAGTGGGACACTTTGAGCCTAGAATATTGTACCTTTTCACAATATTCTAATTTTCTAAGATTGTGGATTTGGGGTTTTCATGAGCTGTAAGCCGTAATCATCACAATTATGGCAAATCATGGCTTGAACTATCTTGCTTTGCATGTAATGAGTCTATCTCACATATTAGTTTCACCTTTTAGGTTGCATTACTGAAGTAAATGAACTTTTGCATGATATTCTAATTTTCACCTGTATTTCTCTATCCTGCCTTAAACTGGTAAGTGGATTCAATATAACTCTTGAAATATTTGCCAGCTCATATATTTGCAATATTTGCAGAAAAGAGTGCTCCATCATAAGCAGCTTTCACCCATTAACCTGGATAGATAGATCATGACAACAGGCCTATAGCTTTGAAATACTTCTCAAATCAAAACGTTTATTGTCAATGCAGAACATTTATTTATTTATTTTATTTATAATTGGACTTGTATGCCGCCCCCTCTCCAAAAGGACTCGGGGCGGCTCACAATTAAAATACAACAATAAATATTTTAAAAGAATTAAACTAAGCAAGCCCAATAACTAAAATTAATTTAAAACTAATTTAAAACATGTGTACAATGAAATTGAAATGAGCCTCCCTTGGTGCAGCCCCCCCCCCGCCAAATACATCTCAATAACTCAATAAATGAAAGAAATAGAATCCCTAAACCCAAATAAGTAATAACTAACACTCATTCCCATATACCTGTATGTATGTAACATTATATTATATTACACTGGAATGAACATGTTGCACATTGCGCTGGCCCTGCAAACCTATCATATTAAACCTAATTGTGGTGTTTTGTTGTATTTAGAAGTCTGACAGCCTACGGATAAAAACTATTTTTCAGCCTATTGGTTCAGCTGGCTATGCTTCTATATCTCCTGCCCAATGGTAGGAGAGTAAAGAAGTGCTGACCAGGGTGTGTATCATCCCTAAGGATTTTCCTCACTCTGCTGAGGGCAGCGGGTCCTGGCGATTTCATCCAGTGGTATCAGAAAACAGCCCATAATTTTTGTGCTGTGCTCATCACCCTCTGTAATGCCTTTTTCTGCTATGATCTACAAGGATATTAGGGTGGAAACACCTACCTTGTAGGCAAGACTCCATATTCAATACAGCTACAACAGCCAGTCTGCAACAGCTTGTATTAAAAGTATCAAGCTGGAAACTGGGACTCCATGATTTGGAACCCCATATAGCTATGAAACAACTAACCACAGATAGCTATGAAATTGGGTGATCTTGGGCCTGTCACTCTCTTTTGCCTGAAGGAAACAGGCAATAACAAGCTACTTCTGAAATCTTGCAACCTCCCCAAAAAAACAACACCTTCAGATGTTATCATTTTTGGACCCAGATACTTCAGGCACAACAGCTCACAACCCAGCATCTTATGTTTGGATTACTGTTTAGATCTGCCTTTGAAGAATATTCAGAAACAAAATGTTGCAGTTCAAGTACTGACAAAGAAAACCAATTCAACAAACTAAAACCACTTCTTTGGTCATTGTATAGGTCTCCTACAGACCTATGTTACCTGGTAAAATTCAAAGTGCTGTCACCTATGAAGCTTATGATGGATTCTGGCTATTTTGTGGACTTTCTGTTCCAAACAGAATCTGCCCATTTTGTACATTTGAATGGAGAAGGCATGTTATAGATTCATATCTATCACAAAGCTAAGGATCCTAGAGAAGGTTTATCTATCTGGTTGCTAAGAGTCAACAGTGGCACATGATAAGTCAAACAATCAGTTAATGAACCTAAGGGAGCAAGGACCAGAAAAACTGTATGTATGTATGTATGTATGTGTATGTATGTATGCATATATGCATATATATATATATATATATATATATATATATATATGTAGGTCTTGGTGTATTGGGTCTTGTCCGTGTAAGGTTGAGATACCTATTTGAGAATCTCATCCGTCATCTTCAGGCTTGTCTTCAGCTGTTCTCCAGGAGACTGAACAGCCTATGATGAGATTTTCATATATCTCAACCTACACACAATACAAGATACATACATACAAAACATATATATATATATATATATACATACATACATACATACATACATATATACATATATACATACATATATACATACATACATACATACATACATACATACATACATACATAAATACATACACACACACACACACACACACATATAGATAAACATGCACCAATACTATTCAGAGTTTATGATTGGGGGATGGCATAGAAATTGTGTTAAACAAGCAAGCTTACTGTAGCTAATGTGAAACTTTGCCATGCCAGTGCCAGGGTAGTAAGATCCCTTTCCAACATTTATTAAACAATGTTTGCTTTGCTTCTCTTGAATTAAGTCTTTTACACCAGAAGTTCCTTGATTTAGCAAGTTCCAACCACGAATACACCCATCCAAACGGGGGTTAATCTGTAAAAAAATATATAGAACTGATTACATCATTCCAGGAACATTATCTGAGACTGGAATTTACATTGGATTTGTTGATACCATTTGCATTTTACAATATTGACAAGATAGGTGTAAATATACATAACTTTACAGTAGTTCAGATTAGAGATGCCATACTGGGAATCTACTTAAATCTCTATGCTAGCACTTATTTCTTTCTCTTCAAATCATACTCTATTAGTTCATCATTTTCACAAATTTCAAAAATATAATTAATATTCATTAGCTACAAAAGATGAGAAGGAATTTATCTGAAGGTGGACAAATAGTTTCTTGGGAAGAACAAATAATCTCTTAACTAGCTTTGCAAAAAATCATGCAAAGGTCTTTTTCTTTTAGATACAGGCAGTTGTCACTTACCAAATGATAATTGGGATTAGGAACTTCATCACTAAGCAAAAAGATCATAAGGAGTGACATTATGTGATACCACTGATTTACAATGGCAGTACTTGCAGTTCCAATTGCTGTCATTAGGCAAACCCTGCACAGCCCTGTCACATATTTCTATTTGTGATCTTCTTGCTTTCCTAGTGAGTTTGCTTGTCAGAAGCTGGCAATGAAAGTCACAACTGGTGATCGTGGGATTTCAGGATTCTGCAATGTCATAATTGTGAGCTGGTTGCTGAGTACCCAATGACAATCATGTATTTGCAGAGATGCTAAAATAGCCACAAGTACAAGTAGTTAAGAACTCTTTGTTCACCCCCATTGTAACTTGGGTTATTGAACAAGTGGAAGATATACAAGCAACTACTTGCATCATAAAATTACGCAAGGTAGGCAAAGAAATAAGAGAGGAATTTAGCCTTTCTCTGCTAGCCAATCTTGTGATAAAAAGTTCGTAAGCCATTTTGCCAAGCTATCTATCTGGGATATTTAAAACATTTGCTAAAGAAGTGTGTTGTGCTTTAAGAGTTGTGAAACATTTCTTTCAGATGTTTTGCACTGACTTTTTACAGTAACTATACATGCGTATTATAAATAGTCTGTGCCCTAGCAGGTTACGTTTTTAATTGTTTTCAAAGATTTTTCATTGATTTAATCTAATTTATTAATCTATTAAACAGTGCCACACTAACACAAAGCAATGTTAAAAAGCTTTCCATAACCAAATGTTTTTCAATCTTCATATAATGAAATCCTAAGTTTTGGTTGTTTTTATGACATCAACACTAAAATATAGTCTGAAGTATGACTTACTAAGGTGATAACAGCTGTCAGTATATGCTTAAAGTTCTGATGATCTAAAATTACATATAACAATCTCTTCTGCAGATCAGGTTTTATTCTAACCTTTGGGGATATAATTCTAAGAAGGGTCACTTGTTTTCCTGGTTTAGGATTCCATAAAGCCATGTTTCAATATTTTCCGTGTACACCATTTGTTCATTGAGGAACAACTGAGTCCCACAAAAATTTGGAATATGACAATACATGATTGGACTCCAAGGGAAGGGATATAAAGAATTACTTTCAGTGTAACACTTGCAAACACAACTGACAGCTGGGATCAAACATTTCTTTTTGCTGAAAGCTAGATGTGATTTCTTCATGTCAGGCAAATAGCCAACTAATGATAAGTTAGAATTTATGTGCACATAATTTTTTTCAGTCTTTTGTAGAAGTTGTAAATGCCCAGTTTTTTTGTGTGAAAAAAGAAAGAAAACGAATTATCGTTAAGTTAAAAATGTTGCAAAGCAGATAGCTCAGTAGATAGCCTTGAATTTTCAACATGGCTACATTTTCAAAATGGAATCTCATAAGTAATACATTCAAACTTGTCTATGTTTATACTCTTACTTCAGGCAGGGTGAAACTATTATTAATCTTTTCTGCCATTTCATTCTGTTACTAGCAACTCTGCCCTTTATTTTCTTCACTGAAGTAAGAAGCAGATAGTTTTCTTCTCTAGAACAGCACTTTTCATGGTAGTGTCTTTATAAAGGAGACATATTTTTTTCCCTTTTTTCTTTCTGATAACAAACATCCTTATTGCCTTTTTACAGCTATCTCACAAAATGCTTAAAACTGACGGTCCTTCTTCCAACTATAATTTGCTTCCAAATTACTGCAGGACAAATGCTACTCTAGCTCATGAAAATGCATCAGTAATTTCACTATAAGTGCTAGTAAAAGAAAAAAGAAAAAAAGAACCCTTTTAGGAGCTATAGCACTTAATAGGATACTTCTTCAAATTTTATTCCTTCAGGACAGATTACTCCAGTCCTATTTATGCATGACAATACCTGTGCGTTGAAAGTTATAAAACAATAGGATGATGAAGGGAAAAAATACAGGGTTTTTTTCATCATTGTTTAAAATTGTTTTAAATTTTAAATTAGTTTTAAATAGTTAGGTAAACTATTTATTTATTGGGCTTGTTTAAGTTTAATTCTTTTTAATATATTTATTGTTGTATTTTAGTTGTGAGCTGCCCCGAGTCCTTTCGGAGAGGGGGTGGCATACAAGTCCAATTATAAAAAATAAATAAATAAAACTCTGATCCTGCTTGGGGATCAGATCATTTTATAGGTGTCATGTGAATCTAGGAGGCAATTGATCCTCAAATAGGTGTGTATATTTAATATATGTGTAGGGATATGTGTGTACATGTGTGCATTTCACCACATTCAGCCTTTCATAGTCCTTGGTTCTCTAGAAGTATTGTGGTGGTGATTTCCTGGATTCTCAGGTAAAATAGTCACGCTGTTCAAGAATTCAAGAAATTATAATCAACACTTACGGAGAACATTAGATTGACAGGACTCTAAAAATAGCAGGTGTAGTTTAGTATTACATTCTTATTCTAAAAATAAATTCCTAAACTTGATATTATACAATATACACATAATATCCCTATAAGAACAATGACAGTTTTAAAAGAAAAAAAATCCAAACATTAATTGATATACATAAATTTACTGCAATATGATGCCCCAGCAAATGCTACAAAAATTACCAATTTAATGAGATTGTTGTCCATTCTGCGAGGGACTCCTGCAATGTAAACTTTTGTGTCCAAAAAGCCATTGGAAAGCTTGAAAAGAGGTCTTGGGTTATTGATGTTCATCACTGCTTCTTTCGCTATTTTCACACTGATGCTATGCTCTAGTTCTTCCACGGAGATCTAAATACAAAAAAAGGTATAAGAAGTATATAAATGCTGAGAATCATTTCCAATCCAGCAACCATGATGTGTGTGCAGTAAGGTCCTGATTTGGTTGAAGGGATTCATATAACTGGGGCAACATTTGCTAAAAACAAATCAGCTAGTTTAACATGCAATAGCACAGTACGGTTTGTGAGATCCTATGGGCCCTTAACATCCTTTCATGTATCCATCCAGAACACATGCACTGTTTTAGTACACTGATAAATATAACCAGTTTGAATTAGTTTAATTTCCCATATAAGGCAAAAAGGGGTGGGTAGGGTCATCTAAGCAGGACAAGGAAGGTAAAATCTAGGTGGAACTCTGGAAAGTGGAAGGATTATGATGGAAGAAAGCGATAGTTAGCCACCCTAAGATAGATCTAGACAGTGCTGGCTGATAACTTTTATTGTTTTGGAGAGCAGTGGTAGTTGATAATCCTGAGCTGCACCAGACAGTGTTATCCTGTTAAAGACTTATTGTCTGGGCCAAGAAATGAAGCAAAGCATTATTTGGGAGGGGGGAGTATTGAAATTGGGGACTGCATCTGTACAGAGGGCTTTCTACTTTTACTAGCAAGATACCAAGCCAAAAAGTATTGCAGGATATCTTGATTATATAACCATCATACTTTGTGACCATATCCTGTGGCCAACTGGATATGTTATTACCAAAGAACTGCTGATGTTTGAATGGGTATAATTCAAATTTTTTTTTAAAGAAAATCAATCCCCAAACTTTCAACATACACCCATGTTGACTTAGGCATAGATAATAATGACTTTCTAATTATTGTCCTCAGTAGATGGGTTATTAATTCAGACACTGAAAAATACTTTAGAGAAGTATGTACATTATGGTATTTCACTCTTGTATATAAACTTTGCACCTACAGAAGAGAATGCAATGTGTCCATTCAGTTTGACAATCCCAGTGTCCTGTTAAGTACTCCAGAATACAGCATATAACACCTTTCTATCCCGCAGTGTTATTTTCTCTCAAAGAAGTCTGTTCAAGCAACTGAAACTTTTACATCTAAATTACTTATTTATTTATTTAATTTATATTGCTGCCTATTGGCCCATGGTGACTCGAGGCGGCTTACAGAATGTAAAACCATATTTAAAATAAAAATAAACAAAAACAAAAAACAATAAAAACTAACAAAAAGAATCAAATTAATAAAGTACAATAGAACAAAATCTGAAAAAAAAAATCGCCTCCCAACTCCCATCCCCCACCGCGATGACAGCAGATCACACAAGCCATTTGATGGGCTCCATCCCTCTCTGGGTTCCCCAGGCCCGCTGGCAGAACCAGGTCTTCAGTGCCTTCTGGAAGAGTATTAGAGAGGGGGCTATTTTAATCTCTGGGGGAATGATGTTTCAGAGAGAGGGAGCCACCATGGAGAAGGCCCTTCTGGGTCCCACCAGATATATCTTCCTCAGGGACGGGACCTGAAGCATTCTCTGCCCTCCCCGCTCTAATGGGTCGGGTAGATGTGACCAGCAAGAGACATTCCTTCAGATAACCCAGACCCAAGCCATGAAGGGCTTTAAAGGTGACAACCAGTACCTTGAATTGCACCCGGAAGCAAATTTGCAACCAATACAGCTCCTGCAGGAGAGGTAAAACATGTGCACACTGGGGTCTGCACAAAACCATGTGGGCTGCTGCATTTTGCACCAACTGGAGCTTCTGGATGTTCTTCAAGGGCAGCCCCATGTACAGCACATTGCAATAATCAAGACGGGAAGTGACTAGGGCATGTGAGTAGGGACCGTTGGTCCAAGAAAGGGCGTAACTGGTGCATAACCCGCAGTTGTGCAAAGACCCCCCTGGTCATGACTGCCACCTGCTCTTCTAGCAGGAGTCGTGAATCCAGAAAAACCCCTAGATTATGCACAGCGTCTGTTTGGTGTAAATGCCACCCCATCCAAGACCAAAGATGGCAATTCTCCCTTTGCCAATGAACCCCAAACCCAGAGCCATTCGGTCTTGCAAGGATTTAGTTTCACCCGTTGCTCCCCATCCAGCCTTTAAATTACTTTAATTTAAATTACTTTAATTTAAATTACTTTAAATGAATAATTTTTAAATTCTGGATTTAAAATCTTGATGGAAATCCTGACTTATGATTTAAAGTATTATAAAAGTCTTGGCCTATGATTTAAAATATAATAAAACACATACAATTATTTCATTTAAACAGGGTGAAAAATTATACTACAAGTGTATTAGTTTAAAAAAGGCTTATTTCATAAAGCTGTTTTTCTCTATATGTTTAGATTATTTATATGGCTTTTCAGTTCACAGTAGTGACTCTTTTCAGGTTCTCATTTCTGAAAAAGACTTACCATGTGCCACAAGCCATCATTAATAGCTTTACCACCACTTGTTACTTTTGTCCCAAGCTCATTTTTGAACTGAATTTCAATCTTTCCTTCACGCAATGCAAGTAGAAACCAGGCTGTACTGTTTATGGTTTCAGCATACAGTATCACACCCTCCTTATCATAAGTCCGGAAGTCAAATTCTGCAGAAAATCTGAATTGAGAAAAGGGGAAGCCTAAAATGTATACAGCAGGAAAACTACATAAGAATGTAGTTATACCCATGCCAATATGATACATGTGGACTCAAAAAAACTGGCTCAAGATAAACAAGAATTGCTTAATGAACATGAGAATTTTTCATGATTAATGCATTTGCAAATAACTTGAAAAATAAAAAGTGATCTCAAATAAGAAGGAGGGACCTGAGAAAGATAAAATATGAAATACACACAATCAAAATAATTTATTCATGTGTATTTAAAAATTGTTATTCAAGTATGAAATGTACACAGCAGAAATTAAAAACTGTATGATAAAATGGGTCCAAAATTTTAAAGCTGTAATAACAATGGAATAATGAACTAAAGAAAAATACATGATGTTACAATGTGATCGAAAATTAGTAAAATACTTTTACAAAAGATATATAGGTAGTCCTTGAGCCCAAAATTTCTGTTGCTAAGTATGACATTTAGGTGAGTTTTGTCCCATTTTATGACCTTTCTTGCCACAGTTAAGTGAATCAATGCCCTTGTTAAATTAGCAACACCATTGTTAAGTGAATCTGGATTCCCCATTGACATTGTTTGTCAGAAGGTTGCAAAAAATGATCATATGACCCCAAGACACTACAATTGTCATAAATTTGAGTTGGTTGCTAAGCATCTGAATTTTGATCACATGACCATGAGTGTAAGGAACAGTTGTGTGAAAAATTATCATGTCATTTTTTTCAGTGATGCTGTAACTTTGAATGATCACTAAATGAACTGTTGTAAGTCAAGGACTACCTGTATAACTCCGTTGATTATTTTCAAAACAAACGATACAACAAGAAATATTGGAAATGCCACAAGAAAGAAGGAACATTTTATTGCATGCAATGATTATGTAAAAAGACTCAAAAGTATCAAAGGGAAATGCACCAAAGCATCCAGAAAATTTTTTAAAAAATGAATTAAAATCACATTTTTTATTAGATATGTGTCCAGAAAATATAAATGAGGTATGCTATCAGCAGCAAGAATCAATTTGACGCAACAATGGAAAAAAGAAATTTGCTGTCAATATATGATTGGGAAACTAAAATTGGAAAATATGTAGCAATTGAAAAGTTGATGTAGTGTGTGTGTGTTTGTGTGTGTGTGTGTGTGTGTATAAATATACTCACTGCAGAAATCTATCCAAATTAAAGCAGGAATTACACATACACACACACACAACATAGCAAGGTAAGCAATGACACAGAATATGATTTTTGAAGTAAAAGATAGCATTAAAAATAAATAAACTAATTCAAAAAGAGGTCAATAATAATGACAATGTACAAAACAGTGTCAAAATATTTAAATAGCATTACTGATTTTGAAAAAAATATGAAGGGAGGTGGGAAAAAAAGGAAGCTGCTGCCAGCTATGTTTTATTTGTTTTTTTATATCTATTTTATTTTTGGTTTTGCTCTTTTTATTGTTTTCTTTATCTACCAGAGACAATGTTACAAATTACATTGTCAATACAATTAACTGGCATTGATAAAACTGCCTACAGTTAGTTACATGCTCATCACAATAGCCTAAGCAATAGAACTGCATTTATCTGCATGCTTACTCATATCTACTCACCTTGAAACTTCTGGCAATCTAAACCTTAAATATAAAACAGGGATTCCAATGAATTGTTCTGCCAGATAAAGCAACTCGTAATTTTTTTCAAGATTCAAAGGGAGACAATTTGGTATAGTCTAGAAATAACAGGTAAAGGAAACATTAGGTAATGATTCTTCCAAACTCTTCTTCTCCAAATCTATCTGCCATTGTTGAGGCCTATTATTAGTATGTAACCATTCATATAGTTAATATTTTCATTGATTTCAAAACTAAATTGCAAGGTTAAAGGGAAACCCAAAACAGGGCAAGAAACATTTAACCATATATTATCAATTATAATGACAATCAATATAATATCTCCTATTCCTGCTTGTTTCAGAGAAACTAAAAATTTCATTGATCCTACTTCCTAGTACCATGGCCTGAATCCAAATCAAGCACCTTTTATTTACATTGTTATTTTAAGCCATCCAATTATTTATAGAGTGAATAATGCTTGCCTGATTTTGACTATATGTTGGACTCAGGCTAAATCCTGACTTTGTAACTAGTCAGTATTTTATTATGTTTAATGATAATACAATATCTAAACTATATTTTAGAACGTTAGTCACAGAAATCTTAACCTTTTATCTGAGCATCTTTAGTCACCTATTTATAAAATAAAGTCATCCAGCTCAATCAATGTGACTTTTGGGTAGCGTACAGCATAAAAACAAACAATAAATCAAAGGAGAGAAAGCTTTCATAATATTAAGCAATATAATATAAGAATATATGAATACCAATACTAAAAGATCCCCAATCCCCAGGTTCACTTCTGGGCCATGGCCTGTTTGCAACTAGGCTGTGTAAGTGGAGAGCTGGCATGCACACGCATGTGCGCCACTTCACTTGCATGAGTGGTGGGCCAGTTGCGTGCTCATGTGCACAGCTCAACTTGCACAAGTTGAACTGCACGTGTGAGCATGTACACATTACCCCGCTGCTTGTGCTGCCCTGTTCCCTCTCCCACCACTCCATCGGGCCAAGCCTCAGAGCTTGGGGGTCATTTAAGTAAATAACAAAACAATCACAGGGGATTCCTAACTAGCCCCTAATGCCTGGGGGAACAGTCAGGTATTAAGGGCTTTTCTGAAGGAAAGAAGAGTTGAGGTCTATTGTATAGTGGTAAAAGGGTACCTTTCAGAGGTAACCATAGAAAGGAATTCATAGATGACAAGATTTAACAGACAAAACCTTGTGGGAACATGTGGGATGGGCAGATGTTCTTGGCAAAAGGCAATCTTTCAAGTGACCTGTTCCTATGTCATGTAGAGTTTTCAAGTAATAAGAACATATATTTTATTAATATATAGGAACTGGTTGAAGTCCACCTTTAGCCAAGGAATCTGTCCAAGTGACTTTTCTCAGCCCCTAATTTACTTTACAAAACTGCTGTTGTGTTGTTGAGGAGATATAATTAGAGGATGCTGTTTTGAAATTTTAGAGGAAAAGAAGATTATAAATCTAAGTAATAAAAATGAGTTGCTTTGAATACAAGGAGAGAGAAAGTTATGAATAGATCAATAAATAAGATAAAGTGCAGAAATGGTTAGTAAAAGATATTTAGCTGTCTCCTGGCATCAAGAAAAATAAAAATAATTATATTTCACCTCACAAGTCGTCATATCCTTGGAAAGCTTGAAACCTTTCTTGCCATCACAATAGCATGTGAAGCTTCCTGGAGAATTAACACAAATTTGGGAACAAGTGTTTTCAGCACATTCATCAATATCTGCAGGGAAATGGACAAAATGAATCAACTGGCAGAACCCCTGAGAATCATGCATAAATAATATGAAATTGAAGAATTGAAAGAATAGCACAAATGCATATTTAGGTGGCACCTAAGAATTCATGACTTATAAAAAATGGATGCAGGTACTCTTCTACTGCATTTAAAATAATCAGTTACCAGTTAACCCAAATGCCGTCAACTTGATGCCATAAATATCAGGTTTTCAGTTTTAGGCCAAAAATAATAACAACAACAAAGACTTACTGAATGTTTGATAGGACGCCATTACTATCCATTTATCTTGGTAAGGCCTCTTGTACTACATTTTCATGATTTTTAAAATGAAATTGTAATGTTTCAATGGCT
Organism: Naja naja; assembly: GCA_009733165.1. Classification (NCBI taxonomy): domain Eukaryota; kingdom Metazoa; phylum Chordata; class Lepidosauria; order Squamata; family Elapidae; genus Naja; species Naja naja. The sequence continues at coordinate 24,068,676 of CM019152.1, read as the reverse complement.
TATTTTCATTGTATGCAAAAGGTCCTTTACTGATAGACTGCTTTAGAAAAGACTGCTGTTTCTAAATTACAATAGCTGAAGCTTTTTTTTCAAGGTTCACTCAATAAATAAGCAACTAGAAAATTTATTAGTAAACAAATACTGTGGAAAAGGCTAACTGAACGAGTAAAAGTCACTGAACTGAGGTATTCTTTCTAAGGAAATTGCTGGGTATGGACAAATGTAAATACTACTAGTATTACTACTACCACTACTACTACTACTATTTATTGTTCAATAATACACAAATCAAAGTTTTATGCTATTACTGCATATTACATATTAAATCAACATCTTATATATAGTGTTTGGAATGATATTTATTGCATATATTCATTCTCTTTATATACCAAAAAGCAGTTCAATTCAACTGTATCATAGATGTGTACATCTGTGTGCAAATTCTGAATATTTGAGAAGCCTTGAAAAGCAATTTTCCAGAAAGAAAATGTGAGCTGACCAGGGCAAAATATTGTCTTGATGAAGCAAATTGAGTTCTTTATTGTATTGGCCAAACACAATCAAGAATTTGGAGGCACATGGCAATGTGAAATGCAGCATTAACATTAAAAAAAATCTTATTTGTCTATCAAATTTATGTGCTGCCAATCTCGCAGCTCAGAAAATCTGAGCAGCTTACATCAAGACAAAACAATTGTGCAGCGCTTATAAATATAAAAATGAATTAAAATTAAAAATACAAAAATAAAACAAGCTAAAACAAGGGTTTGGAAGAGAGATGCGTGGTGCCTTTTCTCTTAGTGTACCAACCACCTCCAACCAGCAGCAGTTTCTTCAGGATCCCATGCTAGTCGTCATAGCCAGATTTTAAGGCTTTTTCTGAAGGCAGAATGCCCCTTATACAAGGTTCTCTTTTGGCCTTTCTCAGGCTGGAGATTCCTGGTACCATAAAGAATTAGGGATAAAGGTGTACAGAATACTCTTGGAAAAATAAATTTAATGAATTTTTTGTCTCAGAATTTCATCATTTCCTAAAATTGATTGTCTGCTGTCTGTATGTTTGCTGTGCATGTGATTTTAACTTTTCCATTTTAGATATAAATAACATATGTGTGTTTTATAAGATCCTAGACATGGCATATTTCTTTAACATATATTTTATAACATGAAATTTACATGAAATCAAAATAACAATTATCTCTACAGAAAATTATAGTAAATTCTCTACAAAAGACCAATTAGTATTTTGTTTAGGAATCTACTTAAAATAAATATACATACCTTCACATTTCTTTGTAGTTGAATTGTAGAAGAAACCAGTTTCACATTCACATACATACTTCCCAGGTGTATTTTTGCACTTTGCTGTTCCACAAATGTTTTTATAAAATATGCATTCATTCCTGTCTATACATATAAAATGTGCATTAATTTTTCCAAAAAGGGAATTATTACTTTTCTATTCTGTTGCAATTTTATACAATGGAATGAAGATGGAAAAGTTCTGCAAATGTTAACTAACCCCAAGAAATTATGGAAAATATGAATATATAAAACACAAACAATGCAAAAGTTAACAGGATGTGACATTTTACTAACGGTAAGGAATTGATTCTCAAATGTTCATGCAATTGTTAAGGATCGTTATCTCATTTTCCACATTACTGCTAATTTAATTTTCCATGAACTGTCTAAGAGAAGTTTCTTTCATGCACTCATTCTGTTAGGCTTTCTAAAATTCCATTAATATCATTTAGCATGGACTATAGAATAATAAAATGCACAATCCAACACATATGGAAAGTATTATGCTTAAGCAGGGGTTTGTTTTGGAAGTATTAATTAAATATAATTAACCTTATCCATAGCCCAAGATTGGGTGAAGGAAAACGAAGCTTTGTAAGCAAATCATCTTTAGTCGAAGCCAGAACTCATATAGTTATCCTTCCCCTTTCTTTGATCCTGATTCAATTTCATGTAAGTATAGACTAAATTTGTTAGCAAGCGTGGTAGATTGCCTAAAGCGCAGTGTCAACATGCTAACATACTAGTTTTTCATTGTATTAATGGATAACTTATGAATTTGGTCATTTATGAAGTAGACGTTAGAAGGGTTCATGGCTTCATGATAGGGCATGGAGGGTAATTCCAAATATAAGACTGGTACAAATCTTGTCTAAAAGCTGGAGTACTGCTGTTGACAACCTTAGTTTCACTCAATATGAAAGTTTCCTATGTTCCCATTTAATGTTCAAACAAGGTGCACTGAAATCTGCTTGTATAGTCATGGGCACTATGATTGATACAATTTGGCCTTTTTGTCTTATTTCATAACATAAATTGAGCTTTTGTTTCCAGTGTGTTGTCATTTGTACTTTCTGACTTTTTCCTTACCCTTGCAGCCCATTTTATTTGACTGTATATAATAACCATCTTCACAGTAACAGCGGTAGCTTCCAGGAAAATTAACACAAATTTGATCACATCCTCCATTTTTACTTACAGGGTCATCACATTCATTTATATCTGGTGGGGAAGAGAAAACAACCTACTGTCATATGCTGAACTGACACATGTATATTCAACATGAAAATATATGATGAAAAGATATGCCCTGTTGTCAGTTTAGTGACCATACCTTCTTCACATTTCTCTCCTTGCCATCCAGGTTTACAAATGCATGTGAATGTGGCTTGACCATCTCTGCATTCTTCACAACCATCCACATTACATGGCAAAGGTTTACACTGGTCTGGTATTACTGTAGGAAGATTACAGAATCAGAAAAGTGCTAATATTATAACCAGCTCTCTTTTAATTCTGTTTCTTCATTTTCATCCTAAAAAAGAAAGGACTTCAATGACTGAAGATAAAAGTCATTGCATCCTACAGATGCAATTTAAATTTTTGTTGAACCTTCATCTTGGTCTCAGGTGCAATGCAGAATAAAATTCTGATCTCTTTGCAAGTGAACGCTGCCCATTTATTGAATTTATTTATAAAATTTTCTATGTAATTACAGAATTATCACAATTTATAAAATTAACATTTTAAAATCTCATAAAGTATTTTATTGAGAGTAAAAAAGATCATACCAAATAAATAATCTGTTCTTATTCTCCATATAAACTCAATTAATCAAAAAGTTTGGCAGAAAAGGTTTTTTTCTTTCTTTTTTTCACTAGTACGAGCTAGTTTTGGCAGCAAATTTGTTTAAACCTCTGCATGGAGAAAATCACAGAGGCAAAATTTCTACCACTAAGAAAGCTGTTTTTTGTCCTTGATATCTCCATTTCAATCAATGATAGTATCACCAGAAGAATTCCCTCAGCAGGATTATATAAGCATAGTAGTTCCTTTGTGTCATAAATCATTTCAGATTTTATATATCAAACCAGCAATTTGAACTAGGTAATGTAAGGTAGCCTATGGGTGTTTAAAGTCAAATGTCGCACCAGGATATTAAACATTCTATTCATGTGAAAATCCTAAACTCTTATCAAAGAAAGTCCCTTACAAAGTACTATTACAACAAATGAACTTAAAGAATGCTAGAACATACCTTATAGCTGTTTTCAAACTGGGCAACTTTGAGGTAAGTGGACTTGCTGACTCGCTAGGAATTTCTGGGATGGAAGTCCCCACATCTTAAGTTGCCAAGTTTGAAAAAAAACACATATTATATGAATAAGTATTTGCCCAGGACTGGTCTTAGTGATTGAACTGGCTAGAAATGAAATAAAAAGTCCATGCTACTTTAGCCTAATGGATTCTCTGTGACAAAGCTGAGTGAAAGAGAATTCTCAGACATCCTTCTTCCTAGAGAAGTCATCGAACCACAATGTATTTGTAGATTATGCTGAAAATAAAGAAACCACATTTTGGCTCAGTGAATTCAGTCTGTGTTAACCGGCAGCATGGAGTCATACAAAATGTACTTGTCAGGTGCTCTGCTAAGGCTACAAGCAAATTTGTTTCATTACAAAATGTTTAAGCTAGAGGTGCCTTAGTAATCAATTGCTAGATTTGTGTTTGTTTTGTTTTTTCCTGTTGTCCCAATAGACTGGGCTATGACACAAGCACAGTTGAGGAAAGAAAGAACATCAAACAGAGAATTGACTCTCACTAGAGACTATTTAGCAAGATAACATGCTCAGGCATGCTTATCACTGATTCCATCCCCAGAGTATTTAATGACAATACAGAACACATCAAGGAAGAATGAATAAGAACGCAATTTAATTTGAGATTGCACAAACTTTAGTGCAGCAGTCCAGTCCTCAGGTAAGACAATTAAAAATGATTCTCTTTAGGCCTTATCTGTTCTCGTGGATAAAAGACAGAAACAGTTACTGAAGAATAAAAATATAAATTGTTCTTTGGATCTTTTCAATTTCCTTATGTAATATGAAGGAAAACCAGGATATAATTTCATCATTAGATACAAGAAGAAACCCTTTACAAGAAGAAAAGTCAAAAGCAAAAGAACTTCACTCAAGTTCTTCCCCACCAATTTCTTTCATAGACTTTTCATGCATGTATTAAAATAAATATTAAAATAAATACTTCCCACTGTTGCACTATAGGAACCAGGTAAATGTACTGATGCAATCAATTGCATTACTAATTGCAATTCTTTCACATAATAGTTTCCATCTTAGTTCAGAAGGTATAAAATGTGTAAGAAATCTTACCTGTTACACAGGACCGCAGATCAGCTGGAGAATCTGGAGTCAGTGCTCTGAAAATTCCAGTTCTGAATAAAGCCAGACAGTCTGTGAAAGCATCAAGCAGCTGCTTATTGACATGCAATCACCACTAAAAACAACATCACATGGTGCAGGGCTTCCTGGCCTATACACCTTCTCACTCAAGTTGCGGAAATGTGCATTTTTAAATGTATTATTGAAATGAAGAAGTTTAATCAGTTTTTTTCTTTTCTTTACAATGAACAGTTTGACGTTGAGATTTAATGGACCATGAAATTTACTGTGTTATTCTACAAATCAGTCAGTTTTTTGACAATTTCTGACAAAAGTAGGGAATTGAAAAAATAATAACAAAACCAAGGCCATCCAGGAATTCAAAGGGAGTTTCTCATACTCTGTAAAAATTGAGCTGGGTTTTCTATTTGGCCAGTATTTACACAATGTTATATCTTTTAGTTTTATTATGAAGGCAGATAATTTTAATTTCACATGGTGAAAAGCAAATACTCTGAAGCACATCTGGCTGCTACCAGAACAAGGGATACATGCAAAAGAGGGTCACTTCTAACCTTCTACTTCAATCAAACATTAAAAAAGGAACAAAAAATATAAATTGATGGCAGAATAAATATAACTTCCATTTGATATATGGAAGTAACCTTATTTTTTTTCACTGTAGCTTCTTAGCTTTACTATAATAATTTAGAAGGTTTTGAACTATATGCCAATTCATTTGTTCTATATGCCAATTCATCTTGTTGTTATAATCCTGATACTTCACGCTGTGTATATGCTAATGTCTCCACTAATAATTAACCCATGTCTGCAAAAACAACAGATTGAGAGAAGGAACAAGAAATCAACATTGCAGTTACTTTTACTTAGGGGTACACCTAGAAAATTTAATTCTTCTTGGAAATAAAATCGTACAAATAAGTCTATTTTGACTGTCATTTGTATTATTTATTTAGTATTGTAAAGATAGAAATAATCACATGAGTCTATTTGTTGTCCAAAATATGTAACAAAGGCAAAGATGTTGCATGGAACAGCATCAATTCTACCAGGCCCTGGTATGCCCATTTCAGCTCAGAAATGTACTAGGCTCTATGTCCCGCCATTTTTCAGGCCCCGCACAATCATTTGAGTTCTTCCTTTGCTGTGAGGGCTTACATTTTAGTGTGATAGTGTAATGTATTATTAAATTGCTAAGCTACTGCCACTGGTTCATACTGAAGAAATATGTGCCCATATTAAAGTAACAGAGAAACAAAGAAAAGTCTTGATTCCATAAAATCTGGGATAAGTGAATAGAAAAATAAAACTGTTCAAAGATACATCTGTGCTGCACTCTATGTGACAAAAAAGCTGATAAAATTATGAAGAAGATATTCTTTATAGTTTATTTCAACCAAAATTATATAACTAGATAATAAAGTGTTGATTAAATAATACATTAAAAGTTAGTAATGGGAGTTAACTAAACTTTTGTAACAGAAATGAACAGAATCATATTGCAAATGATGCTTTTGGTTTCAGCAAGTGTTCCAAAATAGTTTTCGATCAGACTCTACAGTGCCACCCCAACTTGATAACAAATGGTATTATATGACACTTTTTTCTTTCCTTAATATATATAGGTGCCATTTTGTGCCAGGCATGGGACTTTCATAATAGTCAATACTGGAACTGTAAAAACAAAAATTGGATCATAAAATCAGCACTAATTAATTCAATAATCAAATTTTTGCTACAATAAAAAATTGTTGATGTTTTTAAGTTTCATTAAAAAAACCTCTGCTACTATTTAAACGTAACATACAGTTTTTAAAAAAAAGTAAACTTACCTAAGTACCTGGGATAGAAATAATCCTGTTTTTTTAAAAAAAGAAATTAATTAGAATGTATATGAATTGATAAGAAGTACATATGGTTTGTTTAAAATAATGACTTGATTAATAGCAAGACTATAAGGTTATAAAACATAGTTTTCTATATTTTATGTTATTAAATATTTTAAGCTTTATCTGTGCTTTTTAATGTAAATAAATGGATGTAACAAACTATCATTTTGAAAATGTATGAACTAAAAACAATGTTCAGATATTTCACAATTATAACCTGTTCACTGAAACCATTTCGTTGCAATGCCATAGAACTTATGGGTGGTCTGGTTTGTAAGAACAGCTCTGCAGAAAATTGCCCATGGACCAAAGAGGCATTCTAGGCTCACAACAGTCCAGATAGAAGATATGTACAGTGTGACCTCAGCAAATCCCATCAACCCCTAGCAATCGCAGTGAAGCATCCCAGATCTGGTCCACAGAAAACAACGTGTAAGAAGAAGAAGGAAACCGCTAATTTCAAATTGAAAAAATGAAATATGACTTTTGATTGCTTCAACAATGGTGACCCCAATATCACAAGGATACATAGTAAAAATGGATAAATATGTGTATCATGATTAGGATAAAATGAGGATGATTTCTCTGCCATGATTATTTTAATTTTGGGGAACAAAACACCAAAGGTCAGAAAGCTCTTACCGTTTCGGGGTTATTTTCAAAGATTTCCCTGGCTTCTTCTCTATTGCAGTATTCTTCAACACACTCCCTCTCCATATTCCCCTCCCTGCTTTCTTCCATAAAAGAATTTGCACGACGTTTTCTGACCAAAAACTCTGAAGCATGATTCTGAGATAAAACTAAATTAAAGCAAACATTTTGTATTAACCACCTTCTCTTGTGTCATCAAGTAATGCCAGAAAACAAAATTAAAGTTTTTACAACTTTGAGGGCTGTTGTTAAATCAACATATAGAACTGAAAAGAACGGCCAAGCTTTCCTTGATTTTCCTAAATCAACTAAAAAATATGAAAACACAGAATTCCACAAATTCACCATAGCTTAGGTTAAATTATAAAGAATACGTCTTAGAAGCGACTATTTTTAAATTTACAAAGTGGATATGGTAGTTCCTTTATATAGCTCATCCTCTATTCTCAAGAATCCCTGCAGACTTTGACCTGTTTCTTGAACATTTATATGTATTCCACCTCTGCTTTTTTCAATACTGTCTGTGATGATGAACGCCAGAGAACTCAAACATTTGTCTTTTATGATAATTTATATGAATAGCACTTGGTTAAGATCAAACTAAGAATTTAGCTTATTTTCCTTCTTGGATCAATACGACTCTTACTTTGCTATTTTTAAGTATACCAAAATTTATTTGCACACAAATGCTCCCTCAAGACATGTCCTTCTGCATTCCCTCTTGAGCAGATTTTTTTTAAAAAAACAAAAGAGCACTTTAGGCAGTCTTTAAATTTGCTATATGCATAAATGCCATAATCAATCACCATTTTCAGTAGAATGTGTATAGCCCTTTGTGTTGGTTTACATAAGTACTAAGTGTCACAAATGTGCCATGATGTTAAAAAGTGTAATTTTGCATGAAACCTTATTGCATAAAAATCCTGAACCCAAACACCATGCTGTATGTATGCTATATCAAAATCATTACTTTTCTGTTGATGGTAGTTTTTCTGGGCATAATCCATGTGGATCATGGCCACAGACCCCCAAGAATTAACTCAAGATTTAAATCTTAACATTTCTTCAAGCCTTCGCAGACATCTTCTGATGACAACATGGGCCCCCAAGGGTCTACAGACCACAGGCTGAGAACCACAGCTCTAGGGAATAGTGTATATAGATGTAGAATACTTAGGTTTTGTTTTATGAGAAATAGAACTTAGCAATAGCACTTAGACTTATATACCACTTCACAGTGCTTTACAGCCCTCTCTAAGCACTTTACTGAGTCAGCATATTGCCCCTAACAATTTGGATCCTTATTTTATTGACCTCAGAAGGATGGAAGGCTGAGTCAATCTTGAGCCTGGGGAAATTCAAACTGCCAAATTGCAGGCAGCAGAAGTAGACTGCAGTACTGCATTCTAACTACTGCGTCACTACGGCTCATGAAATGAACTAGTTATAATGTATTTATTAAACTTTTAAAATATTTTGTTAAATTTATTGTTGGCTGAAGAAGCCATAGTTGAGAAAATCTCTTTATCATTCCTATTTTGTTTTTGTTTTTCTGTTTTCCTTTTCTAAATTCCCCTTTAGTTATTGCAAACACAATATACGTAATAAAGATTTGAATTCTGACTGAATCTGTGACTCTCATTTTGAAAGCATTTCAAGCAGGGTTGGGATTCAATTTTTTTTAACAACCGGTTCTGTGGGTGTGGCTTAGTTGGTGGGCGTGGCTTGGTGGTCATGTGACTGGGTGGACGTGGCTTGGTGGTCATGTTATTGGCTGGGCGTGGCCAACTCAACATTGTTCACATCGAGGCATGCATCTCCTCGCCTGGCCTCTCATGACTGTGGGGATGCTGCAACAGTCGTAAGTGTGAAAAATGGTTGTAAGTCACTTTTTTCAGTGCCATTGTAACTTTGAAAGTTACAAAGTTACAGAAGCAAAGTACCAGCAAAGGAGGGGAAAAAAACTCCACAGAGATGTTCCTAAGACAGAAATCGGCCCCGAGACCCCTCCTGTGTGGGGTGCCTCAGGGGTCGGTTCTTTCACCCTTCCTGTTCAACATCTACATGAAGCCGCTGGGCGAGATCATCCGTGGTTTTGGGGTGAGGTATCATCAGTACGCTGATGAAACTCAGCTTTTTATCTCCACCCCTAGCCAACCCAGTGATGCCCTCAACATGATGTCCCCATGTCTGGAGGCGGTACGGGTCTGGATGGGAAGGAACAGGCTTCGGCTCAACCCAGCTAAGACCAAGTGGCTGTACATACCGGCATCTCGAATTGTCCAGGAGATTCCATCTTTGGCTATGGGGGGAGAGGTGTTACCCCCCATAGATAAGGCACGCAACTTGGGTGTCCTCCTGGATACACGGCTCAGTTTGGAGGAACAGGTGGGAGCTGTGGCCAGGGGGGCATTCGCTCAGGTTTGCCTGGTGCGCCAGTTACGTCCCTATCTGGACTGAGATGCCCTGCGTACAGTCACTCATGCACTCGTTATCTCCCGTCTGGACTACTGCAATGCTCTTTACATGGGGCTGCCCTTGAGGACCACTCAGAGGCTTCAGCTGGTCCAGAATGCGGCAGCGTGGGTTGTGATGGGAGGTTCCCGATACTCCCATATTACACCCCTCCTGCGTGAGCTGCACTGGCTACCGGTTGCCCACCGAGTGAGATTCAAGATGCTGGCACTGACCTATAAAGCCCTTTATGGCATTGGACCAGGGTACATGCGGGAGACCCTGCTACCGATAACAGCTTCCCAATGTCCCGTGCGCTCCCATCGAGAGGGCCTGCTCCAGGTGCCATTGACACAACAATGTCGACTGGCGACCCTCAGGAGTAGGGTCTTCTCGGTGGGAGCACCCACCCTATGGAATCAACTTCCCCTGGAGCTCTGGATGGCTCCTGACCTCCACTCCTTCCGCTGTGACCTAAAAACTTGGCTATTCCAACTAGCCTACCCGGACTGATGGGGACTGATGGAGGGTGTTAAATATATTTTTAAAATATTCTAATTGACAAATGAGACCTTGGTTTTTAATGTCCTTTAACATTTATGTAATTGTATTGGGACTGTTTTAATTGTAAGCCGCCCTGAGTCCCTCAGGAGATAGGGTGGCATATAAGCCAAATAAATAAATAAATAAATAAATAAATAAATAAATAAATAAGACAGGAAGTCTAGTCCTGCCAAGAATGTAATACGGGTTAATGCAGAAATAGTTTCTGTAAGCAACACCAGAATGTTTCCTTCCTGCGTTCCTTACAGGATTAGGCCAGTAATTTCTTCTAACAACCGTTCTCCGAACTGCTTAGAATGTTAATAACTGGTTCTAGCGAATAGTGAACTGGTAGAATCCCACCCCTGATTTCAAGGAGCTCAGGCATTCTTGTGCTCAGTTAAGCTACAGCAGGAGAACTGATGACCACTTCCCTTTACTAATGGGAGCATTTATCTGGAGGAAAATAGGTGGTAGTATTCATCAAACAGGCTGTTCCAAGACTTGTGGAAAGGTAAAAGAGCGATTATTGGAAGAGAAACTCCTTCATTTCGGAGTCAGACAGGTCAACACACCACATCTCAGGCATGTATGCATTTGTTTGTGCTGTATTACACAGCACAAAGTATGACTTGCTAGTAATTATATAGAGGTTTGTAGCCTTATTTTATTAGAAATTGTTTCTAATAGAAATAATTATCTTCTATAGAGTTCTGTTGCCTACAGGCATTAAGATTTTTTTAAAAAAATATTGTTTCAAATGAAGTAATTTAGATGCAGAATGTGCATTTTTCAAATCAGTAAAACACAGGCAACCTTATTGTTTATTCGTTGTTACAAAAATAGACCTCTTTTCTTCTGAAAGTGCTAAAACTGGCAGAAAGGAACTAAGAATTTCAGCAATTCTCCCTTTGGTGAGTTATTTTGCCTATCATAGTAAGCAACAGAGCAGAAATCAATGGATACATAATCCTTCGAGAGGCTTTAATGTTACTAAATCTAGATCTTGATAACACTCCATAGCTTTTAAATGTTCCAAGGAGAAATTTCATCAGCATATGTTACTCAGGGAGGGCGGGGGAGAATATCTGTGCATCTAAAATGTAGCACCTTAAAGCTTAATACAAGTATTACAACCTATGAGTTTTTGTGAAGTACAATCTCCTTTTTATTTCTTGATGTAAAAATGTTATTTGGACATGAACAGGGTACATTTTTATCCTATTATTTTACTAGATGGAAGCAAGGATACAGAAGTTATCTACATCTTTAGCAACCGTAATATTACTGTTTCAACTTTTGTAGTATTATAGATTTCTACTTTATCTCAAATATAAAATTCTATGTCATACCTCACATTCTTCATATGGATAGAAACTATTTACTATTGTAGTTAGTCACTGAGTTGTGTCTGACTCTTCAAGACCCCATGGACTATGTCACTCTAGGCCTCCCCATCCTCCACTGTATCCGGGAGTTTGCTCAAATTCATGTTCATTACATCAATTACACTATCCAACCTCTCATCCTCTGCCATCCCCTTCCTCTTTTGCCTTTTCCCAACATCTGATTCTTTTCCAATGAGTGCTCTCATAACATTATAATTAGATAAGAGAATATAGCAATAGCACTTAGATTTATATACCACTTTATATACCACTTTACAGTGCTTTATAGCTCTCTCTAAGCAGTTTACAAAGTCAGCATATTGCCCCCAACAATATGCTTACATAATGGTTATGATAACAGCAGCTCAAAGCTTGTGTCTAAATGCTATCATGCACGGGATTCAGCTTCAATTATTGTATTCAATTATTTATGAAATCTGAATGCCACCTGATTCCCAAGATCATTGAATACCTTAAAAAGATCATCATAATTTGTGAAGAGGTAAAATCAGCTACATCCTTTAGGGTCTACTGTTTTAGCATCCATCCAAGCAAGTTAACTTTTACCAGCTGCTCTCTGGCAATGCCACAAAACCTGCCAGTCAACTAAAAATGTCACAATGCTGGGGACAGAAGGAATCTGTACACCAACACAGGAAGATGGAAATTTAGCTTAGTAAGATTTTCAACCAATGAGTTAATATAATAATGAAACAAGCGGCCCCAAATATACCCTTGTTTGATGTCTTTCTATATTGAGGTTGCTTCTGATAATAGCCGTGATTATTAAGTTATATGTATACAAGTAGTCCTCAAGTTACGACCACTCATTCAATGACTTTGCATAGTTATGACAAGCTTAATGAATGGCATTTATGACCTTTGGTCCTTGAAGTTCTAATTATGGCAGCACCTCCTCCAGTCATGGGATTGCCATTTGTGAATTTCTGTGCTGGCTTTCTACAAGCAAAATCAATGGGGAAATTGGCAGACACGGTTGCAAATCATTCCCATAAGTCAAACCCCCCTTTTTCTCTTGATAATCCCAGATATGGAGGAATCTTGTATTCCACAGCAGCCCTGTCCACTAATATTCCATATTGTGCATGCTGGTAGTTCCAGACAGCTTGTCCATAGTGTAGACGGCAAATGAGGGTTTGATTCAAAGTCATCCCATTTTCCTTATACCTATATTGTTTTCATCTAGCCAATTAGGCAGCATAAATATCTAGCTTAAAGCTAACACTCAGCAGGCTAATTGGCTTATAATAAGCAAGATCTGTTTGATTTTACTTTTAACAGATGTTGATCTTCATTCCTAAGGTATTATTTGACTTATGCAACAAAGATAGCTACAATACCTTTGGACCTACCAATCGATATTAACAAAACAGGACAAAGTTTTCTCTTGGATATTTTCTTATATTTAGCTGTGTTGATAACTTGGTAATCTCAGAGTCTGTAACTAAAGACTATTCACACAAACATTCTGTATTAAACTATGGTTGTATAATGAATCCAACATTATCTGCAGATTGGAAATTAAAAGGCATTTTTTGAATGCAGTCCTCACTTGGTCAAAACAGTGGGTGAGGTGTTCACGTATGGAAGCCATAATCCAATTCTGTAAAACTACATTCTAGGCACTTTTTATCATCTTCAATCAGGCTTTACATTTTTTTCCTTGACAGCTCAAAGTAGTGGTAGGAATTGGCTCATGATCTATATAATTTATAATTAACTACTGAAGAGTTATTTACAATAACACATTCATGGTCAGACTAGCATACAGCATTAGAGACAGTTTCCTGTTATTCTTCCATATACTTCCATGATGTGTATATTATATATATTATATTGTGATATATCATATATGATATAATTTTCTTGGGTTTTTAACTAGTTTGTTTTACAATTACTAACAATAGATCACCCTAGCTTTTGCTGCAATTTGACACTAACTGATGCTGTCATCTCCATCATCCTTATCCTTAGCCTCCTTTTACTATCTTGTTTTGGCTATTTAAAAATCTGACAACAGGATATGTCAAGGCCCACATGCCAAGACTGAAGCAGTTCTGAAGAAGTTCAGTGGAAGCTAGACTTCTTGTCCTTTATTACTATAACGTAGTCTGGTAAATAATGGGATGAAGTATCTCAGTGTCCTAGTGAAATCTGTAAAGGTCACATGTTCCATACCTACAGTATGTTGAAATTGTATCTAAACATGAAAGTTTCCATACAGATTGCTAGAACATACTTAAACCATGGATCTCTCTCTTTTTTTCTCTGTAATTAATTTGTAAAATTGTTATGGAATGAAATAAGGAAGGGGAAAACAAGCAAAACTATATTACACTGAATGAGGGAAACCCTGGGCTGCTAATGAATCTGATTTCAGCTCCTAATTTAACCTAAAATTAAGATGTTGAATCTTTCTGTCTTGCAAAGTTGAAGTGCTTATTCAGCTCTCCTAGGGACAGCAGAAAACTATTCAGACATCAAATCTGCTGCCGTTAACTCTTCTGCATTTGTTTCAAGTCCACACAGTCACCTGATTCCCCTCAGGGTAATGAATAACAAAACCTAACCTTTTTTACATCTAGCGCCTGCCTCGAATTGTATGTGAATAAAGAACACATTACCACCAAACACTGGAAAAGTTAAGTATGGTTTAAGCTTTTGTAGGATGGGCATGTATATAAGACAATGTTATGAGGATAGGAAGAAACATGTTTTCAGTTAAGTTTACTGTAGATACAAATGATGAAAGGTCTTTTATCTCTAAATAGGCTGCATGTGTTATTTAAATGTATTTCTAGGAAGACATAATTTTAAAAAACAATTTGCATCCTCTACCTAAAATACTTGTTTAAACTTTTCATCACAGAAGTGATTGTATTTTTTTTAATACTTTTATGATTTCACAATACCCCAAATGCCCCCCTTCTTTTGCTGGGTTTAGAAATTTCTTTCTCTGTCATTGCAATGATAATTACTCATTCTCCTGTAGTTTGGCCTTATTACAAATATGATTGCTTATAGAGATGGAAAAGAGACTTGCTTAGTGAAAATTAAAAAAGCTATTTCAGATCCTGCAGCGTTTAAAGGCACATCAGAATCTCTCAGACTCAGACATTCCTGGCAACAAGGAACCACATCCATCTAAGCCAGCAGCGCCATAAAGTAAAACAACGTCCCATTAAACTCCGTGATATTTATTTTATTGAGTAAACGTACAAGTAGTCAAGTTGCATCCCTAGGGATTTAAAGGGCACAGAATTCTTTTCACAGAAGAGGCTATACGCTACAATATGTCGGTATATAATTATTTCCGTTACTATTCCTTACAATCTCTTCCAATCCTGAAAACCAGCTTGAGGAAGACAGCACAAAACAGGTCGCAATTAACTAAAAAAACGCAAGCCCCGCTGAACTCTGTTGAAAGTTGGAAAGTAGACCAATTTTTACTTACACGTCCTTGCCTCTGAGAAGGAGATCGCGATCGTTGTAATAAAGAGGCAGTAAATAAGCAGACAAATAATGTCCAAGAGTCTCATTCTGTGAAGCTGAGAGTTAGTAGGCTAACTGGGTCGGCGTATTTTCTTTCGGAGCTAAGAAGCGGACGCTGGCATCTGCTCTCAGTTGCTGTTCGGTTGTTCGCACGATGCCGGGAAACGAGGACAATGTTCTGCCCGGTTCTACTCTTCCTGCGGAGCGGGAGGGAGAGGAGAATGGTTGGGGGATGGCCTCATTCGAACGCAAGACAGTTCCTGGAAGCGGTCCTGTCCATTTCAAGCGGTGGGTAAACAGGAAGGCCGAGGGGAGGACATTATGGCACTGACCCAGAAGCTGCTGAACCTCCCGGCGGGGCTGGTCTCTAACCGTTTGCTCAAAAGGACCCTGGGTGCGTGTGTGTGTCCTTGCGTGAGTGCGGACGAGAGAAACAGGCAGAGAGGAGGCGAAATTGCCTTTTTGGTTGCGTTCTTCCCCAGGCTCGTTGCCAATAACACAGAAAGGGGCATTCACCTTCAACTGGTTTCTCCTTCCAAAATCAAAAGCTGCCGTTTGGCTACCGTGAGGCTGTATTTGCACAGTGAAGTAGAAACGAAGCCACCGGAGTTTAATGCACGTGAAATCCAGCTCTGTTTTATGCAATCTCAAGACAACTGCTTTTGCTGAATAAACCGGTGGTGCATTTAATATTTTGGAAAACGTGTCACTGTTTGCAATTTTGCAAATAAAGCCTTTTGAAGACTATCCTCCAAAAACATCAGTGAAATGTGCTATGTATGACTTTAAATGAATTACTATGTTAACTAGCTTAGTCTTGGCTTTAATTACATATTACAGTTGAATTCTGATTAGAGATAGCTTATTGAAGAACAAGAAAGAAATTTGCATGGCATTTTAAGTGGCATCTGTTAGTGAATCCTATTGACCTCAAAAAAAAAACTAGATAAATCTAGGCTTGTGTTACAGTGCTGCAGTCCTACAGGGATCTGCTTGTCAATGTTACACTCCAAAAGCTAGAGGAATGATGACCCATTGGTGAAGATGTCCCTGATTTTTTTGTGTGGTGAAATAATCACTAAAATATCTGCAATTCTTAAGGTAGCCAATGTGGGTCTTTTTTTGGTGGGGCGGAAGATCCTCAAAAGAATAGTTGATGGACTGCATGGAGTTCCTTTTTTTGTACCCATGATGTCCAGATTTGAACTGCAACCAGTTTATTGATATATACTTTCATGGATTAGAATCATTTTGCCTCTTTTAAGAGTTTGATCACTCTAGAAAGTATAAGAAAAGGACAGGCAGAGTTATCAGCCTGGAATCCTTACATCCCCACAAAAGATTTAAGTCCAACCTTTCAAATTCCATTCACTCATCTGGTGTAAATTTGATGCTGGCTGTTAATTGACTAGATTCATGTGTATAGGCATGGGCAATAAAACTGGAACTTAATGTGTATACCTGATTCTTAGCACCTGACAGAAAGCCTCAGCAAGAGTAATAGCTTGGCTGATATCTGAAGCTAAACAGGGAGTTCTAGGGCTGTTGGTTACACTAGGAAACTGGAAAAAAATTGTCCTGAAAAAGGCAAGGCAACCAGTTTTGTAATCCTTCCAAGATAAGTGCCCAGATATTTTTTTAAAAATTCTTCTTGTAATAGGAGATACTTGTCTGATAATTGTGAATGGATAGCTTGTTTTTACAAAGTCATTTAACAAAAGATAAATAAAACACCTCAGTCCACACAGGGAAATCTATTTGTTCAAACTTGACATAATACATGTACAAGCTTTTCTTATTTCAATCCGTCAACTTAGTAAACAAAACAAAAAAGGAGACAAAAGTTGTGAAAAAGGGATAGATATACGAGGTCTACTTTACCAAAACACACACACACATCTGGTTAATATTTTATACATTACAATCCTTGTTTACTATTAAGGCTACTATGTAATGATTGTAAATGATTACATTGTGAATGACATTCTAATTAAATTTAAGGTATACCAAATAGATATAGTGCATATCGAATTATGTAAGTCATGATTCCTCAACAAGCTAGGAGTGGAAGTGGTGGTGAAATACATTTCAAATTGGCTAAAACAAATGAAGAAACACAGCAAAACAAGCAAAATTCATACATTTTTGGAACATTTATCATTTCTAATATAGTAAATTATGTCTTACCAAGATAGCTTTTTGGGGGGAATAAAGGATACCTAACTGCTAAGATAGCTTAAATTATTTTTGTTGCCTGATTCAAAAGAACAAATCTTGCCCTCAATCAAAACTTTAAGGTGCTTAAAACAGAATGAGGGCAGTTTTTCAAATAACATCTGAACTACTTCAGAATCTGTCTTCTCTTTGTGATCCCACATTGGTCAAAGACCTCAGAATCATTAAAAACAATAAAAAGAAAAATGTTGCTTGGTGAGACTCCTTTAGAGTAGAAGTAGCAGGGTGCTTTTCTGGATCATTTATTAGTACTGGATCAAGAATAAGTGATTAAAGTCTTATTGAATTACAAGGTGCTTGACTCTAGGTAGGATCAATAGTCCTGTAGGTCCTACTGTGTCTGCTGTCCTAAGGAGGAAACAGATAGAATTATTTATTGGCTAAGTGTGATTGGACACATAAGGAATTTGTCTTCGGTGCATAAACTCTGCGAAACATGTGGAAATGTTAAACTTCTCCAGATCTGTGATGATGCAGTAGACTACCAAAGTATTCTTTTTTCTTTGGCACTATTTAAGAATGAGATTATATTGAATCTGGCTATATAGCTTTGAAAAATCTTCACAGGTTCCCCCCGCCCCAGTCACTTTCCAGGATCGTACGTGCACAGGGAATAAAGCGGCAATCCAATTCAAGAATTCCAGGCGCCCGTCTGTCACTCTGGAAACTAAATCCTGCCTCCTTGCGGGACCAATGATTGGTGGGTGCCATCAGTCAAGGAATCCCTCATTGGCTATTTCCTTTACTCATTTGCGGTGTCTCTGTTTGTCTCCCTCATTCTCTCCCCCCCTCCTGCTCTCTCTCCCCCACTCGTAGCTAAGGGAGACAGACGTAGTTACGCGTCCTTCCTGCGCACTGTTGCTATCGGAGACTAGCCAATAAGCAAATTCCGGCAGCATCACGTGACGACGTATTGATAAACCTGTGAAAGAGGCGCGGTCACGTGACTTCGTAGAAGTGCCGCCCCGAGAATCTATGGGATTTCTCTGCGACGGGAGACGAGAAGACGGTCAGGAGGCCCTTGGGGGCGGGAAAACTTTCTGAATCTAATTTAACGTGGGGGCGAGGGAGGCACCTTTGCCTGCTTGTTACAGGCCGAAGGCTTGGCGCATTCCTTCCCCCTCCCGCTCTCTGGCAACGCTAATAAATCACTCTAACAGGGCAGTTCTCATAATTCGGTCCGAATTGTTCAGTACTAGGCTGTTGGGCACCGCTGATACGACAATTTTCCGCCAGCCCAAAGATTTAGTGGCATTGAATAACTGCCCCAGTCGGTGGGTCTCGCGTGTGAACACGCTCATGTCTAGAGCTTATGACACAGAAATTTTAAATCGATGATATGCAATTAATATTTATTCTGCTTTGTTGGAGGGTACAGCAGATCGCAGAATATAAAAGCAGAAGCAGTGACTTTATAATATAGCACCAAAGCTTAAAATTATTTGTAGGTTTGTATAATAGCTCACAAAAAATACTTTTTGGGAGTGTGCATATTTAGTCTATAAGGGATTACAGTGTTTTGTAATTATTTGATACACTATCAAGAAGGAAAGCTGAATTTGTACAAAGCATTTGAGGGGAGTCAGCAGCATGAATCAGAATTATCTGTACATTAATCATAGTTGTATTCTTTACATTAGATGTACATAAAGTGTCATAAAACACTTATGCCTGTATGAAGTAGTGTTGAAAAATTAGATGGCTCAATCAGACAATAAGCTGCAGAATGAACTTTAGGTACGATTTAAAAGCCACCTATGAAGCTCTCAGACCTATTCCTTAATGATAAATAAATAAATCTATTGCTTTTATAATTACTGGTTCTAATTCCAGTGCCGTTAGCTCTTTAACTGCATTTTTTAAAACCACATACATATGCTCCACTAGAAGTTTTTGGGTACATTCTATAAATCAGCCTGCAGCAGATCTGATTTAATTGAATAATATATTAATGAAACAATATTTCATATGTGTCTTACAAATAATACATGTCACAATTGGATGCATAAAACTTTCATTACTTTTTACAAGTAGTACTGTTAATGATTTTATGATGTGCCTCTTTTTTTATTCATTTATTATAGAATGACCTACTTTATTATGTATTTATGTTAAGGAGATTGTAAGATGATTCTGCCTTGTTACCAATCTTTCTGATAGCAGTTGTCTAGTGTAACAAATCAGTGCTTGCTCAGAAGTGTGCCTGTAGTATGAAAATTCTAGGAAATATTGTATTTATTGCATTTAAATCACTGTTAATTCTTTCCTGCCTGCTTTGAATACAGTAAATTATTTTAAAAAAAATACTTTGGATTTATGGCCCACTTTTCTATCCATTTGACAATGAAGAAAGCTTTTAATTTTTATTCTATTTTCATTTATTCAACCTGTGTTAGTTTCCCTTTCCCTTTGATTTGTTTAGTTTTAACTTTTTTAATAAAAATACTTTATATTCTGGGAATTCTGGAAATATCCTGTTTTTGCTGAATGTAGCTTTTACAAATCCAATTTTTGATTGGATATTCGGTCAATTCTTTCCTGATTAAATAATGTGGTAGAAAACTATGGCTATATTATTTCATATGCATGACTGTCTAAAAATGGCTTTTCTTGGATAAAAGATGAGTGTGCTGCAGTCTGCTGTAAATACAACAGTTTAAATAAATGTGGCTCCACAAAATAAAGGCTCAATTTAGCAGAATGCTTGCTATGTTATAGAAGTAGTTCTTTAGTGAAATTGGTTTGAAAGAATAAAGTTGCCAAGAACTTATTGTGTATTCTTACTCTCTCCTTTCTTTATTTTGGTAATAAGGCAATATTCAAATTGATCTCTTCAACTGTGAGTTCCCCTTCATTGAATATTCTGGAATTAGTCAACATACCATATCTGCAGTTTATTTGGTACTCTGAATGGCTGTTGGAAAGGAATGTACAGTCTGATGGCCAATTGCTGCAGCTGGCTAAAGCGGTGGCGAGAACCCATCAGGTAAATAACCAGGCTTTAAAATATTCATTTTAGCAACTTGAAGATTATAGATGGTACAGCAAGTACGAAGATATGTTGACCTGTAGTTAACTCATTTTTACATAGAACAGACCAAGGCAAAATATTATCTGAAATATTATGAAGTAAAGGAAGATTTTCTCTAATTTAAATTAATTATGTCACATATAGTTTTAAAAGTGTAGTTGGATGCATTAAGTGTTACTGATATATGGGGGGAAATGAGAATGGGCTGGGGAGTTCATCTTAAGATCAGAGGGAAACAAAACATAAGAATATTATCCATTTTAAGGTTATGACAGATTTTTTGGGTGCTTTTTGCCTATTCTGTTGGCCATGCTGCAAAGATCTTACATTAGGCATACTTCAGTTATTCATTGGCCCTGTTTACAGAGAACAAGGCTTATATGAGAAATTTTTGAGGAGACTGAAAAAGTAATAGAAAAGAAAATAGTCATAAACTGTTAAGAGACAGCAGGTGAATCTCTTGGTAGCTCATCCTATAAAAGGCAACTCAGCCTAGATGGCAAAAACTGGAAATAAGCATTTCAAATCATTTAATGAAATAAGAGCTAAGTCTTTCTCTGCTGCTCCTTTCCCCTTGCTATATTTTCCCATATGTTTTTAGAATTTGCTACAAACCGCTTACTTACCTGCACTTTGTAAAATAAATGAAATCTTTGTTGAATCTTTGCTATTTGGTTTTGGATGGTAATATTGAGAGTATATTTATTTGTTGTAAAATATGTGCTTTTTTAAGGACAACATTCTAATTCCTTTTTGTTCCTTTTTGTTGGTATTTCAAAGGAAGGTGACATTGATCATGGTGGGTCTTGATAATGCTGGGAAAACTGCAACAGTAAAAGGAATCCAAGGAGGTAAGTTGCATATTCTTTTTTAATCTACAATTTTCAAAATATTAGTTAAAACATTTTTTTCATGTTTAAATTAGACTATTTGTTGTAATCAGGATTGGATACTTACTGTAATATTTTACTCTGTTAAGTCAAATAATATCTCATTTTGGGAGAAAGAAAGTATACACCACCACCATCCCTATCCATGAATTTAAAGACGGATAACAGATAACAGATAATCAGAGTTGGAAGGGACCTTGTAGGTCATCTAGTCCAACCCCCCACCCAAGCGGGAGACCCTACACCATTTCTGACAAATAGCAGTCCGAGACAGGGAAGTATCTCTGAAATAATACAGATTTCATATTTTACCTTACATTTTTTATTTAGCACTTCTTTGATTGGTAGAAATATGCATAATTGTATGCTTGTCTATTGGTTTCTTGTTGTGCATATTTTAGATATCTTAGAATACCCTAAATCTACTGAATATATCATCTGAATAAAAAGAGCTCATATATACCTAAGGCTTATCTGCGCCATTTATTTAAGTGGCTGTTCTCGGGAAAGTCTATGTATGTTAGGGAAATCCACTTCATGCAGGATAATTATAAAAGAAAATTCAGTTCCCCCAGTATATCAACACTGCATATGGAATTCTCTAGATCCTGGCTAACAAGTTTCATTAAAATTCTTTTTGTATAGTGAAGGTCTGAAATACATTTTCAGTAAAAGCATGCTTTATTGTAATATTACTGTTGCTCTGGAAGAAGTATTAGCTTTGATATGCTTATAAACTAATGATTAATATTTTTACTTGTACAGTAAAATAAAATATTTAGCATTAGTACAGGTCTCTATTATAGCTTGGAATTAATGAGGGGTAATTGGTCATATCCGAATTCATAATAGGTCAAGTCATAATAAATGTTGTATGTTTTCATATAGAAATATATTTACTTGGCTGTTTAGATATTCTTACATATAGTACAGTTTGTAATTTGAATGTAACTATTATATAACAATTAGGTGTGTGTATAATTTATGAGTAGTGTAATATAGGGGTAATCGCCATGCTTCTTTTCTTTATTCTTATTCTACAAGTATGAAGCCTTGTAATTTCTTCCCAGCTCCAAATAATTGCTAACCCTCAGTTCTGTTTGCCTCTCTATATTGTTTTGGGGAAAATATAAAACGTTGGCAATATTTTTTATTTATTTATTTGTACCTTGCCTTTATTATTTTTACAAATAACTCAATACTGCCTATTCTTTGAACTGTACCTGTGGAAGACTCAAACAATCCATTATCAATTATTAATCAATTATTAGTTTATTAGAATAAATCAGAATTCTTATTCAAGTTTCATCTAACTGTCTCTCATAGTATATTTTAATTTTATCAGAATCCCCTGAAGATGTGGCTCCAACAGTTGGCTTTTCTAAAATTGAACTTAAACAACGATGGTTTGAAGTCACAATTTTTGACTTGGGAGGTGGAAAACGTATCCGGGGCATTTGGAAAAATTACTATGCTGAATCCTATGGAGTAGTATTTGTTGTGGATTCAAGTGATGTGGAAAGAATGGAAGAAACAAAAGAAACTATTTCAGAAGTTCTAAGACATCCCAAGATATCAGGGAAACCTGTATTAGTGTAAGTAACATAAATTTAAAGATATTTTAATATTATGTATTGAAAATGAGTGTGCTACTGTTAAATAATGGGGAAATTGTGTTACATAAATAAAGTCCATAGTGATTCTATATACTCTTTTTTATACGCTAGTCTTTTCTATGGTAGTAAATATTTTACTGTTATGATTATTATGACTTTGATTTTTGACTATTGATGACTGATATAGTATTAAAATGTAAATGGTCTATAAAAAATATCATTAGAGAGCTATGCATGCCCAACAAAAGAGGGTGCAATTGATGCATTCTACATATTAACTTCTGAGAACTGACATTATCAAACAAACTAAAAAAATTAACAAAATGTTAAGATAGTTCTCATCAGATAGAATTTTCAAAGAAATACTGTGATGCATAACATTCTCCCATAAATGTTCTTAGTAGAAAAGCCTTATAAGGTTGCAATATTTTGAACTTTTCTATAATGCATTTGTGAAAAAAAGGATATTTTTAAAACATTATCTTCTGCATTTTGCTATGGTTTTACAGATTCCATTTACAGATTCCATTCTATAATGCATTTGTGAAAAAAAGGATATTTTTAAAACATTACCTTCTACATTTTGCTATGGTTTTACAGATTCCATTTCTTTCATCTTTCATTCATGGGTTTAATACGGCAGAAAATTCGGGTTATGTAATAACATTGAGATAGTTCATGTTGCTACAGAATTTATTTCCAAATACTCAATTGCTCCGGAGAATATTTGTATCCCAGAAGAATTCTCATTATTTACAATAGAAAATTTTTACTCATTGTATCCATAAAAATAAATGTAGTCTTTTCCATGTACAAATAGGTTGTTCCTATCTGAAGTGTTTTGGTTGGCATTCCTGGCACTGACATTGCTTATTGTTAATAATGTGTGCCTATGTGTTTGAATCTAATTCTGAAAAACATTTTTTAGTTTGAAAATATTTAAATATTTAAATAATTGTGATTTTAAATAATCAGAATTGATAATTTGAATGACTTGCTGTGAAAACTGTTTATGTTGACTGCAATTATTTAGAAAAGCAGTCGTGCTGGCTAGGTTGCTGAAAGTTGGCTCAGCAATATGAAGAAGGATTTCAAGCCCTCATAATTTATTCATTTATTTATTTATTTAGGGAATTTATATTGCCGCCTATTCGCAAACGGTGACTCAGAACGGCTTACAGAATATAAAACCCTGTATAATATGTTAACTGTATGTTCCTTATATCACTCTAGATTTTTGTTTACTACCTCAGTAATTCCTGAATGCTAAAAGCAGTAGATATTCACCAAAGGAATCTTGTCTTTATAAACTAACACAAGCTAAACTAATGACTTTAGGGCTTTTTATATTATATGTTAGTGGAGGAAGTTGATATTTAAATAGGAATTTTTTTCTGGTAGTGCATGAAAGGTTATCAGAAAAAGAAGAAATGCTATCATTTTAGGTAGAATGAAAGATTATTTTTAGAATAATGATTAGTCACAATTTTTTTTTTTAATTAGATTTATATGCCGCCCTTCTCCGAAGACTCAGGGCGGCTTACAATTTTTGGGATACAACCCAGTGTGCTCAGCAATAGCCTTCATTCCATTGTATATGCCTGCTTATTACTAAGCGGCATTTTTACAAGGTCAGCTAATTGCCCCCAACAATCTTGGGTCCTCAATTTACCTACCCCGAGAGGATGGAAGGCTGAGTCAACCTTGAGCCTGGTGGGATTCGAGCCTACAGTAATTGTAGACAGCTGGATCTTAAGAGCAGGCATTTACAGCCTGAGCCACCACTCAAATTGCTTGTATATAAATACAGATTCTAGACATCGAACTGGGGTGGGGGTGGGTTATCTTATAACGGTTAAAAAATGATAATCCTTTACATTCCCAATATTTATTACCAGGAAATTGTGGTTAATTATTGTTCAGGTGAATTATATCTTACAATTTATAATCCCACCCACATTCTGTAATGCCGTCCACAACACCCATACACCCAACAGCTGCATTTTACACTCCCTTGCCCCCATGCTCCTTGCTTGGGTCTCTACCTGTTCCATTTCATGACCCACATGGTCCTGGGATCGTGACAATAGCCAGGATTGCTGGTGCTAAGCCATGGTGGCGCAGTGGTTAGAGTGCAGTATTGCTACTTCTGTTGATTGCCGGCTGTCTGCAATTTGGCAGTTCAAATCTCACCAGGCTCAAGGTTGACTCAGCCTTCCATTCTTCTGAGGTCGGTAAAATGAGGACCCAGATTGTTGGGGGCAATATGCTGACACTGTAAGCCACTTAGAGAGTGTTGTAAAGCAATATATAAGTCTAAGTGCTATTGCTAAGCAGTGTAGCCATATGGCATTATGCTTTACAAGTGCATTGCTTAGCAATGGAAATCCCAGTTCCGATTACCATCATAATCTGAGAATTACCTTATTATAGTTTAGTATTAAGTATCAATCCAGTTTTTGTGACATACTTCACAAACCATTGCTAAAAGAAAAAAGTATGTGATGGTAGGCTTACTGACGCTTAATTTTTCTATTGAATTGAAACAAGTCTTAGTTTTGTAAAATAAAAAGGTTAAAAGCTTTTTACATTGTACTAGGAGAATGACAGGCACAGCTATGTTTACAAATAAGAAATGTTGTAGTGGCATAATTGTCTGCTTGAAAGAAAACAGTGAAGTGTAACTAGTGGAATGAAGCAGAGCCATGACAGAAAAGACATACCTTTATTTCCTACACTAGCACTATGTTATTTTCTGAGCTCCTTATCTTTTTTTCTCTCTATCTAGCATTCTGTCATGAATTTTGAGCCTTGCTTAACTGGTTTTTCTTATGCTGCTCCCTTCAAAGTATGTCCACTCAGCATTTATTTATGCTGCAAGCCATAGAAAGAGCACAGCTTTATTTCTTTTACAGTTGGTTAAAAATGGCTTCTTGTGCTTTTGACTGATCATTATCTACAACTTTACATTGTTCATTGTTGCATTTATTTCTTCATCTTGGTGGAGGACTTTTTGTGTGGGTGGGTGGGCAGGCTTTGAATGAGTCTTAATAATTGATGACTTGGCAACATTTGGCAAATAATTTGTGATTGCCTTCTTCCTATGGCCGAAAGAAATATTGGGATAAAGTCATCCAACTGGCTTATTTCTAAGGCTAGACTAAAACTCTGTTCTCTCAATTTTTGGCCTTTAAGCAGTATACCAGACTAGTTGTGTTGTGTGTTAGACAAGAAAGTATAGCAAATAACTAGCAATAATTACACAGAGTACCATAAGAATTTGCTAAGTATTTTTCATAGGCCAATATTTGGATTATTTCTATTACCTGTCAGCACATTACTTTCTGTGTCATTTGGGAAGGACAAACACAGTTTATAAAGGACAAATTGTTTTCCAGTAAAGTGTCCCCAGATGTATGATTGCAACATCTTTTTTTTCTTCCTATTTTTTCTAGTATATGTCTGTAGACAAAAAATTTTTCAGGCATAATTAAATAAAATCCCTTTGCTATAAACATAAAAATCTTCCTGAATATCACACAGTCCTTCCTACCACACTGTTGCCATTACTGATCCTTCAAATGATTTTAAATTAGAAGGCTGCATTAACCTGAGGAAGGTATTGTTGAAAAAATATTAATATGAACTTTATTGGCTATATTGGTCTGACAAACCTGTCTTGTTGGTACTGACTTTTATGTGCAGGAAGTAATTTAAAAAAAAAATCAGTGTTTTTTTGGGGGGAGGAACCCTTCCAAGTAAAAAACAAACCATCTCCAGCTGCTGGGGATTATTTAATAGTGGGGGTTTTTTTTGGCTCTTTATGCCAAGTCTCAAGTTTAAATGCCAAAATGTGTCATGAATGAATTATTTTAAATGTGTTAAATTCATATTTATTCTCCTACCTTCTAAAGGTCTTCTCTCTTCAGACTTTATTCATTCCTTTAATCTCATAATTGGGAATCTGTGATTTAATCTTAGTTTAAAAACTAGCCTAGGTTAATTGTTTTTGAATTTTAGTGATAACAGCAGTGGTGGGATTCTACCAGTTCACACCGGTTATAGCGAACCGGTAGTTCTGGTGAGCCCACCAGCCCCTGCCCTTTCCTATCCTATATTTCCCATTTATTTATTTATTTATTTATTTATTTATTTATTTATTTATTCGACTTATATGCTGCCCCCTCTCCGAAAGGACTCGGGGCGGCTCACAGCTAAAATACAATAATAACAATAAATTACCTAAAAATATATTAAACAGTTGTAAGCCGAATTAGAATTAAAACCCCAAAATTAAAATAAACCCCAAAGACTCAGCACAGCCCAGATTGTAAAAACAGCCAGGTTTTTAACTTGTGGCGGAAGGTGCGAAGATCAGGAGCCAGCCGAGCTCCGCGAAGAAGATTCCATAAAGTGGGGGCCGCCACAGAGTAGGTCCTCCCCCGGGTCACCGCCAGGTGACATTGAGTCGCGGACGGCACCCCGAGGAGACCCCATCTGTGCACCCATACAGGGCGGTTGATATTTGATGCTGGGAGGAGTTGTTCTCATAAATATCCTGGATCCATGCCATGTAGGATGTTAACACCAAGACCTTGAATCTCACCCGGAGGGCAACCGGAAGCCAATGCAGGCCGCGCAGGAGGGGTGTATCGGGGAGCTCACATCACTACCCGCGCGGCCGCATTCTGCACCAGCTGAAGCCTCCGAGTGGTATGCAAGGGCAGTCCTAAATAGAGAACGTTACAGTAGTTGAGTCGGGAGACAATGAGCGCCTGAGTGATCGTGCGCAGGGCATCTCGGTCCAGATATGGGCACAAATGGCGAACCAGCCAGACCTGGGCAATGGCCCCCCTGGTCACGGCTCCCACCTGCTCCAACTTGAGCCGTGAATCCAGGAGGACCCCCAGATTCCGTGCCCTATCCACAGGGGGTAACACCTCCTCCCCCATGACCAAAGATGGAACCTCCGAACTGGACCGAGATGTCGGTATGCACAACCACTCTGTCTTGGCTGGGTTGAGTCGAAGCATGTTCCTGTCCATCCAGATCCACACTGCTTCCAAACAACGGGACATCACGGAGAGAGCATCACTGATGTGGTCCGGGGTGGAGATGTATAACTGCGTATCATCAGCGTACTGATGATAGCTCACTCCGAAACCACGGATGATCTCACCCAGCGGCTTCATATAAATGTTGAACAAGAGAGGCGAGAGGACCAACCCCTGGGGTACCCCACAAGTGAGAGACCTCGGAGTCGACCTCTGCCCCCTGCCAACACTGTTTGCGAACGTCCCGAGAGGTAGGAGGAGAACCACTGTAAAACAGTGCCTCCCACTCCCAGCCCCCCGAGATGCCGCAACAGGATACCATGGTCGATGGTATCAAAAGCCGCTGAGAGATCTAACAGGACTAGGACAGAGGAAAAACCCCTGTCCCGAGCCCTAGAGAGATCATCAATCAGTGCGATCAATGCTGTCTCCGTGCTGTACCCGGGTCGGAAGCCCGATTGGTATGGATCCAGGTAGTCCGCTTCCTCCAGGAAAAGTGGCAATTGCTGCGCCACCACACTCTCAACAACCTTCGCTAAAAAATGAAGGTTGGAGACTGGACGAAAGTTGTTCAACACGGCTGGGTCCAGGGCAGGCTTCTTCAGAAGGGGCCTCACCACCGCCTCTTTCAAGGCGGCAGGGAACAGCCCCTCCCTCAATGAAGCATTGACCACTGCCCGGAGCCAGCTGCACGTGACCTCCCTGGAGGCATAAACCAACCAGGAAGGGCACGGGTCTAATAAACGTGTGGTGGAACTCAGCCGCCGCATAATCCTGTCCACTTCATCCTCAGAAACAGGATCGAACTCAGTCCAGATGACATTAGCCAGACCGCTTGCCTCCCCTTCCTCAGTCCGAGCGCAACCCTTCCCGGATCCGAACAATTTTATTCTGCAGATACAAACCAAATTCCTCAGCTCTGCCCTGCAGAGGGTCCGCCACCTCCCCCAACTGTAAGAGGGAACGGGCAACCCCAAACAGGGCGGCTGGGCGGTTATCTGCGGATGCTATGAGGGCGGAGAAGTAAGACCTCCTCGCCGCCCCCACAGCTACCAGGTAAGTCCTAATATGGGCTCTCAACTGGGCTCGGTTGGATCCGGAGCGGGTCGCCCTCCACCTACTTTCTAGTCCCCTTCTATGACGCTTCATCTCCTGGAGCTCCTCGGTGTACCAGGGAGCTGACCGGGATATGCGCCGAGTAAGGGGACGCATGGGGACAACCCTGTCAAGAGCCCCCGCGGCCAACTGTTGCCAGGCAGCCGCAAGGACCTCGGCAGGGCTGTGGGTGAGGGATGCAGGAAAAAACCCCAGTTCTGCCTGGAACATCTCAGGGTCCATCAGGCGCCTGCGGCGGAACCATCTAAGTGGCTCCTCATCCCAGCGGTGTGGGGCGGCTTGATGGAAGACCAGCCGTAGGAGATAGTGGTCTGACCATGGAACGGGATGGATTGCTGTAACACCATCCTCCAGGCCACTATGCCCCCGTTCTGAGACAAAAACCAGGTCGAGCATATTGCTCCCCTTGTGAGTCGGGCCATCTATTATCTGGGTCAGACCCATGGACTCCATGGAGGCCATAAATTCCTGGGCCAAACCCGATGCCGCCCCCAAGGAGGGTAGGTTGAAGTCACCCAGAACTATAAGCTCTGGGAACTCCACCGCCACCCCCGAGACGGCATCGAGCAGCCCAGGCAGGGCGGCTGATACACAGCTGGGGGACAGGTATAAGCAGCACTCCCATCCGACCCAGAGGCCCGAACCTCAAAAGGAGGGACTCACACCTGCCTATCTCCGGAGCAGGGACCTCCCTTGGAAACAGGGTCTCCCGAATAACAACAGCCACCCCTCCACCCCTTCCCTGGGGTCGAGACCGGTGCATAACCTGGAAACCTGGGGGGCATATATCAACCAGAGGGACTCCACCCTCCGGCCCCAGCCAGGTCTCGGTGATGCAGGCCAGCTCAGCTAATTCACGCGACACAGCGGATTGCTGCGTGTCAGCCGTTTTACTCACCAGCGCTGACACAGAAGGTAAGTTTTTAAGCTTAAAATGGGCGGATTTTGAATGCTGCACGCATGCGTGTTAGGCATGTGTGCACGTGAAGCGCACGCTCACTGAACCGGTTGTGAAACCAGTTGCATCCCATCACTGGATGACAGGGATGATATATTATAAACTGTTGTAAGCAAAGCAAGAATTTGCATTTTATACAGATGAAGATAACAGCTACTACTGTAAGTGATAAGTTGGGGAAGAAATATTAATTTAGCTACTCCAGATTTTATAGTTAATTGTTTGTAAATTGAGCGAGATTGGCCAAATTCATCCTTTAAGTGGAAATTAGTTCCTTGCTTGATTTCTGTTCCTATATTAGTAGTGGTAACATATGCCTTAATCAAAAATTTTATTTGTTTGTTTATTCTGAGATCAAAATGAAAACTTAAACTGCTTTGAAAATAGACTGGAGCTTTTCACTTTTTAAAAAAGCTTTTTCCTTAGTAAACCGTATGAAACACAAATAAACTGCAATTAGGAAGTTACTGTTTGTAATAGTTGTGTATTTGACCATTATTAACATTTTTAATTATCTTGCACAACAATAAAATAGATCTCATTTACAATAGTAGTAGTCTTCTGTATTGCTAATAACATTTCCTAGTTTTCTTTTGTTTCTGTTTTCAACCTATTTACAAACCTGATTTACATAAGGAAAGAGACAACCTAAAACAGGATTATATATTTCCGCAAAATTTTGTTTCATTGCAGTCATCCATTGAAGAATTCTGTTTTTGTTTTGGGGGCAAGGTTTGTATCTCTGTAGCCGTTTCAAAATTTTATCTAAGCTTGTAACAGCATTTTGTTTAATCAGTGTGTAAACCTGATTAAATTTCCTTTTGGGTTTTACAAGGAAGGGATGCTTGAGTAGTTGAGCCTCCTTTGCCTTGCATGAAGTGAATTTAAATGGATTAATATTAAAAGAAACCTTTTCAAACCAAAGGAAAGATGGATTAATAAATTTAATGTAGTGAAATTTTCAAATCTATGAAATAATTATCACTGTTAATTACAGAGGAAAATGGAAAGCATGTTCACTTTTTTACTAATTAAATATCTAATGGTTTTCCAGATTTAATTTAACCAATATTTAGGCTTCAGTTTTAATTTTGTTTTTAATTCTGTTTCAAATATTTTTCTACAATCTTTATAATCATAACACAAAACAATTTCTTTTTGTTCTCTAACATGTGGATGTAATTCATTTTACAGTTTCTCATATCTATATTAGAGCTTTTTATACCAGTGATACACTGGCAGTTTATGCAACAAGCAATCATTGTCTTCAGGAAAAACAACATTTTATACAAACTATGCATTTGTGAAATATGATTGACAACCAACAGCAGAGGTGACTGATAGCATGAAAGTTAACTTCCTTGCAAAAGAGAATTTTTTGAATACAGATAGTCTTTGAGTTGTGGCTATAACAGAGTTTAACAACATTAAATGAACTGCCACAAGTAATGACCAGCCATGAAACAAACAAAAAAAAACCAAAACCATCTCTAAAAGTTGTGCAAGAAAATGGAGGACGCTGCGTCTTTGTAAGCTTTAGCTGTCCGCATGATTTCCTATAGAGGACAGTCTATAATCTAGCTTTTAACTCCTACCTGAGCTTTACAGCTCAGAATTACAGCTAAAGCTTGCAAAGACTCAGCATCTTCCATTTCGCTGCACAACTTTTAGAGATGACTTTTTTTTTCAGTTCAATAGAAAAAGCTGCAGAAAGATTTTCTTTTCTTGGTCACTTTGTTTCTCTATTCTTCAGCTGGAGTTAAGGTTAGATTTTTAAAAGGGATAGAGATTGGAGAGTAGAGAGAGCATTTAGTGGGGAGGGAAGATCAGCAAGTTCATTCTTTCCAGCTTTTCTGTTTTTATATTGAAGAAATGTGGCTTTCTGGGGGAGAGGTGGTGAAGCAAGGGAAGGGTTTTGGGAGCCTTGTCCTGAAGCTGCCTGTCAGGCAAACTTCAGCTTCCAAAGCCAAGCAAGAGATAGGAGGGCTTTTCAGCCTTCTGCTGACCAGCTGATTGGCGCACAAAGTTCTGAAAACAGCCGCCAAGGAATTGTCGGGGGCCTAAAAATGGTGACTGCTTCCAGGAACCTTGGGGAGCAGGCCCAAATGCTATAGTCCCGTCGGGATGGGATGGAGGGAAAGAGAGGTGGAGGGAGCTGCAGCATCCCTGTGATCTGTCATAAGGTGAACGTCCATGGTGGCACTGCAGCTGTCATAACTTTGAAACAAGGTCATATATAGTTTTGGAGTGTGAGTCATAACTATGAACTGTTGTTAAGTGGCCTGTCATTTCTCAAGACCACCCATGATTATGCCTAAATTTTTCATCTTTCTTTTTAGTACATAGTATTAACACACACATTGGTTTGTTTTCCGGATATTTATATACTTGCCCAGATTATTCTGTTGTGACTTATTTAGAGGCAAAGTATATAAGAGCCGCAGTGGTGCAGTGGTTAGAATGCAGTACTGCAGGCTACTTCCGCTAATCACCGGCTGCCAGCAGTTTGGCAGTCTCACCAGGCTCAAGGTTGAGTCAGCCTTCCATCCTTCCGAGGTGGATAAAATGAGGAGCCAGGGAAGTCTACAATGCTTTTTACCACAGAGTAGTTCTGAGAGTCTTAAGATTGCTAGTTCATCCATGCTGCACCACAGGGGGTGAACTAGCTTTGTGGCAGTTAGCAGCGTCAGTAACACGATGCTAATCAATGTGAAGGATTAGATAACCATATACAATGTGAATATCTAATATACAGCAGCAGTGTGCTTGCCCGAGTCTGTAATCTTGATTTTGGTTTTATGTGTGTGGTTTCATCCTTAACTTTCACTATCCAAAGTTATAGTAGCCTTGAAAAAAGCAAGTATATTACCCATCCCCAAGGTTCCATCCATTACTGCACCATAGTCTCATGACCATCACTAGGTGCTAAGGAACCAGGCTCACAATTATGTCACAAAGATCTGTAGTCATATGATGGCCATTTACCACATTTCATGGCAGGTTCTGACGAGCAAAATTCATGGGGAAAGCAGCAGGGAAAGTCACAAGTCACTTGGGTAAGCCACCCTGCGCATGTGCAGCCTTTGCCATTAGCTCCTCATTCTCCAGAGCTCACTTTCAGCCTACACTGGGCTTCCTAAGTTCTGTCCAGCTTCCCGCAATTCACATGTAGATTGAAATGAACCCCTACTGTGTCTCCTTCAATTCATGCTCAGCTTATGCTCAATCTCTCAAGACATTCCCATCTTCCCCCCAGCCTCTCATAGCACTACTGCATTGGTCCTCCCAAGCTCTCCCCTGACTTCAACCCTTGTGCTCCTTGCTTTGGGACTTCCACCACTTCCTTTTTAATGACCTGCATGTCTTGGGGTTATGATTGCAACTGAGATTGCCATCGCTAAGTAATGCAGTCACATGACATAGCTCTTTATGACTGGAGGATAGTCTTAGAGCATGTCGCGTGGATGCAGATAAGCTGGGGGATCTTACTGGGGTGACTTGCAATCTTCTCTGCCAGCTTTCCCATTGACAGTTCCCATTGTGGGAAACCAGCAGGGAAGGTCACAAACGTGATCAAACGACATATAACCATGAACCGGACATCCAAGTGCCTGCTTGGATTGTAATCACATGATCTCAGGAGTACTGACATGGCTGGAGGTTGGAGGTCATAAATTTGAACAGTTGCTGAACAAATGGAAGTAAGCTGAAAACTTCCTGTACACCCTAACATGTTACAGTAGGTTTGCAGTTTTTCTTTATCCAAACTACTTGAACAAAATTGCTAAGAAGTTGCATTTAATTTCTTGGAACTTGGCTAAAATTAAATATGACAGTACAGTTGTGCCTTTGTAACAAATAACAGATAATCAGAGTTGAGACATGTAACTAAGGAAAGCAAATATCATGTGAAAAAATTGTACATATTCTTAATAGTACAGCAAACCCACTTTCCCTATAACATCATTAGCCCTATTCAGTATTTAGTTTTAATTGCCCAGAGGACAAATCATTTGCAACAGGAGCAGCACCAACAGCACAATGCTTTGCATGGATTCTTTTTTCGATACTTAGCTGCCAGCCTGAACTTTTCTCTTGACATTTGGACATAATCCTGAGTGTTAATGATTTCCATTTCAATGCTGTTGATCATTTCACCTTGTTCGTCTACCAAAAGTGAGATTTGAAAAAAAAGGCCTCTTAAGTCTTTCACTTGATTTTCCAGACTGACCAGTTCTCGGTGTCTTTGTTCAATCTCAGATAACTGGGCTTTAGTAATCTTGACCTCTGTAAGCAGATTTTCATTGAAGATCTCCCATTTCCCTTGTTCAACCATATTATTTAGTTCTTCCTCCGATACTTCTTTTCCTGCCACTTCCAGCTGACGCATAATGAAATCCCTACATTTTTCTTGTTTGGTTGTTATGGCATTATTGTACATAATCATTATGTTTTGGAAACGATGGAATAGGACTGCACGCTGAGAACTGAGGACTCTTCTAAGGGCAGATGATGAGCTATGTTCTTTTTCTTCCCTCTTCACTATTTTTGAAAGATCATCCAATCCTTTATTAATGTGCTCTGCTTGAGCTTTAATTGCTTTTGTATTGCTGCATTCTTTTTTAAGCACACTGAATCTTCTCATGGAAGCCATCAAACTTTTCTGCTGCTGATTAAACTTTTGAACATCCATTGCCAAACGATTAATGTCATTATGAAGTTGTTGTATTTCATGCAAGTACCTTTCAGTTATGGGCTCCTTTTCAAAAATAACAGCTGCTTGTTCAAATTCTCCTTGTTCCTCTCTAATAGCATTAATAACACGGTTGTTCTCTTCAAATAATTGTAGTTCTTTTGCTCTTAGTTTAAGCTCTTGAAGGCGGTCTTTCATCTTCTGTTGAATATATTAAGGTTCAGAAATATTAAACCCAAGGCAGCAGTGTATACCTAAGAATTAAAATCACTTGCATTAGCATTTATTAATCCACAATCATATGAGACCACAGCAGAAACTTTTATAAAGAAAAGTTGCAGAAATTTGCCAAATAGTGTAGCAGACAATTTCTTGTAGACTCTTTGCATCTGTTTTAAAAAGCTGTTTCGAAAGCTATATGGAAACTGAAATGCACATTATTTTTCAAATCTTAATACTGGTATGTTATTTCTTTCCTGCATTTTATCCTTTTTTTGGCAAAAATGATCAATGTATAAACTATTTTATATGTGTATTTTAATACACATATATTAGGGCTGTACAGTTTTTCAGAATGGGTGAGGTTGCAAATATTGTACTTTATTTACAGCTTTTTAAAGTGGATGTATTTGTCATTGGAATCGAGCATTTGTCTGCTGTTTCAGGTCAGTTGGTTATTGGAAACAGATGCTATCTTGTGTTCATACCACCTTTTTTATTTTTAATCCAAAGACCTGAAAAGCACTAATATCTCTTCCATACATTTTAGAAATAAGTATAATAATCTCTTCTTTCCTGAAAGAGAAAGAGGCTGTCCCTTGATCTAGTCCTGTTTTGCTCTGCAAAAACCTTCATATCCAAATGCCCTTATTTTCATCTATTGTCACTTCTTCCTTTCCTCCATGACTGCAAGTGTACTTTATATAAAATAAGATCCAGTAGCATATTATTTTAGGTAAGAAAAATCAAGCATTAAGAAAAATCAAGTAATTTAAAAATAAGTGGTAAGTTAAAATGCAGATAAAATGAAAGGTTTTAGGAGGAGTTCATTATGAGTATCGTAGCCACATTGCCATCAAGTCCTTTTCTGATTTCATCTTTTCACCATTCTTTTCTTTTTATTTTCAATTCTCTCCCTCCTCCCCCCATTCACTACACTACGATGGCTGGTAATCATATGGATAATACAACACTGTCCATCGGTACACTAGAAACTTCTGAGCATCATAGATGACCAGATTTGAAGAGGTGAATGCCAAATTATTTCCCCAACAACTGTTTCAGCTGGTTAGATACTGCCAATGAGTTTTGCATCTCTTACACTGTGAGTGGTCCCCTATGGGAGAAATAAGCTAGTCAAGGCAGGGAAAGGAATGAAATCTAGCAGATCCTGAATTCTTTGTCTTTTGGTTTTTTAAATATTAGCCTATGGACCTCTTAAATATCTATACTTGGAATTAACGTTTCCTACCCTTCCACTGTCAGAACTACTCTTGTATTCAACTTCAAATGACTCTCCAAAGTTGTCCCAAACACTGAGCATTGGTGGTACTTTACACATCATTTTGAATAAAGACAATTGATTTTTGGGAAATGTGACTAGGAAAAATATATCACACTTCCTTCAACTACCACTTCATCTTCAGAATTAGAAAGTACCTTTGCTTTAATTATAGTATTTGTATGATTTTTTTTCTCTCCTTAAGAAATTACCAGTCTGTATGCATTAGTTAGAAATCTAGGCTACAGCATTTCTTTTTGAGAATAGGATGCAAACAAGCAATGTTTCCTCCCTATGATGATTAGAAGACTGTCAGATTATGCACACCTGTGAAATCAAAAGAGCACAGATGCATATTTCTTACTAACACAAATCTAAAGCTACGGTAAAGCCATAAGATTTCATTTCGGCCAATTTACTCAGATTCTGTCAGAAAGAAAAACAGCAGTTGCTCTTCTGGAGCTTAGAATATTTCTTGAAGATACAGGTGTTTGATCCAGTGCCATTAAGAAGATCTTAAGTTCTTATTTAGTTTTCATACCCCCAGAGCACAAGCATTGGTTGGCCAATGTCAGTGGTGGATTAAGGCTCACTGTTGCCCTAAGCACTGACAAATCTTGGTGCTCCACTCCTTTGTACACACTGTACAAACAAAGCCAAGCTTAGGCTATATAAAAGTTTTTGTGGTGCCCACTTTGCGCCTGGTGTCCTAAGCACGTGCTTAGTCTGCTTAATGGTTAATACACCACTGGCCAATGTAAACTTAAAGTGAATCAACTGGTACGTAAAATATTCAAATTTATGTTACAGAAAAGAAATCATAGGAGTGTACTTAAATATCTCTATCATCTTTGCTTACAGAAAGATCTAGTACAAGGTTCTCATTCATATTTTAATTAGTCTTGAGAAGATTCATTTAGATGATGTGGCAAATTGAAGGCACACTGCAAATTGAAGGAGGCACATATCTACTCATATCTATTGGCTCTCCTATCCACTAAAGGGAGAAAAAAAAATACAATCAGTATTCCCAAACTTTCAAAAACTTAAGTTTCCCAGTTATCAGAGAAAATAAATAGTTGACTCCATTGTGCAGGTTGCAATACTGGAACACTTTTTTGGATATAAAGAAAGGACAGATTTCCTTACTGAAGGAGTAAAGCGATTCCTGCAAAAATTAATTAGTCCTGGAAGTATCAATACTAGAGAGACTCCTGATGATCTCATACTTAAACATCACTGTTTGAACTTCTACAGGACTGTTTCTATGTCCACCACAATAGATAATATTGCTTCCCTAGAATGTGGTAGGAAGCATTTCCCAGAAATCTCTGTCCTTCCCAATGGAAGTCAGTTGATATCTCAAATGGTATACATCTACACTTCACTGTCGAAGAGAAAAGTTAAGAGATGTTTAGCACTAGTTCCAGGTCACTACCATTGGCAGAGTGCCATGGAGAGTGTAATGGAGCAAAGTGTTTCTGGGTGTCAGAGACCCAACAGTACACATCCAATATAACTTCTTACCAGTTGCCTTTGTTTAACAACTACAGTTGTGTGACCAGCAACTCAATCATTAAGAAAAATGGTTGCTAAGTAAAAATAATGTGATTTGCAACTGTGCTTATGATTTTATTTCAGTTTCCTTTGCTTTATAGTGTCAGAAAGTTATGACTCCAAAAATATGGGGGAACCCAAACCGTGGGGAGGGTATCCAAAACTCTTGAGGAAGCCAGATAAAAGCATAAATATTGTAGCTCTTTTTTGCCACTTCTCCATCCTTTGGTATACTCCCCCAATGCTGGGATAGTTAGCAAGAAGAGAATTGATGTTTGTACTTGTGTTAATTAAAGATGAAAGAAGTAAGCAGCTATACATTGTAAAGAAAGAACTAGCACCAGATGTTTTCCTATTTCAGTTGTGAGGCAAACAAAAGCCTTCAGTGTGTAACTGATTAAAGTCTTGTCAATTTCAGGCAGCAGCAGCCAGCCTGCATTGAAACTTGTTACCTTGCAGTTAGCACTTTTAGGGACATGCTCTGGAAAAAGCAGCTCAGCAAGAGATAGCTTTTTAAAAGCAATGCCTCTACTCTAGAAGTGGGGGAGGGGAGGAAAAAACATGGTAAAAGGTACTAAGTAAATGCAGTGGTGAACACACACACATACACAGACATGGCAGGGGATAGAGCAAGAAATGCTATGAAGATTGTAAATATTGATATTGATTACAAAGTTATTTTTTCATTACTATTGTAACTGCAAATGGTCCCTGTCCAAGATAACTAAATGAGGACTATCTTTATAACTTCGCACACACATGCACACACACACACACTTAACAAACTTTAGCATTAGTATAAGGAATCAACAGGTTTTTTTGAATAAGATGACAAAAGATAATAGACCAATATGCCATCAATATCCTAAGTATTTTTCATGCTCCCTTTAAAAAAAAACACATTTTTTCTATGCTATTTCATGCTTTTTTGCCATTTAAAAAATGGTCTATAAGTCCTTGAAAAGTTTTTTTTTCCTGGTAACTCTAAATAGTCCTTTCTGGAATAATACTGCATATTTTTCTTTTTTCTTACATAATCATTGCCTCTAAGTAGTATATGTGGTAGATCAGAAATGCATAAATAATTTGGACTAGAAATTACCTTGGGTTTTGAGTGATGTAGTAGGGTCTGAACAGTAAATAGAGAAAATGTAGCTGGAGGGTGGGACATACTAAATTTAATGTAAGACTATCCCATCGTTTTTGTTTACTGTCACATTAAATTAGAATTTATTTATAATTTAATTTATAATTAATTTCATGTAAAAAATATTAATACAATTTTGCAGCAACTTCTAGAGGGACTGTGATGTCCAGAACTGAAGCTTTTGAGTATCTCACGTTGCCCTTAGGTTATATACTCTAAAAGGAGATAAATATATCCAAGGCCTGTATTAGCCTGAATATTGTTCTTTCCACAACTTTTTATTTGGAAAGTCCTTGTTGATGTTTATTGCAAATACTATGTATAATCCTAATGATATAAGGTTGAGATAATTAAGATAATTAAGAGCCTTGGTGGTGCAGGGTATTAAATGCCTAGCACTTAGTTCCAGCTGCCTGCAATTACTGCAGGCTCGAATCCCACCAGGCTCAAGGTTGACTCAGCCTTCCATCCTCTCGGGGTAGGTAAATTGAGGACCCAAGATTGTTGGGGGCAATAAGCTGACTTTGTAAAAATGCCGCTTAGTAATAAGCAGGCATATACAATGGAATGAAGGCAATTGCTGAGCACATTGGGTTGTGCTCCAAACATTGTAAGCCGCCCTGAGTCTCCGGAAAAGAGCAGCATATAAATATGAATTTTTTTAAAAAAGTTAACACTCCCAGAGAAAGACAGAATGGTTAAGAAATGAGGTGGAGTCATTGTATACAATGGCTGGTAATGAAACTAGAACAATCTAGATCAATCTGCAAGAACAAACCTGAGTTTTGAATATTGTATCACGCTATATCAACATAGATATGTGACCTGTGTTAATGCTACTGGGAGCAAGAAAGTAAGAGTCCTTCAAGAAGTAAAATTGTAATGTAATATTGGTTGAGCAATATTAAAAATACTATCTATGAATTCCCACCCCTAGGATTGGAGAGGTCGTTTCCCTACAAATATTTTGTCTGCTGTTACTGATAACTTTATGCTGTAAATTTGAAAGGCAAATACAATATTTCTCCATTACAGGTAATCCTTGACTTACAACCACAATTGAGCCCAAAATTTATTTTGCTGTTTTGTTAAGTGAGTTTTGACCCATTTTACACCTTTGTTGCCACACAGTTGCTAAGTGAATCATTTGCAGTTGTTAAGTTAGTAACCTGGTTGTTAAGTAATCTGGCGTTCCTGTTGACTTTGTCAGAAGGTTGCAAAAGGTAATCACATGATCTTGGGACACCGCAAGTGTCATAAATATGAACCAGTTGCCAAGCATCTGAATTTTGATCACATGAGTACTGGGATGCTGCAATGGGTGTAGGTGTGAAAAACGGTCACTTTTTTCAGTGCCAATGTAACTGAGCGGTCACTAAATTAACTGTTGTAAGTCGAGGACTACCTGTGCATAACTAACATTACAATTTCTTGGATAGCACTGTCGCAGAGACCTCAGCAATTAAGTAAACCATTAATGATAGGAATCTTAAGTGAGCATTTCAGAAGCAAAGGGAGGTAATATTTTCTGGTTGAAAGTACTCCAAAAAAAGTTAAACTCTATTGATTGCAGTGCTTATGTAAAATGATTTTTTCCAAACTACATTCTAGGGAAATCTAAAATTATTTATTGCATCCCTATTCACCTACTCTTCAGTGAAAAAAAAATTAGCAGAAAGATGACATTAGAAGCAACTTGTTTCCTGCCATTTTCTTGTGATAAATACTATTGAGAAAATACTATTATGGAAATTTTAGAGCAATAATTGTAAATTCTTCAGGCTAAATTTATTTTATGGATTCTCCCTTCCCTCTTATTTTAACTATTTACACATATTGATGGTAGCCAAAGAGATACCATTTGTATCATTTATTTTTTCCTGTTTTTATTATTTCTTATAAATATTTTAAGGTGGGGAACATACATAATATTCTTTCTTTGCCCTATTTTCTCAACAGCAACAACCCTGCAAGGTGGGTTGGGCAGAGAAAGAGTAACTGGTCCATGGTCACCTAGTTGGCTTTCAGGCCTAAGGGCAGGGGTCCCCAAACTTGGGCAACTTTAAGACTTGTGGACTTCAATTCCCAGAATTCTCCAGCCAGCTATGCTGGCTGGAGAATTCTGGGAGTTGAAGTCCACAAGTCTTAAAGTTGCCCAAGTTTGGAGACCTCTGCCTAAGGCAGAACTAGAACTCAAAGTATTCTGGTTTCTAGGCGATCACTCTCAACCATTACATCAAACTGGGTCAAATGTGACTTATCTAAATAGAGTGAGTACTCTAAATAGTATAATTCTTAAATAATATACCAAGGTTCTTTGGTAGGCTTGATGGGATTCACAACTCAATCTAAAAGTGTTTTCTAAAATCAAAAGTTTTAAAATCATGTCTATTAACACAAAAATCAAAGTGCAACAATAAACTTGTTATTAATCTCTTTGTGCTGCCTTGGATGAATCAAATACCAAAATAATTCATAACCAATTTCAAAATAATTTATACATTTTTATAAGCAAAGGAGGGATAATAATGTATTGCACTATATTTAGGTAGCAGAATGTTGACGAAAATATGCCTTAGCAGAAGAAGTAATAATAATACTTCTATAATAAATTTTGTTTAGATAATATACATAATTCAGAATTAGGATAAATTTGCATGTTAACACTATTAGAATCCTTTGTGATAGCTGAGCTGAACTACTGAGTTTCTATATTCAGTATTTTCATGCACAGCAGATGATGTCATTGTTAACAAATGTACACATACACTCCTCTTTTCATAATTTCTGTAATAAAAATGCTGAAGTTCCTCAACTGCCTATTTATACATTGTCTTAGTAAAGGATATTTTCTGTTTCTTTAATTCATTTTCAAACATGTATAATAAACTTATTATCATTCCCAAATCAAAATGTGATTTATTCACACACAGACAAACACAAACACGATTGTTCACTTAGTGCTGTGTGCTGTTGTTAATTTCACAACAAGATCTTTCTGTGGTCTATAAGAGTGTCAGTTACTCCATTGTCCAGACCACAAACTCTATTCTTTATTTTTCAGTAATCCAGTTTTAAAAAGATGTGTGCGAAGGGAGAATATATTTCCTGGCATGCTTTCAAAAGAAATTACATTTAATGCATTAAATACTTTTTAACAAATTAGCATTTCTGTATTAAAGCGATATATTTCTTCAAACATGTACAACAGAAATAATCTCGCATTTAGCAGAGAACAAACACTATCTTAAAAACATTAAATATTACATATTTTTAATTAAGATTATTTGGTATATGGTAAACAGAATATACTTACCTTCTTCCTTTTAAAAATCCTGTTTTTCAGTATCGTTTTGTACTTAAGGATATGACACTTGCATTATCCATGTGTGCATACATAATAGATCTGGAATGCAATTCCCGTTTTAAAAGTTTCTGCTTGCTTAATCTCTCTAGAACTTAATTACTTAGGAAGTGTGTCTTGAAAAACCATGGATCGAGAGTCTTAGTTGGTTATATTGCCCTGTAGTAGAAAAGCAAATTAGTTACTTTACTCCTAGAGAATCTGGTTGTTCCTGTTAGAGATACTGTACAACCTTTCTTCCAAGGCGGGCCATTTTATTCTAATGAGCCAATACCAGGAAGTGTTTTGTCTAACTCTTTCCTTACTGTAATTTCTAGCTTACAGTGAAAATATCTTGCTTACTACTATTGCTTTCCTAAAAATGAAGTCCCTGAACATCAAATACTTACAATGAAAACTAGGAAAACATTGAGGAAGGCAGAATGAAAGTTTGTTTATAATTTAGTAATGTTTTATTAGTAGTTGTTAACTTCTACTTAGCTTGGTATTTTTATTCTTTTGCAATTTTGATGTAAACGATCAAAACTTAAGCAATAAAAAAGGTTTTTTTTAATGAAAGAAATATATTGTTAACAGAGAAAAACTTCTTTGAAATTATTGCTGAGAATTGAAGAGAATTATGAACTTGCTTAAATGGTCTGTGTGCAAACTGAGTTTTACCCATTTTGCTGTCTGTTTGTATTTTCAAATTATTATTATATAGCTGAACCAATACACGACAACTGAAATGCTATGAAGATGTGGTACAGCACATCATTTTATTCATTCAATATATAAAGTGGTAGTGGACGGGAAGAGCAATTCTTATATGGTGTTGAACTCCATATATTAATTCCATTATTGAACCATTATTAAAATGAATGAGGAAATAAACAGTTGTGAAAACGGTTGAAAATAGTGGATTCTAATGAAGTTGACAAATTTAGGTTTTTCTTCTGTCTCTGTCTCAAACCTCTTTGACATTAAGCTCTCTGAATAATCTAGACTTGTAGTCTCAGCCCAATACATTTCATAGAGTAATTATAAAGATTAGCTGGGGGAAGAACAGTGCATACTATACTTAGCTCCCTTGTATGATTCTGGTATAACAATTGTCTAGTGCCAAAATAGGTAAATTTACAAACATACGTTTAGGGAAAGATTTACAGAGAAGCTGTTTCCCTTCTCTAAATATAATCTCACTTTTCTTGTGCAATGCTTCTTGGTAGTATTCTACATCATAGTATTCTCCATTTGTAATCCAACAAAGCACTGAGCTGAGGAAGTCTATTTTAGAGAAACTTAACAAAATAAGTGAAGTACAAAGAGAACACTTTCTTTTTACTAAACATGCTCCTGGTTCCAAATCAAAGGTTTTAGTGCAGTTCTTGTCAGTACTGTTTACAGTATGTAGACATTTTCAACCTACACTGAAAAAAATGTGCTGGTTTGTAGTTCATTTCTAAGAAATGGAAATACTTTTCTAAACTTTTTAATAACTTTGCCATGACTAATGAAAATTGATACTTTTCCTTGGAAGAACAAAAATAGGAAGATCAATCTTATCAACTACATTGTGTATAGGCTTTTCTATATTTTAAATCTGGTATTTTTTTCAAACCTATCTCCTCCATTGAGCTGCCAACCTGCCTGTAAATAAGGGCAGCTTGGAACCTCATCAGACAGGTAGATCACAAACCTGGAAATGTCCATCCGCTACAAGTACAGGACTTTTTGTAAACTTACAGCTGCTTCTAAGAACAGTTTGCAAGTTTCAAATTTGTAAGAACAGTTATTTATAGTTTTTCTTTGTAATTTGACTTTTGATATAATATTTTATTCTGACATAGTTGTGTTATGAAGAAAGATATACACAAACACTTCTATCACATTCCTAAGGGTATTTATTTTGAAGTGAACCAAATGAAACTTCCTCTCATAAAAAGCTCATACGGCTGCTTTCTTACAAAATGGCATTGTAAGCTTATTGTCATATGATCATCAGATTCAGACTTAAGCATTTTCACATAAAAGACTTTCCAATATGATTTCTCGCATGTATTTGCTTTTCAGAGGATTATTCTAAAAAGGGCAGCATTTTCAGGAGGTATAGGTTCTAGAAAGTATAATAGGAAAATAAAACTTCAACTGCCTTCTGTAGAAAATTATTTGAATTTAGTTCATCCAGGATGGGCTTTCTGACATTTAAGAATAATGGAAAAATAAATTAACCATTTGTATTTATTCCACTGAGAAGAAACTGTTAA
The DNA here is from genome assembly GCA_009733165.1 of Naja naja. Classification (NCBI taxonomy): domain Eukaryota; kingdom Metazoa; phylum Chordata; class Lepidosauria; order Squamata; family Elapidae; genus Naja; species Naja naja. The sequence goes on along the minus strand of CM019152.1, from coordinate 24,024,106 downwards.
TAAATAGGCAACCGCAATATTTATGTTTGGCTACAGAACAATATTTGGTATCTTTACTGATTCTGCTTATTCATATTGATTTGCATTGATTTTTAACCACAGTAGGTAGCACTACCATATTTTTATTTGATCTTTTCCCCCCTTAGATTAGCAAATAAACAAGACAAAGAAGGTGCCTTGGCAGAAGCAGATGTGATTGAATATTTATCTCTTGAAAAACTTGTCAATGAACACAAATGTCTCTGTCAGATTGTAAGTGCATTTTAAATAAGATTAATTTCTTTAGACATGTTGCTTGGCAGAATTTTGAAATGTAATTATGCAATTCTATCACTTTATTTTTCTCCATATCACATGCCTCTTTATGTCTGATTAGTGACGGCCATGAGAAAGATGATATGGTTGCTTATTACCTGGATGATAAACAAATTTCAAATGTCATTTCTCAGAAAAGTATTAAAGGAATATCCGCCTCTGTAATATTGGGTTTTTTTAAAGCATTTAATTTCCTGATGAAGGTAATACTCAGGTATTACTATCTGTATTGTTGGTTCCTAAACTGAGGAGGCTAATCAGTTCAGTCTTTTTAAAATTGTCTGGTCTGTTATGGACAACTTCTTATAAGTTATAAAAAAAATTGCATGGAAATGTCCATGTAGTCACCAGGAGCTATGATTGATTTGAAAGACTGTAACAACAATAGCAACAACATGCTATGGAAATACAAGTTTCTGTTAACAATTATATTTTCTACCATTCACTAATGCAGTTGGTCTTTTACTTCTGACCACAATTGAGCCCGACATTTATGCTGCTAAGTGAGAAATCTGTTGTGAGTTTTGGCCCATTTTACGACTTTTCTTAAGTAAATCACTGCAGTTGGTAAATTAGTAACACTGTTGTTAAATGAATCTGGCTTCCCCATTGACTTTGCTTGTCAGAAGGTTATAAAAGGTGATCACATGATCCTGGGATACATAAATATGAACCCAGTTGCCAAGCATCTGAATGTAAATAACATGACCATGGGGATTCTGCAATGCTCATAAGTGTGAAAAAGGGCGTTGGTACTTACCTGAGACGCCCGTTCTCTCTGAGCTGTGTAGAGCATCCAGAAGTGAGGTGCTCAGACTCCTGTTGTGTAGGCTGGGCTAAATTAATTAGCAGGACGCGCCTCCTCCTCCTCGATGCTCCTCCTGCGTCCCCAGTTTCCAGCGAAGACGAAGTACAGAAAAGACCCCGTCTAACTATATACAACCAAAAAAACAAGTAGCTGGCCGGAACACTGCCACCCCCAAACAGACGGATACAGGGAGGGGCTGGATGCTCTACACAGCTCAGAGAGAACGGGTGTCTCAGGTAAGTACCAACGCCCTTTCTCCTATGAGCTGTTCCGAGCATCCAGAAGTGGGACATGCCAAAGCTAGGAAGGCTCGTTGGGAGGGGATCCATCTGACAGACACCTCACTCAATCCTTGAGAACCTGCTGCAGCACCCTCCTGCCAAACGAAGCCTCCGCAGAGGCAAAAACATCTATTCTATAATTCCTAATAAAGGGAGAGGGAGAGGCCCACGTAGCAGCCCTACAAATCTCCTCAATTGAGGCTTGGGTGGCCCACGCTGCCGATGTGGCCGCACTCCGGGTGGAGTGGGCAGTGATGCCCTGAGGAATCGTACTCGATTGGGCCTCATACGCCCTTGCGATAGAGGCTCGCAGCCACCGGCCAATAGTGGAAGAGGACACTTTATGTCCTAGATTACCCGGAAGGAAAGAGACGAACAGGGCCTCTGATTTGCGGAATGGCGCTGTGTGCTTAATGTAGATACGTAGGGCTCGCCTAACGTCTAGATGATGCCACTGCCTTTCGAGTCGGTGAGACGGAGCCACGCAAAAATTTGGGAGGACTAACTCCTGAGCCCTATGAAAGGCAGAATTGACTTTGGGAAGGAATGTCGGATCGAGGCGAAGGACCACCCTGTCCTCATGAAATACGCAAAGATCCTTCCTGATGGAGAGGGCAGCGATTTCAGAAATTCTCCTAGCCAAAGTGATGGCCACCAAGAAGACCACTTTATATGTCAGTAGTTGGGTACTGATCGACCGTAGTGGCTCGAAAGGCTCCTTGGTAAGGGCGTTTAAAACAATGTTGAGGTCCCAAGTAGGGAACCTATGGATAGTTGGCGGTCGCAGATTCGTGGCTCCCTTGAGGAAACTATGCACCCGTGGATGACTGGAGATGGATTTGCAACCGGCCCAGGATAGCACGGAGGCCAGCGCCGCCACCTGTCTCCGAAGTGTATTAGGAGAGAGACCCTTATCCAGGCCCGCCTGAAGAAACTCTAGCAGCTGAGCCACTGAGGGAGAAGAAGGGTCTACCTGCACCTTAGTGCACCAGCGACAGAAACTAGACCAGGTGGCATTGTAGATCCTATTCGTAGACGGTCTCCTCGCTGCCTGGATGGTCTCAATCACCCTAGAGGACATTTGCTCCTCCCTCAAACGCTGCCGCTCAACCTCCAGGCGGTCAGGTTGAGCCATTGGGGCTCTGGGTGATGGACCGGGCCCTGAGAGAGTACGATCTCTGACGGAGGAATGTGCCACGGCTCCGCTACGGATAGCTGTTGCAGATCCGCGAACCAAGTCCTCCTCGGCCAGAAAGGAGCCACAAGTATGACTTCTGCTCTCTCCTCCAGGACCCTCTGGATCAGCCTGGGTATGACGGGTAGAAGAGGGAAAGCGTAGAGGAGACCGTGGGGCCAAGGACAACGGAGTGCATTCGTGTCCTCTGCTCCCTGAGACGGATACCGGGAGAAGAACCGCGGGAGGTGAGAGTTGAGAGGCGTGGCGAAAAGGTCGAGGACCGGTAGTCCGAACCTCCTGATAATCTCCTGAAAAAGTGAGGGGTGAAGACGCCACTCCGACGGGTCAATCGTGGCCCTGCTGAGCCAGTCCGCTTGTATGTTTGAAGCGCCCGATATGTGTTCTGCCTTGATGGAGAGTAGGTGTAACTCGGCCCAATGGAAAAGTCTCTCTGTTTCCCGCATCAATGACTTGGAATGCGTGCCCCCTTGTTTGTTTATGTGGGCTTTCACTGTCACATTGTCTGTGAGAATCAGCACATCCCGTGATGTTAGTTTGGGCCGAAACCCCCGTAGTGCGAGAGAGACGGCTCTCAACTCCAGCCAATTTATGTCGTGTGCCCGATGTAGACTGGACCATCGACCCTGGGTTGAGTGAGAGAGGAAATGAGCCCCCCAGCCGCTCAGGCTGGCGTCGGTTGTGATGGTTAATCGTCGTGGGTCTCTGAGTGGACATCCTTGAAGAAGCGCTGGAGAGGACCACCAACTGAGGGACCTCAGAACCGCGGCCGGTAACAAGACTCGAAGGTTGGATCCGTCGCGTCCCGTCCGTTGAAAAGGTAGGAGAAACCACTGGAGGGGCCTGGTATGAAAACGAGCCCAAGGGACAATATGTATGCAAGATATCATCTTACCCAACAATTGTGATAATACTGACAGGGGAATCCTCTTAAGCGTCCTAACTACCCCTACTAACTTGGTGATACTATCCCGCCGATCCGGGGAAAGGAAAACCTTCTCCTGAACAGTGTCAATAATCGCTCCCAAGTGAATGATCCTATAAACGGGAGTCAAATGGCTCTTGTCCCAGTTCACAGAAAACCCATGCTGTTGGAGGGAATCAATGGTAAGCCATGTGTCAGAAACAGACTGAGAAACAGAAGACGACAAAATTAAAATGTCCAGATAACAATGTAGCCTGATGGGTTTGGCCCTGAGAGATGCGGCCAGAGCCGCCAAAACCTTCGTGAACGTCCTAGGGGCCGAAGCTAACCCTAAGGGTAGAGCGACATACTCGTAATGTAGGTCATCATAACAGAAACGGAGGAACTTGCTATGGGAAGGCCGAATAGGAATATGTAAATATGCTTCAGTAAGATCGATGGAAGTGAGAACATCGTTCTTCCTAATGCACATGAGTATGGATTGAAGGGTAGACATTTTGAACTTACGGTAGACTAAGGAACGATTCAGGCGTTTGAGGTCCAAGATAGCTCTCCAACCCCCCGAGCTCTTGGGTACTAGAAAAAGATGGGAGTAGAACCCCCGGCCTCTCTGATCCAGGGGAACTGGTTGGATGGCCCTGATGGCCAGAAGATGGGATATGGCTTCCCGCATGAGAGCTCTCTTCTGTGGGTTCCTAGAAAGAGGACTGGACATGAAGAACTCAGGGGGGGTGGAGAGAAATTCTAGAGCCAAACCAAGTCTCACGGTGTCCCTAACCCAGGCATCTGAGGTTGAGGCAGACCACCTGTCCGCAAATAGTTTCAACCTGCCTCCTATGGGAAGGACCTCGTTCGTCCTACTTGGACCTCTGAAAGGTCTTGTTGCCCGCCCCCCTGTACTGTCTTCTGGGCTGACCACCCCTACGACCTCTGTGGGAAAAGTCCAGCTTGTCGGACTGATTACTCTGTCCCTGGAAGGGAAACCTGTGGTACCTTGGGGTATAAGATCCCTGGGATGGGGGCCGAAAGGAGCTCCTACGAAAGGACTGTTGAAAACAGGAATCTGATCTCCTATAAAGGGAAGGGAGAATTTTCTTCTTATTTTTAGTTTCTATTAGGAGGGGCTCTAAGGCCGCCCCGAAGAATTTGCTGCTGGAGATGGGTGCAGAGGCAAGCTTCCATTTGTGCTTAGAGTCTGCCTGCCAGTGTCGCAGCCAAAGCAGCCTCCTAGCCGAGATCTGAGAGGCGATGGCTCTCGAGGAGAACTTGACCGCATTGTAAGTGGCATCCGCGGAAAACTCAGCAGCAGCGGTGATCTTTGCGATATCTTGATGGGCACGAATGTTGGAAGGAGGTATAGTCTCCCTCAGATGACGAAGCCATCTAAGAGAAGAGCGGGTAAAAAAGGAGGCCGCTGTGGCCGCCCTAATTGCCCATGCGTCTGAGACATGAGCTCGACGTAAAGCCAGTTCCGCCCTCTTCTCCTCAGGTTTGAGGGCCTCCTCCGCCTCCCCAGGGATGGCTGTTGAAGAAACTAAAGCCACGATTGGTTCGTCTACCTCGGGCGTATTCAGTGAAGCGGAGAAACCCGGGGCCATGTTATACAGTTTCTTGTCGTATCCGGAGGGGGCAGGATAAGATGCTGATAAGGCCCATTGTTTGTCTACCAGTTCCTCAAATATGTGTGGAACCGGAATCACCTCAGTTTCAGTGGGTGGGTGAGAAAAAATCAAATCCCCCTGTTTCTTTTGGGTCCCCGAAGGCTGCGGGTCAGGAGACTCATCAAGGCAAGCCGTTTTCCTAGCCTTGAATAAGAGAGACTTGAATAGTGGCGGATGGAAAAGACCCGTGAAAACCGGTTGGTCCGGAGTAATGCCCTCGTCATCAGACATACCCCGCTCCAAGGGGTCCGCCTCAGAGGTGTCCTGGGCATAGTGATGTAAGGACTCCCCCCCCTGTTCTAACCATTCATCTGGGTTCAGACACTCCCTCGGTTCCGGGGGGGTTCTAACACAAGGGGAAGGAGGGTCCTCATGTGGGTATTCTGACTGGTCAATAACACTTACTGATCTTCCAGAAGCCGAAGCGTAGTCGGGAAAGGATTGTTGACTGTGATGTCGCGAACGCCTTAAGCCCGAAGCTATACCCTTCGCGATGGCCAACTCCATCCACTTCCTCATTTTCGCTGGGACTTCCGCCATCACATCTTCCTCCTCCTCTTCCTCCCGTAAGCCTGCAGCGGTAGGCGTAAAGGTAGCTTCAGGTGTTCTGCAAGGAGGTGGACCCTGCGATATATCACGTGGAGAGGAGCCACGCCTAGAATGGACTGAGAGATCAAGGACCGGGGCCACTGGACTAGGAGGCCTGGCGGGAGTCACGGTCACAGAAGCAACCGATCGCTTAACTTCTCTGGTTCGCTTACGAACTTGTTTTTCAAGGGCCTGGTGCCTTCTGAGGGCATCTTTCTCAGCTGCTTTTGAAGGTCTTCCTGGGTCAGTTGACTTCTCCCGGGGTCTAGTAGAGGAAGATCTGATGCCTTGACCACTGGCCATAATGGTAATATGTCAGAATGTTGAGTGAGCCTCAGGCCGCAATTCCAGAGAAAGATAACCTTGGAGAAAAGTTTATCCCGGCCCCCAGTAAGGGAAACCGAAGAAGGCAACAAGTAGAAGTCAATACAGAGTCAGTCAAATACAAATTGAGATAGAGGACTGCAGCTGAGGCCCCCAGCAAGGGAAACCCAAATCAGAGGGGGAAAAAACCCAAGGAATGGTCCTGGCCCCCAGCAAGGGAAACCCACCGGACAGAATGATATATATATTCACTTATGATATTTCCATATATGGCTTTCCCCCCTTTTCCTTCCATTTTATTTTATTTTATTTTATTTTATTTTATGTTATGTTATGTTATTTTTTTATTTTATTTTATTTTATTTTATTTTATTTTATTTTATTTTATTTTATTTTATTTTATTTTATTTTATTTTTTAATGTATTTATTAAAATAAGTCCGAAAGAAAAAGGCCAGTCCCCAATCTGGGAAACCTCAGACCCAAAATAAAGACTCAGTACCAATCAGGGGAATAAGCGCCCCAGTCCCAGCAAGGGAAACCGGCTGGGTAAACAGAGATCCAAAGCTGCCAAAAAGCTTTCCGATATCGAAACTGAAACCGTAAATAGAAATCTGCTCAGCGCAACCCAAAGGGGAAAGAAAAGCAGCCAAAAGTAACTGAAAGGCACCAAAAACCACAAGGAAACACCCCGTAGCGGCTCCGGACCTCACCCCGAAAAACCGCAAGCGAAAACAAACTGCCGATCAAGAGATCGGAAAGATAAGCCTTGTGGCAGCCGCCGCCAGGCGTTGCGAGGCTTCTTGTAGCTGGAAATAGACCCGGGAAAAGAGAAAAAAATCCCCAAGCTACAAGCGATCAGTAATTTCCCTCCTAGGAGAGGAAAAAAAGGCAAACCTGAACTCCTAAACTGTCCTGCTTGACAAAAGAATCCCTGTTCCGGCCAGCTGAAGAGAAAAACCCAGCTATCTGTAACAGAGGCTGAGCTGGAACTGGGGACGCAGGAGGAGCATCGAGGAGGAGGAGGCGCGTCCTACTAATTAATTTAGCCCAGCCTACACAACAGGAGTCTGAGCACCTCACTTCTGGATGCTCGGAACAGCTCATAGGAGAAATAAGTCAGTTTTTTCAGTACTGTTGTAACTTCAAACAGTCACTAAATGAACTGTTGTAAGTCAAGGACTACCTTACAATGAAGAATGTTATACATTGACAGAGAAAGGAAGATTGTTCTTGACTGGCATGCCAACATTCTCCATATAAATGTTTCTTTCCCCATATGAATGTTTTCTATAAGCATCAAATGTCATTTCACTTGTGTTGAAATCAGAGATGTAGGCCAGGCACAATTGAATATAACAGTGCAGGCCATTCCAAATATCACTTGAACCTATGATAGGTTTTGTCTTAAGCTCTTCTTTCCATATGGTATTCTTGAGCGATGTGGATGTCGATTATACTAACCCCTCAATAGTGGTGCATTGGGATTCATAGAATACAATTATATTAATTGTTTTGTTTTTAATATTAATAAATTTACACTGGAGTTTCTGAAAATGGAGCAGCATGTAAATTGAAGTATTAACTTGAGCTGCTTCAACAGTTGAAATAGCTAATATTTGAATGAATGAATAATTAACAAATAAATTACAGACTGGTTATTTTCAAAGTCTGTTTTATTATAGAATTGGGATTTGCAGATAAATCCAGTTTAGTAAATGATAATGTAATTTGTTCTTATTCCAGTTTATTTATGTAACTTAAAATATGCATTTCAGTTCTAAATATACTTTTTATTCACTTAGATTAATATTAAAACTAAGTGAGTTATGGTGACAGAAAGAATGCTGCTAAAAACCAAGGAAGAACCCATATGCTCTACTGCAGAACGTAATGTTTTGTGGCAGAGCATTTGTTTAATACTTGGAAAATAAAATTTTGGTTTAATCATTCTTGTCTTAAAAAGTTAGAATTTCAAGACAAGAAATTCTTGTGGGAATTTATTGGGAGCAGCAACAGGTTTTGAAAAGTAATTTTCAGACCATGTAGGCAAACCTGAATCTATATCCCTCTGGAAAGCTGTGTATTAATTGGATGGATCAAAATATGAACAAGTTATCATTGACAAGTGTGCTGCACAGTCATTTTCAGAAATTGTCAGTGAGTCCATAACTTATTGTTCAATTTCATATTGCTATAGCAATATGAAGTAGTGCTGATTTTTCTGTTGGTTATAGGAGCCTTGTTCTGCTGTTGTGGGCTATGGAAGAAAAATTGACAAATCGATAAAGAAAGGTTTACTTTGGCTGTTACATACTATAGCAAAAGATTTTGATGTCTTGCACGAAAGAATTCAGAAAGACATCACAGAACAAAAAGCCATTGAAGAGCAAGAGAAACGAGAGCGAGCAGAAAGAGTGAAGAAGATAAGGAAAGAAAGGTAGGTAGAGTAAGTCATCTTTCATTTATGTGAAATATTTTATAGTACATTGCAGATGGGATTTCAGGTTCTGTACAGCAAAGACCAGAATATGTAGATCTAACATGTAATACATTCAGTAATTGTGTTTTCATATCAGACATGATGTGACAAGGGTCTTCAAACTTGGCAAGTTTAAGACTTGTGGACTTCAACTCCCAGAATTCCTGAGCTAATATGATTGGAGGAGGAATTCTGGGAGTTGAAGTCCACAAGTCTTAAAGCTGTCAAGTTTGAAGATCCCTGTGATATGACATAGTCAAAGGTGTTAATGATCATCTAAGAATGACATTTCCAATCTGACCATTGTTTACTCAAGACAAGAAATAAAGTCCAGAATCATACTGGTGTTCATCATATTTGTTGAATTCCAAGGCAGTTTAGTCCTTGGCTAGAAATTGTGGGTTTTAACACCATACTTGGTGGGGAAAGTTCATTTAGACACTCTGAAGGATTTGCAAAAGAGGGTACAAGTTCAGACTGATAGAACAGAAAAATGCATTTTCCTTATAGTATAGCTACTGTAGTTAATCTTTATTAATATTTTCTCATTTTATGCTAACTTTGAGTAATGTGTCCCAGATTCTAAGAGCATGCAGAATTTGTCATGTTGATATGATATTTGAATTATAGACAAAAAAGAAAGCAACTTATCATCTATACATTCAACTTCTGATGGAAACAGTTACAAGTGTTTGTTTTTAACAATTTAATACATGCATTAACTTGTTCACTGAATATGGAGTTTTAAAGAAGGCTAGGTCTGCCACTAAGTCTATCAAGAAGGGAAAATGTAATACTTCTTTCTGACCAATAGATGGAATTCTTTTTTTCACTCTTTAACTTTGCCTTTTAAAAGAAAGTAATGACTTTCTTTATGCTCCATCTTAAAAGCCAAGAATAACCAATAAAACATAGAATGGGGATATATAATTGGAGAGGCTGCAAAAGGAGTATGAAATTATGTAGGTATGCTAGCATCTATCACCAGCTACTTACTGTGCTAAAACAGGCTGATCTTTAAAAGACAGAATGAGTGGTAAGAGTCAGCCTTATATGGACTGGGCCAAGCTAGGGATACTTAGCAGCTCTTTCCTTTCCAACAAACATGGTCAACTGTGGTGATAATCTGGACCTCTCAAAGGACACTCTGTGGTAATAGCAATGCAGTTAGACCTGAAAACAGTCAGCACCATCAGCAGTCCTCTGACAGCTAGCATACATGGAGGCTGGTAAAAGCACGAATCCTCCAGCTGCAGACCAAAACTCAGTACATCAGATCTGTCCATTGCTAGAATGGTGGTAAGAGAATCAAACGGCATCAGAATTGGCAGTATGTGAGAAGAGACGTATTCCATAACAAAGGAATAAGTAGGACATGAATCATAACAACGGTTTTCACTTCTAACCAAAGGAGAACACATAAAATGGCTTAAAATCTCAGAATACGAAATTGGACCAGTTTTTTCATTCAGATAAATGGAATCTGGTAGGGATTTCTTAGTGACTCTTCACTATGTTCAAATTTTCTTTTAGCTAACTAGAAAAAAGTGAGATACGTTTTTAGCCAGCATACCAAATTATAGTGGAAATATATCATAATACTGAAAAGAACACTTACTAACTTCAGCAATTTAGAATCTGTAATAATTATTTTACATTTACCAAATATGTAGAATTGTTAATTTCTTTCAGTTGTACAGAAATTCATATAATAAAATTTGAAAACATACAAATTCAAGTCAATCAGGCAAATAATGCATATTTGTATTATCTTGGTATCTGTTTGGTTTATAACCATTTCTTTCTGTTGAATTCAATTTTGATTTTAACCCTGTCATAAAATAAGACAAGTGGAACAGGAAATATAAGCATGCAACCTCATTTTACTTTGAATCAAAAGTTTATTTCATGAGCAATTTGGAACATGAAAGCCATCAAAGTACAAACAACATTTCAGCAAGATAATACTTACATCAACAACTCATTGCAATGAGGTCCAGAGACTAGCAATGAGCAGCTACCATCAGTGGCCATGATCTGAGATAAAACCCCTTCTTATATACTTTTTCTCTACATCCCTAGAAGATTACCAGGGCAACTTCCTCATTCATTGTGCCATCCTGTTGCTCTTGTCATCTGCACTTTTTGGTTCCGTATTCTCATAATGTCCCCGACAATTATGTCCAAAATAGCCCCAAAACTAATTGAATTGCAACTATTAGGTTTACACAATTGCAGATTACAAATTTTCCCTTAGTTTGCATCTTTTATCAAGCTAGTGCTAATATACTATCATATAAGAAGCAGTAAAAGCCAGGTTCAGAGCATAGACACAGGTAGAGAGTTAAGGGTCTCCTCTTACAACCCTTTGCTTTAAGGGCAGAATAGAACATATATTTCAGTAAATTAATGAAAGCTACATTATTCTAATAGAAGAATTGTAAGCAAGGTTTCACATTGATTGTTTGTCTGTCTTCAGGTCAGTTCTTTCAACTTCACATCCATCTTTTACAAGTTCATCAATAACACTTTACTGCATTTTGATGTAATGCATATGAACTGTTTTCAAATTTTGTAATATTCTAAGAATTTTTAATTTTAGTTAATCCAAAATATCTTCTTTTCTGAAAAAATAATAAGAGAACAGAAAGAGAGAGAAGAAAATGAACGGGAAGGAAGGAGCATTTTGGATGAAGAAGACTCTGAGCTTGTAACTGGAAACCCATTTCAGCCCATATCAACTGTAATCACTAAGGTATTGGAGCAATAACCCATGGAAAAGATTTGTGGCAAATCAATTCATTGTTCATGAGTCCTTTAGCCAGTATTGTATTTTTGAAACAAATTCAAATCCCTTTCTTTTATATTTGGCCCTTTTTTCCCTTTTCTTTGTGTTATTTGATACTAGTGGTTATTTATTTTTCCTTTGCTTTCTGTTTTATTTTTCTTGTTCCTCTTATTTAGATCATATTAATAACTATGTTTGCTTCTCTACTAGCTCCTTTTGCTTGCATGATAACTAATTATGGTGTATTGAAAAAATTGAACCCATTACCACACAACAGAGTATTTTTGATAAATCTCTATCAAAATTACTTTTGAGATACTTCTTATCTGGCTATACCAAAGTAACTTGTATTTTTCCAAAACACAGGAGAACTTGTGTTCCTGTTCTGGGGATGCATCATGTAAGATAAGGCTGCACTAATGTTAGGTTACTACTTATATCTAGAAGACCAAAGGGATTTATTTCAGCCACCTATGTTAGGACTGTTTCTTCTACCTTTGATAGGTCGTTGAGAGTAAGAACCATTAAACTTTTCTGAGCTTCTCTTCAGGCCATAAACTTTGTCAGATGTATAATCGTTTTATAATTCAATAATGACTTTTCTAATACTGGCCGCCACCTCTAAATTGTTTTCTCTGTATGTTTTTAAGCTTCCTTTTATTTTAGCTTCTTGTTTCCACAGCCTTTTTTCAATAATTACCTAGTTTTTCTATGCTTCCTTAATTCTGTAGGTGGCCAAATAATGTTCAGCCTTGTCTGAACGTTAAGTGGTATTTTTTATCTGGTTTGGTAGGATTGGTAAGAACTATTCTAACACTGAATATCGAATATGTATATTCTAATATGCATGCTTTGTTACATTGTATCACTGTAATGTGACTTGCTTAATTTTAATCTGTTATAGTAAAGTTGTGTAAGTTCTTTGGACTTTTCCTGTAAAGGTGGATGCTAACCAAGCTGCCAATTGCTGCTTGGGCTTTATAAATGTTGTTCTCTATCATATATTCCAAAAACTCTTCTATATTTTTCCTTTTGTTAATTTTGGGATTAAGGTAAACTGGATTTTAAGAATATGAGTATGTTTTTAAAACAGAAGAAACATCAATAATTTGTGCAATGTTGATGGCACTATTCTGATTACTGAAAACACAACTATACATAATATATAATAATTAAACTGTGAACAGTAAAGGAGTCAATAGTCAAGAAATATGCCACAGATTAACACTTGGTAGAGTAGCATTGAAAGCCTTGGAAAATATATTTAGATGCCAGGATCTGCTTTTAATACAACAATCAGAATGGTGCAGGCATTGGGTTTTTTTTTCTTGTGTCATTGTGTAGAAGTTAAAGTTGGACTTTGAAAAAAATCAGAAGAGAAACTATTGCTGCTTTTCAACTTTAATATTGGGGAAGATTTCTTACAATGTAATGGATAGCCCTGAAACCAAGTAAAATGAATCATGGAACAGAAGAGTTTCTCATTTAAAGTAAAAACATTCAGACTCAAATTATAATACTTGGCCACTTTATGCAAAAGAGCTAATTCTCTGGAGATGTCTATAATGCTGGAAACAGTAAAAACAAAGAGAAGAGGACAGTAAGGTAGTTGAACTCAATTTCAGCAGTGTGGACAGAACGTGGATGAAAGACCCGAAGGATCAGATTAGAGACAGTTCTCTTGGAGAAAATCTGTTTATGTGATTGTGAAGAGTAAATACAAACTTGATGGCACATGGTCAATCAAAGGATAACAATTTTCAAAGATACCAGGTTTTATAAGTGGTGCCTTTTTAATTAATTTTTTGGAATAATAGTTCAGAATATGAAAAAAAGCTGCCGTGATATCAGAATCAGTATAAGTAATTAAAGGCTTAGTTTTCTCCACATGGGAAAAAAGCTTTACTTAATATTTTATGCATTATCCATAGCAATATGTCAATAAAATTGTATAGAAATCCATAGGCTCATATAAAGAATTGAACTAAGGCTATTGAGAATATTTGCACAGTAAAATTTCAAATACCTGAAATTCAAAGCAATTAAAATGTAAAGTTATATAAGCAGTTTTCTTAGAAGATCCGAATATTAATTAGAAGTTCCATTATATGAAATTGAAGAGTAATTTATTTTATATTATTGGTGATTTGTTATCCGGTAGGAAAGGCTAGTATAAAGACATATAGATCTTAAGCTGGCCATGATTTTTGTGTGTGTATGTGTGTATGTTGCATTATCTGAAACGTTGTTGTAGAAAACACCAAGGCATCTTAAGAATCTGAAAGTACAGTTATAAAACATCTTGATTTCGTGCCTGGTCTAAATCCATAAGAATGTATAAAAACAGTTTTGTAAATTTAATATATGAAACGTATTTCAGTAATTCTTTTAGAGTGTCCTCTGATTTGTTGTTGACATTAACTCCTCTCCAACTAACACTTGAAATGCTACTGTAATAAATGGCATTTTCTTCTATATTTTGTTAGAATGAAAAGAAAATTGAAAAAGAGAAGAAGAGGCAAAGGGAAGAGAATGAAAAGATTGCTATTGCCTTGAAAACTAAAACAAATCAGGAGATAATAGATGTTCAGAGTCTGAACAGTGAACAATCCAACGAACAGAGACTGATAGAAAACTATAAATCTGTACTAACACAACAAATGGAACACGAAGATGAGAATGACCAGCACATCTCAGAAAGTCTTGACTCTGGTGATAATGCCACTTTGAATCCAGGAACAGGTAGACTGATAAGAATTTGTAAATGCTGTGTTACCAACAAATTTCTCTTAGATCTTCTCACATGCTCCTTCTGATTTCTCAGAATGATTTAGTAAGAACTGATGAACTGCCTTTTCATTTACTCTGAAAAAAAACCCCGAAAATTATTTAGTATTCTTTCACATTTTTTGATTCAAAGAACCTTGAGTGAAAGACTGTTCTTATTTAATTTCTACTGAGGTTTGCAGAGGTTAAAATAACTCATATGATTCCTGTCAGCTTTTCAAAAGTTTATTTCAACATTTGAACTTGGAGAGAGAGAATATAGCTGCTAGGCAACATTTTGAAAAAGGACTAGGAAAACTTAATGAGCTGCCAAGCAATTGATAGATTTTTTTTAAATTAAATGACAAACTTAAATTCCACTAGTCTATCATGAATACATAGTCTTAACTAAACATTATATCTATGTAATTAAGTAACTGTGCTTATTACCAAATAAAATTGTGGTATGCTTTAAAATATCTCTATGCACAGATGTTTTCTAATTGCATTTCAAATTCTTTATGTAACATCAGTGGTTTTATTTATATTTGATTTAGAAAACAGTAAAAAGAAAGCAAAGAAGCTAAAATTAAAAAGAAATCGAGTTGAACCAGTCAATACAGAAGAAATTGTTTCCCCACTTCCTACTCCAATTGCAACTCATACACCAGGTGAGTACAATGTGCATTAGTGTTTAAAGTTGAGATCTTGAACACAAGACACAACTTCACATGAAGCATTTCAAAAGAAAAGATATGTAGCGTAAGTAAGTATATGGCACTGTTAAATATTGTGATGACATGCCTAACAGATCTTGGGAACATAAAGGAGGCAGGGAAAGAACTAAGGAGAGTTAAGGGTAATGTAGAAGAAGTCCAGGGGAAAAGAAAAGCATGAGATTAGAGTAACTCTTAGAGATTTAGAGATTTCTTAGAGATTTAGAGTAACTCTGCCTTAATTATACTAGGTATAACTTGTAGGGAGAAATTATTTTTGTGTTTCATGATTCTGTCACAATTTAGATCTTTCCAGATTATGGCTCACAAAACAAGAGCTATTTGAATTTCTGGAAACATATTTATTTCTAATAGAATAATATTACAGAATCTTGAAAGCTTATTAAATAATTTTCCCACATAACATACATTTTTAAGGCAACTTTACTTTGAATCTCTTTCCTCATGCTTGCTTCTATTCCCTGGACTCTTATCTGTTAGAAATGACCCTATTTATTATCTGCTTTGTTCTCTTGTACCCTTCTGCTCCCAAGGTCTGTTAAATATTCCATCTCGGAAATTTATGTAGCAAGGGAAAAAAAAGCCTGGTTGTATAAAAAGGAATGATGTCTTATTCCTCAACTGAATTAGAGAGAGAAAAAACACAACAAAATAAAACTTTACTTTTATTGGACATATTTTTGTCTCATTTTATTTTTTGAGGGGGATGGGGTTATAAAAAATAGTGTCATAAGACCTTTATAGAATATTGCTTTATTTGTTTGTTTATCAAATTTTATGCCTTTCTCCACATCCATTTTCAATATCAGAGTCTTAAATCCTATGCAAATTAACTTCTACCCCAATATGTCTACCATGCTCATTAGTAGTAAAAGTTCTGGTTTTATTAGTCGCTTAAGATTTTCTTCGTGTGCATGGATGAATATTTGTTTTATTAGAATTGTTCGATTATATAATTGCTGTTTGATTTTTTTTTTTTGGCAGTTGGATGGGAAACACCAAAAGTTAACAGAATTCGAAAACTTGAGCCCCTTGGTGAAACTCATCATAATGGTAATTTCAGAGGAATTTTTCCTCGGCAACATGTATTTTATTTTGCATATTGGCTTACTTCTTCCATTTTGACTAATTTGGCGCTTCTTTTAAAAAATCATAATTTTCACTCCTTATTTTTGTCTTTAAACTATATGTAAACGGCATCTAAGTTAATAATTTTATTTAATTCTCTTTGCTTCCAGGACAAAACTGTTGCTTATTGAGGTGGTCATGTAGTTAGTTGTATATTGCTCAGTGGAAAAAAATAGAACACATTAAAGTGCAAAGGACCATTCTTAACTATTCACCCAAAGAAGGTCTGCTATGAATTGCTATAAAGATTTTAAGAAATATTGAAATAGGAGAAAAATATCTTCTGAGCAGACAAGCATTCACATAATCTTCATTCTTTCTCTTCTCGACACCTATAAATATTGACTCTTTAAACATAGATTAATCACTTGCTAAATTTTACAAGGTGAAGCAGAAGGGGGTGGGAATTGTTATGAGTGAATTAGGCAGGAAGATACTGTGTGCCTAACTTATGGTTACTTATCTGAATATCTAGAAACCATTTGTAAGTACCATGCAATTTTTATTAGCATATGGTTTTCTAAAAATGTAATTTTGCTGTTAATCTTTTTAATAGCAAGTGCTTTTCTAGTAGATTCTGATTTGTAATATCCTCTTACAAATGAGGATAAGCGTTATTATTAATAAGAATTGTTCAGTAATAGAACATATGTCATATGTATGGTTGGTGTTCAACCTCTAAAATGATCTTGAGCAATAACACTGCAAAAGACTAATGCCTGGCATGCTGTTTCGACCTGCTTCTCAGAGCATGTAATATTAAACTAGATCAAGGTTATCCAACTTTCTCTAGCTAAGGGCTATATTTTACCTTTGAATGGAATACCTAGGGCCATACTTCAAAAGAAAAGGACACGGTTAGACAAAAACTAAATTTTATTTCATCTATGGTTAAATGCATTTAAAATTAGTAAATTAATTGCAGTTAATATGGTGAGCCCCATATATTTCATTTTTTTCTCCTTCTTTCAGATTAAAATTTATGAAATAGCAGCTTTTGAAAGAGTTGTAAAATGATAACCAAGATGTTCAAGGTTTGCTTGCAGCACTTTGGCCTCAGAATTTACTTCTCTAGATTAGAAATATGTATGGAAAATTTATACATTCATAAATCTATATTTTGTACATAAATTGATTTCCTTTGTAATAGACAATCGTATAATTTTCAACAGTTTGTTTAATATCCATATTTCTTTTTAAGGAGTTTAAAGAAAAGAAAATGAGAGAAAGGACAGAAAAAAGAGGTAGGGAGGAAAAGGGCCATGTTTCCGGATTATAATCTTTTTGCTCTTTAACTATGAGCCTGATTGTACCTGGAGTTAAAGTTGTCATTCCTTAAACAATATTTTTGTTAAAACATGGGATAGAATTATTCTTATCAAGAAATATTCTGATTGTAAGTTGTAAATCAAGTTAGTGATGCTGTACAGATGAGATATTTCCTATAAGCTTTGATTTTCAACTTGCTCAAAGAATACAATTACTTACAATTTTGCATGTACTTCTTTCAATTCTTGTCACTATTTCACTTGAAAACATGACAACTTTGATTTGAGATGATGAAAGAGATACATCACTTGAGTACTATTTACTCTGGATTTATTGGGAGTATTACATGCTACTAAGTCGAGTTTAGAAGCTAATGTGAATAATTACTAGAATTTTAGATTTCTAGCTTCCTTATAATTGATCTTTTCTATAAAAACTCACAAATATCCACCAAATTTTATCCTTTCTTGTTAAGTATTTTTCTAAAGTTTTATTCTTTCTGTTATTTTTTAATAAAATTATATTTAGTTTTAGATCAGTTGCTAAGTGACACTGAATTCCTTGATTAAGAGATCAGTTTTAGTCATCCATCTTTAGAAAAAGGGAAGACAGTTGGGAAATTCTGATCAGGTAGGGCAAAAGGAACAGGGCAGGAAACTATAGTGGGGAAGGAGCACAATGACCCCTTACCTCCAGAATCTTAAATATCAGGGAAAATTTAGCAACAGAAGAGGGAAGCCACAATTCCAAACTGTAGAATTATTAGATACAGATAGTCCTCCCTTAAAAATTGCAACTTTATCACTAAGCAGGGTGATTGTTAAATGAAACATCATGACTGCACTTGACTTAAGACATTAGCTCTACTGCAGTCATTAAGCAAATCACTCATGATTAAGTGTGGTGTCACATGATTGTGACTTGCAACTTACTGCCAGCTCTCCTGCTAACTGGTAACTAAGCCCTAACTAAGCTGGCTGTGATGGACATACTGGTGATCTTATGACTATGGGACACTGAAGAAGCCCATCAGTTTGACTTCAAATATGCCGTGACGGCCGTAAATTCCAGTCAGCTGTGAAAAAGGCAAAATCTATGCTAGTGATCATTAGAAAAGAGACTGAAAATAGAGAACGTTGTTCCTTTATAGTAATTTGGTATATTTACATCTGGAATATGTGGACAGTGGGCTGTCAGACTTCTGAACGAAAAATAACTTCATGTCAACATAGTATGATAGACTTGCGGGGCCGGCATGTTGTGCAACAAGGTCATAAGATTGGGACTGGATTAAGGACTTCTGTCCTCACTGTGAGTTGTGTTGTGGGAGGGGGGGATGCACGAAGGGAGGCTCAACTAATCCCATTGTACACATGTTGTACTGACAATAAAGGTAATAATAAGTTTGTCAGCACATTTTAAAAGAGACTATAATATTTCTGGGAAAAGTGAAGATTACGGCAATAAAAACTACTAGGGTTTTGAACACCTTCCTTACGAGAAAGTCTAGAACATATTTAACTTAAAAAAAGTATAAGTGATGAGGGACTAAGGTAACAGTTGAGGAACATAAAATCATGCGTGGATGGAGAAAGCGAAGGGAAGTTTTTCTCTTTTTATTAAAACCCTAAGCCCAGGAGTCATACTGTGAACCTGACTGAAGGTTTTAGAAAAAGTACTTCTATACACAACAGTCAATTTTTGGAATTCAGTATTGCAAGATGTGATTTCCAGTAATTTGGGTGGCTTTTAAAGGGAGTGGATACAATCATAAAGGACAATTCCATTAAGAGCCATTAGCTCTGAAGACAAAATATTATCTCTCAGCTGGTGGTGCATGCCTTCAAATACAAGTTGCAGAAGAACATCAGCAGGATGATTGAATGTCTCTATCTCCTGCTTCTGTGCACTGCAGGAGCATAGGTTTGGCCAGATAAACACAATACTGGACTAAGACAGACTTGGGTTTGATTCAGCAGTTCTCTTCTGTAAAAAGGATTTTGTTATCTTAGAATATTATTGAAAGGATTTGTAACCAAATTAGTTGTATTATGTAATCCAACTCTACACTTGAAGTATTTTTTAATTTGTAGAAAATATATAGGAAATACATACTAAATATTTTGTTAATGTCATACAAAGTAAATAAAAACATCTTAATATTTTGCAACAGATTAACATTTCATAGGTTTTCTCTGTTGTAGAGTTTAAACAATATTAATAAATAACATTATCAATTTACATCTGGAGAGGAAGGAGGAGTTTTGATAAACTAAAGCAAAACATGATGTTTCAGTAGGTATGACTTAAAATCTATAGTCAGCACAAATAAAAGTAAAAAATATCCTAAAAACTGGTAAATATAACCAATGCAATGTCCTTTTCTGCCTTCTCTGAATGCATCCATTATCTTTTTATAGCTATAATTTTGCATATTCTAAGCCTGCCTGATGTATGTCTTTTAATTCTTTTTTTAAAATGGATGTTTCTGTTCTGCTCTAACATGGTTTAATAATTTGACACTTGCCTTGTTTTCCTCTTTGAAATTCTGCTTACATTAAAAAAAATACATTGTCATAAAAATCCTCGGATACTTGGTTTTGCATTTAAGTGCAATCTGCTGTTCACATCTCCAAATCACTAAGGTTTATATCTACTTTAAATCCTCAGTGTTGGTTGCTGCTGATTTAGAATTAGTTGGGGAAATAGGGGAAAAGGTGCTTCTTATAGAAATGATCCTCTGAAATTATTCCTTTTCTGTATTCTGACTGATTTAATCAATATATTATCTATGAAACATAAGGTGGATTGAGAGTGGTAGTAACAGGGAGTTTTGAGATGACTATATATAATAAAGAATACTAGCCATCAGGTTATCAGTTAACTTAGATTGTTACGTTTAATTAAAAATTCCTTTGTTTTCAACATTATTAATTTGTACCAGTCGGGAACAAGGTCCTCTAAATTTGTTTTTATGTCTAGGATAGAGTAGTTGTGGGCAGAATTTGTAATTCTAAAACTATTTGAGTGTATTTCTCTTTTTACAAGTCATTCTCAAAATAAAAGTTATAGCCAGAAGGAATCACAAAAAATGTAAAAAAAAAATTGTGAAACTGATAAGCATGTATAACAAACATGTATCTTTCAGTATATAAATTTTGCACAAGATAGAATTATCAGATGAAAGCTAAGATTTCTGTGTGCATATTAAATAAGCAGAGAATTCCATGCCTTTTTTTCTGTTCAGTTCACAATAGTTGGATAAAAGGTATATTGTCTGTTAATTTGGTTTCTTTTCTAATTTGTGCTTCAGATTTCTATGGAAAGCCATTGCCACCACTTGCTATACATCAAAGACCTAACAGCGATATGCATGGTGTCATTTCTTAACTAGCAGTCATTTTGTAGCTTTCAAGAGGAATCTAAAATAACATTGCATTAGACATTGCTTTCTTTTTTGAAGAGATACTTGCTATTCTTACAAACTGCTGGGCTTCACAGTTACATTGGGATTCCTGGTAAGGAGGATTCTTCTAAACGTTAACAATCCTGCTTCCTCAATTTATCGGCTGCTCTTCAAGGGTGATATGCAACAAGGAAACTCATACAAGCAGAATTCTTGCAAAAGAAATGACAACAGGATATTTATTTCCCTTGCTGGAAATAATATTCTCAAGACCAAACTCAACTTGATTATAGCATATACATGCTTTCAGTTTGGCTAAATAGTTTTCTATATTCAACACTTTGAGGTTTTTTTAAAAGTACATGCATGTTCAAAATACGAACTGTACATTTAAACAATTTGATATATTTTTATAACATTTTGTTTTTAAAAAATTATTTGGTCAGCAGAACTATTTTGACATACTAAAATGCCTATCTATATTCATAAGTATCTACTATATTTTTTTTGAAAAGCAATATGTGTGATTTGCTTCACAATTTGCCTAATTGTTAATTATGTTGTTTTATCTTGTTCTTAGTCCTCCAGAAAGAAATGTGTGTTGGAAGGAAACTGTATACATGTTTTCCATGATGGGAAACAGCACTTCTGGAGTTAATTGTGACCATTCATTCTGTGTTCTTGGGGCTAGAGGGAGAGGGACCCTTTTGACTTTCCAAAGGATAGAAAGAAATGTCCTTCAATTACTACTGTATAGAGTATTCATGGCCACTATTCTTGCAGTACTCTTTTCATCTTGGAGAACATGTGAACATATGGATTGGGGAACTAGGGCTCTGGGGTCACTTTAATGTAAGTAGAAGTAGAATTATAGAATTGAGTTACATCTCTTTGCACCAAATGTAATAAATATATCTTCTCCCAGATTTATGTGGCAAGCTTAACTGTTTTAAAGAGTAATAGGTGGATACAAAGTTCATGTTCCTTCACAATCCAAGTCTTGGCTTTGAATTCAAATTACTCCATAACCTTTATTTCATTCATGCAGACACATTTACCATTACTTTGGAGTTTCATATATGCTGAAATAAATGAAAATGTTTATATAAAAAAGGTATCTTTCTCCCCTGAATATTTTTTATTGCTTCAGTTGTTAATAATTGCAAATATTATTCTAACAATGAACATTTCTAGAAATATGTAAATGCCTTTCTTTAAAAAAACATTACAGTCCAATTTTAACTTCCTTTTTTTCCATAGCATATTAAAGGTAAATGATCAAAATTTGCACATGATCAGAGGTTTCTCTGTATGCTCACATAGTGAAAGTAATTGAATGGCTTACAAATATCATAAAGCCTTAATATTAAACTGAAAAATTTGGGAATGTGATGAGGTTTGGAAATTCTCACCTTCCAGCAACATCTTATTCAAAAGCTTCTGTTTCTTTGCAGTTTAAATAATGGCTTTTGTTCTGCTTGATAATAGTAACACCCATGTAATGAACGGATCGGTTTGAATCCTTTCATACATGATTTGTATCTATCCTAAAGTCATATAAAAATAGTATCATAAACATAGTCAGTTGCATAATTACAAGCTGAACGAGCTTGCTGTTGTAAGATTACTTTCTGTCTAATGTAAAAGATGGTGCATAATTCATGGAACATAATTGTTTCCATATATAGTTCCAATATTCCTGAATTTTTAGATTATATACAAAAATTGAAGTTTGTTTTTGATTTCCCCCAAGAAGTTAAATGTTTTTTTCTTTTCAAAACTGTTAAAGACTGTCCTACTTTCTTGAAGCTCAAAAACATTTTTTCTTCTCTCAAGGCTTATGCAATAGGACTTCCTACTTACCCATGCTGTATTTTTCCCTGCCTCCAGTCCTCAAAATCTGTTTCAAATGATTTCATGAGGGCAACTCATAATTAGGAAGAATTACTTACCTTCTATTTTATCAGTGGAAATAGATTAATAATCAAGCATATTCATGGGATTTTTGTTGTTGTTACCAGATGCATAAGTACTAGGAATGTGTTTTTAACATGTTGACTTTCCTTTTGTTTATTATGGATTATTTATTGAATAGTACATTTAATGTTTTTATGTCTGAAATAAAGATACACAGAAATGTGATTTAATATATCATAGTACAATTCACTTTATCTGGAACATAGCTTTTATTTTTTTTAAATTGTCAGTAAGTTTTAGTAATGACTTGCTAAAGAATCCAGTTGAAGTTTGATAGATTTTCAAATTTTCCCAAAGCATTTGAGCATAACATTGGATGGAGTAAGGTTTCTGTTTCAGAAATTATTTTAAATAAATGCTCTGGCACATCACTTCTCCATTGTTCATTTTACCAACCTTTTTCATTCAATCCTGGGGCAAAAGCAGTGCTTTAAAAGGTTGAGACTGAAAAAGTGAAGCAACTTTAAGGAATCAGTTCATTGAAGTTAATGTACTTTAAAGCAGCTACTACTTTTTCCAGGCTTGCACAGCCCTAACCTAGAACAAGAGTTAGCAACTTGCAGTCTTAACAGCTTTTGGACTGCAGCATCTTAATAGTCACAAAGCAGCAGGTTGCTTATCTCTGCTGTAGAGTCTAGATCTAGCATGTCCTATTGTATCAGTTTGAAAAACTGCAAACCTGCTTCTTTGGATAAATGGCAGACATGGCAGATGTACAACTCACAAACATCAGCTAGTGGGGTTTCATCCAGTTCATTACTTTGTCTAAGTGCTTCTTCAGAATATCAGTGGCCTCACCTATACCGGGTTTTTTAAAATGGAGAGGGAGAGCTTGGTATCATCCATGTATTTCTGGCATCTCAGTCTACCTACCAGCAGAGGTAGATGTTAAAGAGCATAGGAGATAAAATGGAGCCATGAGGGAATTCATAGCCATAAAAATGAATATAAATAGAGGTGGTACTTAGCAGGTTCTGACCAGTTCTGGAGAACCGGTAGCGGAAATTTTGAGTAGTTTGGAGAACCGGCAAATACCACTTCTGACTGAAGATTTTACAGTATCCTTCCCCTGCCACGCCCACCAAGCCACACTCACAGAACCAGTACTAAAAAAAATTGAATCCCACCACTGAATATTTATTTATTTATTTATTTATTTATTTATTTATTTATTTATTTACTTACATGCCGCCCTCTCCCAAAGGACTCGGGCTCACAGATTAAAAGAAAATACAACAATAAATTACCTAAAAAGCGTATTAAACAAACTAAGCCGAATTAACATTAAAACCCCCAAAGATTAAAATCAAGAAAACCCAAGGAGTCAGCATAGCCCAGATTGTAAAAACAGCCAGGTTTTTAACTCGTGGCGGAAGGTACGGAGATCAGGAGCAAGCCGGAGCTCCAGTGGAAGGAGATTCCATAAAGTGGGGGCACAGAATAGGCTCTCCCCGAGTCCCCGCCAAGCGACATTGAGTCGCGGATGGCACCCTGAGGAGGCCCTGCCTATGTGCCCGTACCGGGCGGTTGGTACTTGAAACTGGGAGGAGTCGTTCTCGTAAGTATCCTGGACCCATGCCATGTAGGACTTTGAATGTTAACACTAAAACCTTGAATCTCACCCGGAGGGCAACCGGAAGCCAATGCAAGTCGCGCAGGAGGGGTGTAACATGAATATAATACATGGATCTTCATGATTCTGTTTTTTGCAGTATTCACATGCAATTACCATCAAATCAGATATCTGCATTCACTGAGCCATTACAGTTATAGCCCCAGCTGGTTTTGATGCTACCTAGACACAAAAGCTCTGGGCTGAAATTGATTATGGATGAAATTTCCATTTGAATGAAACCACAATCACATGTAATAAATCTACATAGAATTAACCATAAAGTAAATGTTAATATCTAGTTTTACAACTGATTGTCCTATGATTTGCTTCAAGAAATCCTTTGGAGCTCATTTCCATAGGTTCATTTTGTAAATCTTGCGTATTCCACATCTTATTCTGTTCCTTAAGCAGCTTGGGCATTTCTCCAAATAGAGAATTACTGACCAACTGACAAAATCAGTGATGAAATGATGAACATTTGCTATTAATGTCATCAAAAATGTACAATGGGGTGGGATCTATCTAAAACTTTCAAACTGCACATAACACCTGTGACCAATGAACAATTTCTCATACCCTTGTGATACAAACATGTAAAAGTGCAGTTTGGACCTTATCAAGTTTTTTCACTGGGTATATCTGCACTAATTGTTTCAAAATGGCATAAAATACAGACCCAAGATACTGATCACTGTTTTTAAGATTCAGAAACAATTATGAGCCAATAAGGAGGAGTAAAGAACAGTAGGTTGGTTGTGAGGGAAACCGGGAATACTACGTAATTTGCCTTTAACTTCAGAACAGAAAGTAGAAAATAAATGAACTACTTTTCTAGTGTTAGAAAACTGTCCTCTTAGTAGAAATTAAGGGACCTTTGGTTTTTCAATAAAGCATCAATTATGTTTGAAAAAAAATACTGGAAAGCTCAAGTGTTTTTAGATGCTAGCCCTTCATTTATATACTGCGCTCCCGGCCCACAAGGCGTTTTAAAAAATTAAGAACTAGCTATGTTCCAGTCCCACATTCTATCCAGCCTAGTCTGATGCTTCTGCGCCACGAGTCGTTGTCAGCTCCTCCCCGGTAGGAGGCACTGTTGCGGTCCCCTTGTCCCTTTCCGCCCGTGACTCGATTTTCTGAGACGCTTCCGCCGGCCCGACTAGGGAGAAAAGGACAACATGAGCGCTGCTTCTAATGTTGACCATGTTCTCGCGGGGACTGCTGCGGGCGAATTTGGTTGCTGCTCGGCGACACAGAAAGGAGCGGTATTCCTCGGCGAGGAGCCAGGTGAGTGCGAACCGGTTGAGAAGACCGCACTTTTGCTTCTCCGCGTTCCCGTGGCTTTCCCAGAATGCTCAAAAGTCGGCTTTAAGTGGGTAAAGTGAAATTATATCCTATCGACTTCGAGATGGGGATCTCGGCTTAGCTTTGCTTCGCCAGTGCAATCAAGAAAAAGATTTAGACCTCATTTCCGGTATTAATGGAAAGATACGTTTTTCTTTTCTTTTTTCTTCGTTGGGATAGAAGTGGTTTCCCACTGTTTCTTGCGGGAAACAATAGAACAAATCCCTGACTATTAAGCGTTTTCTTCTCACTTTACATACAAAAGATGTAAACTATGTGAATGATCCCTGCTGCAAATCTTTCCCCAAAATCGGGTTATCTTAAAAATACTTAACGGTTAAAATATAACTTGCTTACTTAATATTTATGCTCTCTTTCCCACATCAGAAAGAGTCAACGTCAGAAAGAAAGCTTCAGAAGCAAATATGCCAGATTGTTCTCAATCACTTCGAGAAACAATACTCTGAAGAGTTGGGAGGAGCATGGAATTCAGTCAGGTTAATTTCTGTTTTGTTTTGTTTTCTTCCTTCTTTTTCCCCAGACTCCAATCCATCCTTTGTTAAATAAGTAAATTGTATTTGTCCTGAAAATTAAAAAAAATATATTACCAGTAGTTTTTTTTAAATGGAGTCATACAATCAAAGCTGAACTGGTGGTATATCAATCACTATAAATATATATACAGTATATAGCAAAATCCTCCTTCTTAATGACCATGCTCTTAATTCAATATTTCCTAATATAATACTTAGAAATATAGCTCCCATCATTCCCTGGGACGGGATAGTTTATGGAAGGCACAAGATTGGCACTAGTCAGCATTCCATACTGGAGTCATTTGACATATATGCAGACCTTATGAATGATTTATTGTAAGATGATCGTTACAGCTTGATGAAATTGGGTGATGGGAATTTCAAAATAAATGCTTTGATGGTTTTTGATAAAAGTTCAGCATGAGTCAAAGAATTGCTCCTATAGTAGGATCTACAATTTCCTAGCTAATTCTGTCTGATGTGAAAAACAGGAAAGACAATCTGATTGAAAGAAACAGAAGATCAGAATAATTAAAATGTGTAAGGCCCTACTTTCCACAATATATGTTGCAAAGCAGTATTTTTTAATTTTATTTTTAGATGGTTTCAATTCTAGAGCTGTTGTAGGTTATACACCAATTAGAAAAGAAAACCATAGATCTGGTCTCTCTGCAATCCCTTCCCAGCCTACCACAGATCCACTTCCTTTTGCTTATTACAGATGTCAAGAGTCCCCATATTGGAGAGCATTATATTCAGAATTCTTGGAAAGGGTAGGGAAGTTCTTTCCTCCTGTGAGATTGAAGGTTGTGTATGTGTTGAAGAGAAGTGAAATTGTGGGATTTACTTTCCTATCATAAGATATCTTTGACATAGAAATCTATATTTTAAAAATAATAGTTTTAATAGCTTAATAATTTTCTGGATTGGATCCACAGATTCAACTCAGGCTAGACCTTCTGATTCAATGCTAGTGCTTCCTCTTAAAAGTACAGTATATAATTGAATATTTGCAAATATTTTTCTTTTGCTTGTGAATTGGACAAATCAATTTGTGTATCTGCTTTAGATTTTCTGAGGTAGAAGAAGAATATTTTTTTCCATGTTTCATTTTAGAAAATTGTATGGGCTTATATACATATTTCTCAGTTTGAATTATGCTTCAGTGCTATAGTCACAATTATGTGCTATCACATAATTACAATGTGACAGAAAAGAAAAGAGGTATACTATAAACCAGTGTTTCTCAACCTTGACAGCTCGAACAGAAATGGACTTCAAAGCACCAGAAACCCCCAGTCAGCATGGTGATTAAAGAATAGTGGCTCGAAAATTGCATGATTTTGGTAAAGAATCTCTTGGTGATACTATTCCTTTCCACTGACCAAGTATGATGTGCTAATTATATCAATTAGATATAATTAGATATCTTTTTTCATACCAAGATCCATATTTAGCTTTTAAATGGCATTCTAGGTGCAGGTTAGGAGAACCTGCACAAATGTTACATAAATGTGATTCAGTTAAATTCAAAATTAATCACAATTAGAGGTATTAAACATACAAAATATGATCAGCCTCTTTGTATAATTTTCCTCTTCTCAATGGGCTGCACTCAAGATTTTGGGAAGACTGCATAAAGATTGTACAATAGTTAGCATTTATATCCTGCCTTATTTTTGTTCACCCAAGCCTGGCTACACAATGACTAATCCAAGTAGCCATTGGTTGAATTTGCACTATTTATTTAACCAGGTGACCTTGTAGTTGCAGTTGCCTAATAATCAAATGTGTGCTGCCTTAAGATTCTGAACAAAGCTGGAATATTAATTTAACAAAGAAGTTTTAACTTTGACTTTCTATTATGCAATTCCAGCTCATTAAATTAATTTATTCACTGTGTGAATACAGAAAATGAATTAACACAATAATCAAGTAAGTCATATAAAAACAGACCGTAAATTCCAGTTCAGTCTTGATCATTTGACCCTTAAACCAACAGTCTAACCATTATGTCACTACAATGCCTTTCTTATAAGGTCTTAATGATAAGAAAATAAATTGGGTAGCAAGTGATAAAAGACATGAATTTTTCCTGACTTCAAGACCACATTTTGCAACTCATATCCTGCACCTTTCACCTTGTGCATACACATCCAGAGTGGCTAATTTCAGATTAAAAGATGTGCAATATACTGTCCTGTTTTAATTACCTTCAACTGTAACTGAATCTAGAAATTAATGACCATCAGTTTAACCTCTCTAACCTTTCAGAACAACTACTCATATTAACAAATAGTTGAATTCTTACATATCACTACATACCTAGATTTTTTTCTTTCATCTACAGGAATGTTCTTACAACACCTCAGTACTGGCAATATGCAGTCCTCCTTAATAAATTCAGTTGCTCTTCTGAAATGGAGTCTTATTTGTGTTTAAAGAACTATCGCCTCCTTTTCACAAGACCTTCATCCTCTTTTCCACAATCATTGAAGTGTTATATCAGTGATACTCCTGGAAAATTCCCTGCTCAGAAACACAAAGATGGACAATTAAAGCCGTATTACTTGCTAAATGCTGCCTCCCTGCTGGCAGTACTGGCTCTGG
The DNA here is from genome assembly GCA_009733165.1 of Naja naja. NCBI lineage: Eukaryota > Metazoa > Chordata > Lepidosauria > Squamata > Elapidae > Naja > Naja naja. Next base: position 23,995,355 of record CM019152.1, on the reverse strand, counting down.
AAGTAAAGGATGGAGAAAACGTGTTGGATATGTGTGCTGCCCCAGGGGGTAAATCAATAGCCACTCTGCAATATGCTTGCCCAGGTAAGAAGGAAGGAAAGGAGTCCCTGTGGATTTTACTCTGCTGGTCGTAACCGATTATAGGGGCGAAGGTCATCTGTTTCAAGGGCTGTTGAGCCAGCACTGTTTGAAGACATTTCCATGGTCATGTGGCCAGCATGACGTCACAGAGCAGTTTCCTACCCACCAAAGTGGTACATTTTTATCTACTCACATTTACATGCTTTTGAACTGCTAAAGTAGGTGAAGACAGGAGCTTATCCTGTCGCACAACGCTTGGGTCTTGAACTTGGGACTGTTGGCTTTCCAGCCAAAAAGCCCAGCTTCTTAACTGCTGAGCCACTGTGCTGTCTCAGGCAAACCGCTCCATTAGTAGATTCAGTAATACATTGTTAGCAAGCTTGTTTCCCAAAACACATTTAACAGTTTATTCAAAGACATTGATAAAGAATGCTCTCCTGGCATTCTTTTTTTCTTGATTTTAGGCTGAAACCAAAAATTAATTTATATTCCAAATATAGTCTAAGTGGCTTGAGAAAACTGGCTTGGCTATGTATTTTTTTTAATCTTAACTTTCTTGCATAGGGCTTTTACAGTCAAATGAATATGATAACCTGAGATTCCATTGGTTGAAGCAGACACTAGAATCCTTCATTCCAGAATCTTTGATGAGCTTAATTACTGTTTCTCTGAATGATGGAAGAGAAATAGGAAATCTTCAGCCTGAAAAGTTTGATAAGGTATACGTATATTGGCTAATAATATTATGGAAGCTAAGTTTTTCTCTTATATTTTGTTAACTTATCGAATTAAAAGATTTTATAGTGATAGCTCTTTCTTTGTACAGAATACAGAAAAAAATGCATTTTTATTTTTGTTCAGAAATATAGCATTGGTTTCTTTTGGGCCTCCTCTACAAGAGTAATAAGTTAACAGAACATAGAATAACAGGGTTGGGGACTTTGGATGTCTTCTAGTCCAACCCCCTGCTTGAGGAGACCCTATACCAGTGGCGGCTAACCTTTTTCAGCTCCCGTGCCGAAAATTGCACACGTGGAAGCGTGGACCCACTCATGTGCCAGCACCCAGAAGGTAATGCATGCTGGGGCCCCCCATGGCCCCTGCGCATGCGTGCAAAAGTCCCGTGCGTTGCGCATTTCTGCGCATGCACGTGCATCTCCCACGCATGCACGCCAGATACCCAATAATCAGCTGTTGGGCGGCAGCATGTGGGCACATGCGCACTGGGTTGTTCCAGGCGACCTCTTGTGTGCTGGCAGAAGTGGCTCTGCGTACCACTTCCAACAAGCATGCCATAGGTTCGCCATCACGGCCCTATACTATTTTGGACAAATGGTTGTTCCCAATCTCTTCTTGAAAACCTTCATAGATGGAGTAGCCCAACTTCTGGAGGCAAGTCATTCCACTAATTCTCACTGTCAGGAAGTTTCTCCTTAATTTTAGGTTGGATATCTTTAACAATCTACCCATTGCTTCTTGTCCTGCCATCAAGTGCTTTGGAGAAGTCATTAGACTAGAATATCTAATTCCTGCAACTGTTCAGCATAGGGTTTATCCTCTGTACCCCTATCATCTTTTTTGCTCTTCTCTGCACTCTTTCTAGAGTCTCAACATCATTTTTATATTGTGGTGGCAAGAACTGGATACAATATTCCAAGTATGGTGCTTACAAGTTCAGCATAAAATGGTACTATCACTACTCATGATCTTGATACTATCCCTGTTGATGCTGCTTAGGAATGCATTGGCTTTTTTGCAGTTACAGATAATATAACATAATTATTCAAGGCTGTTAGTTGGAGGATTTAGTGGTTTGGAGGTCCCATTGTCCAGATTCCTGCCTAATGTAGGACTAGCAATTAAAAATATAATTATAAAAACTTTTAAGAGTATTCTATGTGTATCCATGAATATATGTGCATATGTTTGTGTCTGGAATGGGAGACATAACTATATCCATACAGTATCTAGGTGGGGATTGTGAGTAAATCACTGACCTAGAATTTTGTGAGCATGCTTGGGTTAAAATTGGCCTTTGTAATATAACGAAATTTACCGGTATTGTCAGGCATATTCCTTCCATTAGCAAGGAATTCTACAGTTAACTTTAAAAAACTTAAATGTAGAAATAAGTGAAAGAAACTAGAATCAAAGTTAAATAACTGCCAGAAGGGAAAGTATGAAACTGTATTAAAAGATAGATTAGTATCCCAACAGAATAAGTGGAAATAGTTACAGAATGCCAGTGATAAGTGTGGAGACATTATGAATGCATGCATGAGAAGCATCCTTAATAGCATAATGAAATAAATGATGAATCTATGAGAAAATTGCATATAAGAGAATGATTAATGAAAAAATATGAAAAAAATGTATAATGTATGATTATGCATCAAGCCTAGGGACTCAAGGGAATTGGTGAACTAGCGAAGTAGCCCTGTATTAACATACCTTCGCTATTTAGCTGTGTTTTATAGTTTTTAATGTTTTTAATAATGATTGTTACTTGTAAAGAGTTTTTCTTTTATTTTCTGTATGCTGCCCAAAATCATTTGTTTATGAGACGTGTGGCTACATAAATTTGAAAAATTACGTCTGTATAGAGAAAAACAGAGCTGAAAAGATATAAGAAAAAGCAAGAAAAGGTTAAAGGAGAGAAAATGCAGAGTAATTACAGTGGAAATAAAATTGGAAGTGGATAAAAAGGTTTGAACGAGGAACCTTCAACAGAGAGAACTGAATTAAAAGTAAAAGTGATGAAATCATTTAGGATGAAGTCAAAGTGAAGAACTGCTGAAAGAGTGTTTTAGAGATTTATAGGGCAATGGCAGTGATGTATTGAATGTAGAATTGAAATGAATGGTCTAAAAATTAATGCCCTTGATCATGGAACATACTTCCACCTGAGATCTGCTACCCTCCTAGACTGCTGGAAACCAAGAAGAAGTTTTTCCTGCAATCATCGGGGTAGAGTGGGAATGATGCCTAGAAAAACTTAAATGTTGACAAATGCAGATTTTTCTTTGGAGCGCCAGGGGTTTTTGTTATAACCTTTATTAAAAATTTGGATTTTTAATGTTCTGTGAGCTATCCAAGGTTATGGCGCAAAAGTTGGATAGCCACAAAAGACTTCTTAATAAAATGAAATATAAAATCATAAATGTTGTCAGGTTGAACAGTGGAGTGTTTTGTGTGAACATTTGTGTAAGTTGAAAGTTGGTTGCTAATTATTAATGTATGATGGAATGAAAACATGTATAAGAATAAGTGAAATCCTTAATGAATGGTTTGATCTTGAGTTAGGAATGTTCCTATATGATTCTCATTAGTTGTTTATGTATTTACGGACAAAATGCAGTAGGCTTGTTATGTTACAGGCGTCGCGTACTTTTGGTACAATGATACTGTGTGGTTGGCTAAGAATTCAAATGATTAGTATTGAATAGTAGACATTGTAGGAAAAGAGTGTATGATACCAAATATCAGAAGATGTAAAGATGGTAGAATCTGTTCCAGTTAACAAAATTTATTAAAAGCTTCAGCTCATGAAAGTATATCCTTTCAATAAAATTTATTAGTTAGAAAAAGTGATTTCAGACTCCTAAAAATTGTTAGATTGTATAATGTATCAAAGATTCCAGGTCTGATAATGAATATATCATACACCAGGGTGGTTGTATTTGACAAAGAAAATATGTATAATTACAAGTTATACATACATGTATGTTGTCCTGTGATGATTTGCAAAAGGGCATTAAACCTCAGGAGTTACAGGATATAACTGGACCCTTTTGAGGAGGATGGACAGTTCAGAAATGTGAAAAATAATAAAAGAAAATTCCATAAGCAATAAATAATATCAGTGAAAAACACATACACATATACACAAAATCCAACCCAGCAATTTAAAACAAAGATTTCAGGAGCAATTTGCTAATTAATTTTATATATGATAACTGATTCTAATAAAATTATTATATACTCAAAAGTGCATGTAAGTGTAAACATACTGCCCATAACGGAGGAATGGCTAATGAAGATGATGGAATTTGCAGAGATGACTAAATGGATTTCTTTGACAGAGAAATACAGAAAAAGACAATATCTGTATTTGTTGCTGACTGGAAACCCTTTATAGATTTCTTGCATGAAGCAGAAAAAAATGAACTTTTAGAGTAGAGTAACAGAGTTGGTAGGGGCCTTGTGGATCTTCTAGTCCAACCCCCTGCTCAATCAAGAAATCCTATACCATTTCAGACAAATGGTTGTCCAATCTCTTCTTAAAAACTTCAAGTGTGGGAGCATTCACAACTTCTGGAGATAAGTGGTTCCACTGATTAATTATTCTTTCAGGACATTTCTTCTTAGTCATAGGTTGTTTCTCTCCTTGATAAGTTTCCATCCATTGCTTCTTGTCCTGCCCTCAGATGCTTTGGAGAATAGCTTGACTCCCTCTTCTTTGTGGCAACTCCTGAGATATTGGAAGACTGCTGTCGTCTCACTCCTAGTCCTTCTTTTCATTAAACTAGACATACCCAATTCCAGCAACTGCTCTTTATATGCTTTAGCCTCCAGTCCCTTAATCATCTTTGTTGTTCTTTTCTGCATTCTTATGGTTTTAATGATTATAAAACGTTAGACAATAGAAAATATGGAGCTTTTTATTATAAGAATATAATTAAGATTTTATAATCATATTAGTATTTGCTGCAAAGGATTTCTGTTTCTGTTTTATCTTTTTGTACTTTAGTCTTTTCCTTTTTCCCTTTTCTTTATTTGTTATTAATTCTTAAAACCTTTAATAAACTTTATACCAAAAAGGTAGTAATTTGCTAATTAAGAAAGAAGCATGTACTTATAAAGTGCAGTAAGTTTAGTCTTCCAGCCACTTTTACCCATTATAGTAAACTCTTTTGGAAACTCTTATGTCGTAGACAATGACATAGTAAGAAGTATTTCTAAACTATTTTACACTTTCATAAATATTTGCTCAAGAAGAAGTTAATGCCATCTTGCTTTTATACAGACTATACATATGGCTTGGAATGCAAAAGGTTGTTTTTTTTTTAATGTATACACCAGTGCCACCTGGGGTCTTCGTTAGAAAGCATGTTATATCAGATACAATATTTTTCATAACCTTTTTCTACCTTTGGAAAAATTTAGCCCTGATAAGAGAAAATTAAGGAAATATTAATGGGGGAATTTTATAGCATTTATACATGTTTGAATTATTTTATGTCATAGACAAAGATTAAGATCTATTTATTATTCCAGGCTGCAGGTCTTAATGGAATTAAGTTCCCGGAAGATAATATCTTACTGAATGTAAAAGCTTTCTAACAACAAGAAAACAGCCATTTGTAAGAAATGTCTTAGTTTGATTAAACTAACTAGTATACTTTAATTCTGTGATTCTTTTTTGTGATTCTACTAAAGCTATTTTTGTTGTTGTTGATTATTCAGATCCTAGTGGATGCTCCTTGCTCAAATGATAGAAGTTGGTTATTCTCTTCTGATACCCAGCGGGCTACTCTGCATTTAGCACAAAGGAAGCTGTTATCTGCTGTACAGATACAACTGCTCAGGTAAAAATTGAAAAGAAAAAGGGACTGCTCATTCCCAGAATGAAGGACGTGCTAAATCATATTCTGAAACTCTACATCTCTTTGACCTATGTATTATTCTTTCCATATGTAGTCACACTGAGCCAGTCATTGTTCCAAAAAGCATAGAGCTACACTGCTTTCTCCTGGTAATTACCATAGTGTATAGAGAGCACCATTCACGTTTTCCTGCTGAGTTCTTTCATATTTGTAACTAAGACATTCCCAAAGGGTGGAGGAAGAGAAAACATTAGGCATCCATATCTGAGTTTTAATGTACTTCAACAACAGCAACAGATAAATGCCTGGTAATCTTTTTAAAAACACCTTAAACAAAAAAAATATTTGCAATTCTTGAAGTAAATAAAAAGTTGTGAGTACCAAGTGTCCATTAATCTATAAATTCAAGTGAAGAAAGCAATACAGATAATCCTTGACCTATAATCTGTGAACTTGTGATCATTACAAGTTATTCAACACTGAACCAATGTGGTTACAACCAGTCCTATGGTCATGTGATCACAGCCTGGATACTGGGCTACCTGTATGCACTTACAACTGGTTGTCAAATGTCACATGGTCACCATTGGCCACCTTTGCAGTACCCTCTCTGACCTTTCCCTCGCCTAAATTTCTCATTTGACAGCAGCCACTTACCTGCCTTCATCCCTGAGACTTGCAACTTCCTGCTGACTTCCACACTGGTTTTGGTTGTGAGAAGTCAGCAGGAAGTTGCCTTGCCTCACAATCGTGCCATTGTGGAATTTTCTGGTAATTGGGATTTCAAGGATTGTAGTCCCTAAGCATTACAGTTGCACTTTATGACTGCATTGTTTAACAAAAGAAATTCTACTCCCAGTTGCTGTCATAAATAGGTCAGCCTTTGTCCCTAACCTACTTCTTTTCTTATGTATTGTATTACAATTCTCAAAACTCCTAGTGTGCAATACTACCAAGGAATTAAAAGTCCAGCACCATCCGGTGGGCAATATGGATTTAGACATTGGCATGGGATGGAAGCAGTGCTGGCCACTCATGGATGTTCTGTGGTGGAACTTAAATAGTAGCAGCACAATGTTCCTTGTCTTAATCTCATCAGTCTTCAATATTGTCAACCACAATATTTTTTCTGATGGCCTGCAAGGATTAGAAATTCAATGCACATTCTTACCTGTGCAAGCCAATTCAGTCAGTTTAACAAAAGGAACGAGATTGTCTCAGGACTCAGTTCTCTGTATGGTTCTGTTTAAGATAAAGCTGCTGAGAGAGGTCATCTTCCAATTCAAATTGAGATGTTATAAATATAAGATAAAGCTCAGTTGTATATTTCTACCTCAGGCCAAATTGGTGATTTAATTTGGATGTTTTACTTTGAAATTCAATCCATAAGCAAATAAAAATGAATCGTAACATTCCATTCTCTAGCAGAGAAGCATACACACACACATACACAGACACATTGGCAATGCACATTATTGTTATCAGAATTTTCTTTTTCCCCATAGTGTTATGTAATGGCCAGTCTCTTGGAGACATATTTTTAAATGTACAGTATGTATAAAGCTAATTAGTATTTATAAACTTCATATATAAAGAGTCAGTTGTTTGACTTAGTCTCTATTCTCTTCCCCATCCTATTTCAGCAGTCCGGTCTGGACTGACCCGGCGGGTTGGTTTTTTTAGGGGTGGGTTATTTTTGTCATTTTATTTAAATTTTAATTAACTGCTTTTAGGCTTGTAGTTATTTAATTATTTTTTATTGTAATCTGTTTGGTTTTTATAATGTTCACCGCCCTGAGTCCTTAGGGAGAAGGGCGGCATACAAGTCTAAATAAATAATAATAATAATCCTAATTGGAAAATTCTTTATCCCTATTTTAAGATTCAAGATTTCACTTTCCATTTCTATTTCTTTTTAGTCTGAGTCCTGATCACAATTTATCAAATTTATCAAATAAAGATTTTCTATCTTTGGTTCAAATTATTAGCCATGTTATAAAGTCCAATAATATGCCAGTTAGTTTTATATAAATAATCCCTTGTCACTAAAGAACAGCCAGTGGAAACCAATGTGATAGCAATGTGAAATCATAGCATCCCTGAAGGTTGCCTAGCTGTTACATGACTGTTATGTTTTTAAACACTTTACTGGGAAAAAAAGTCTAGCTACATATCAGAATAGAATTCAAAAGAAGGACAATTCAAGAGGAATGAACCCTTGGGGCAGAGAAAATGATAGACCAGAGGTGTAATTTCTCAGGAGTCTTGGATGATGTTTCCTTAATCTCTTCAAAGGACCCACCAAATTATAAAGATTAATATTATTGAATTATTTGATGCTGATTAGTTAATTAAAACATATAATTATTAATTAAGATAGCCAGTTTGGTGTGGTGGTTAAGGCACCCGGCTCAAAACCAGGGAACTGTCTTTTAGTCCCACTTTAGGCACAAAGCCAACTGGGCGGAGATGTCACTCTCAGGTTAACAAACAAACAAATAAATAAATAAGACTTGTCCAGGCAGTTGCAAAGAATCAACACTGATTTGAAGGCACCAAATATAAAAGCCAGTAAATTAAAGTTTCTTTTTTTCTAGATCCGCTCCTTTGCTCTGATTACTTTTTGGAGTAGATTACTTCAGTAAACTATCCAAGGGTCAATCCAGTCCTTGGCAAAACACATACACACATACACAATATTTTGTAACCCTCCTTTGACTTGATTTCTTTTATTCGTTGGAACATTTTCAACATAGGTTTGAACAAATTCACTTTTTTTGGATCCAGCACTATTGTCCTCTTCACACAATAAACTTGACAGGTTCATGAGAGAGGCAGTGAATCAGCTATGCAAAAAGTGAGAAAAAGGATACATTGACCTAGACTGATAAATGTTAAATTTAGCTTAAGCAGGCAAAGAGTTGATTTAGATTAAAGTAATTTATTCTATTCATTTACGTGAACTGATATTGAAAGGTTAACTAGTACTTACCTTTTCTGAGACGATCCATAAAAACAAGATCTTTCTAAAATCATTGTCTCTGTTGCCATTCTTTTTTCTACTTCTCCATGGCAACACTTGTTGGGAAACAGAGCAGTGAGATACACTCAGAAATTAGTAAGGTGATAGTAATAGCACTTATAGTTATATACTGCTTCATAGTGCTTTATAGCCCTTTCTAACCAGTTTACAGAGTCAGCACATTGCCCCCAACAATCTGGGTCCTCATTTTACCGATCTTGGAAGGATGGAAACCTGTGTCAACCTTGAGCCAGTGAGGATCAAATTCCTGATAGTGAGAATTAGCTGAATTAGTATGCAATATTGCACTCTAAGCACTGCTCCACCATGGCTCCTAGGTAAAAGTCTTCCTCCTCTCTCCCAAAAAACCTGACCTGGCCATACTGCAATGCCAACATTGCAGTTGAAAGACCAGGCCATCTTGTGTGCTATTGGTTGTACAGAAGAGTCACCAGGCCAGGCAGAATCATTTATGCAAAGAGGACCGGTGGGTATTATTTAAGATACCTTTCTTTTCAGCCAGGTTTTCGTAGAACTCCATTTTAATTTTACAAAGTAGGCCTATTCTTAATTAGCACTGCAGTTTTGCAAAACATTGTTTCGTCATTGCTATCATCTCTGCATTCTGCAACGTATAGTCAATCGGGTGTCAAATTCACGGCCCGCCAGATGTGTCACACGCTGACCCCGCCCCTGCCCGGTTTAGCAAAGGGGGAAAAAATCCCGCTATGTCACGTGATGCTGCTGCGACAACGTGATTTTGACACCCCTGGTCTAAATAGTATCCATACCTTTTATACCTGTTAAGAATACTCAGAATTTTGAAAGAAGAACACTCAAGTTTACTGTAGGATTTGCATCTCGTGGCATCTGCCAAAACTCTCTGTATAAATGGGGTATAGTTTCCTCCCCTCAGTGTGACTGCGGGGTCCCATGTCAAATTGTAGATCACATAGTGACTAGGCTATAAGCTGAGGGCGTATACCAGACCAGTATCTGGGATTTTTTTTAATATAAATGATACTGTGCTTCAATAGTTGGATGGCCTAGACATTGGTATTTGAACATAGATCTTTATATATATTTTATTGTGTTTTACTAATCTAGGTAAAATGTTAATATATGTTGCTAGCAAGGAGACTAATAAGCTGGGGCCTTTCTCCTTTTTCTTCTTCTTCAGTAATCTATTATATATTATGTCCAGCTCTATTGATCATCCATACTCATTGTCAGCGTAATTGAGAGAGAAATAAAATAGTTTATTTTTAAGGAAGTAGAGCTTTTTATGGAAAGCTATCATAACAGCATCACAAAAAGGATGGGAGGTTTGTGTTTTCCTACTTCTTTGTCTTAGGAGGGAGCGACTTCCTATCAAAAAAGGAAGCCTATGATTTATAACCAAAATATGAGTGTCTTATTGCAGTAATGCATCATGTCACCCATTTCCTTTGGAGAAATCAATCACATTTAAAAACATTGACCTCCTTCAGTTTTCTTTTTCCAGTATTTGACATATAGAATCCAATTTGTGGACTTCTGGCTGTAGGAAACATACATCATTCAGTGAAATTTTTGCAAATTTGTATAAATCATTCTAAATTATGTCTCTAAAATGGAACATTTTTGACAACAAGAATCTTGTTGGTAGAAAAAAAAATGCTAGCAAGCTGAAATTGCCCAATTCCCCTAAGCATATTTAATCAAATTGGAGCCTGTTTTCTTGAAGAAAAATAATTGGGGGCTTGATAAAATAGTACCTTAGCTAAGTGACAATGTCTAATTTTCACTTTCTTCTTCTGGTGACTTAACTGTACCTGTGCACTTCAAAGGCCAAAAAGCTTTAAAATGCCCACATGTCAGCCCTTGATTACAAAATCATTTTCCATTCCCCTGTATAATGTCATACAATTTTCCTCTAGGATGCAGTAGAAGAGTGCAACCAGGAAGTTTGCTACACTACCATTATGCAAATGAAATACACCAAGAGCATATTTCAGAGTTTAATCTTGAAATGGGGAGAAAAAAAATACTAACACTAGCTTCCTAGCTAAAATTGCACACAAAATTTACTAGAAAGCTCCAATTTTAGAATTTAGAGGGGGTGAAAATTACAATAACCAGTCCCGCAATGTCATAAATCACACAATGGAAATGTTATGATATATTAAGAATATAAAGAATACTTCTTTAGGATTTTGAGATGGGATTTTTTGGGACCCATGTTAAAATACAAGTAAAATATGATTTTTGCATTCTTTCTTTCAAACACATTCTATACCATTACCTGTCACATGTTGATGCACTCTTACTATTTAATCTCAATTATTCAACAAATTGTTTCCTGAGTACTTCCAGAAAACAGAAACAAATAAGTATATTCAGGTTAGAGATTGAATGTGCCTTGGAATTCAATATTTGCTGGACTCATACCACATTTCACTTATCAATATATTTCATTGTTATATAATATACTACAAAGCTCTAATACTTTTCTCTTTTGGGTAAACTGAAGGTATTAATGACATAAAAAGCAAAGCAAACAGCTAAAATTGACCAATGATACTTATATTAGCTCTCAGGATCTTTCAGTTATAATGGTAATCTTATTGTTATAAAATATCTATGAATCACTTGAAAAAAAATACAGCATTTGCAAGCGGTTTCCCCTTGATCAACAAACTAAAAAAGTTTGATCTTTCTGATCCAATAGAGACTTCCATTGGAAAAAAAATACTGCATCTCTTTTGTATCCTTTCTGAAACTTCATGAATTTCATATTGCTCATCCAGATTTAAGAATAACTTTCAGAAGTGCTAAGATAAAGAAAAACCAAACCTTTCTCTTTTCAAAAACTGAGGCCAGGTTTTCTTCGGGGGACATCAATAATGAAACTTCCTGGTGAAGTGCTAGACCTGCTTTTTACCCAGACTGTTACTCCAGCTTTAAAAACACCTTTTTCAGTTGCCTTTTAATAATGTCTAAATTGTGTAGTATCAATTTCAATTTGAATTTTTAAAAACTTAGATAGCTTTTTAATCAACTTTACTTGGACAGCTTTTACTTTAATTTGCTTGCCTTTTGGCATTCAAGACCCATCAAATAGCTAATATTCCTCTGCTAGTAATTGTGTAACAAAAAGTATATAATGCTGTGCAGAGGCAACATTATCCTTTAATAGGTTACCATTACACTTTAATCTGAATTCTGTTATACTGTCTTGAAGCCTGGCTTAGCAGAGCCCATAGAGATTACAGCACAGCATTTGTCAATGGTTCTTTACCATGCCAGGCAAAGCGGTTAAAACAATGGGAAGGATCTGTCAAGGCCTTCTAATGAATTACTCTTAGAATGTCTGGCAAATCTAGTCTTCCAGCAACTGCATCTACCTGGGGTTATGACTGTAAATTGTAAAAAGTTTCAAAAGTGTTTGTATAAGACTCCATAATTGAAGGAACACTCAATGCTGAAGAGAAGTTACCATCAGTCCGGAGTTGAGGGAAAACTTGCGCCTATGATATTAGAGAAAGAAATGTCAGAGACTTGATATAGGCAAAGCTATTGATACAGGCAAAGCTTTCTGGGGCTTCATTTGCATTGTCTCAGTACTGCTCAGCCCCATGGTAAATTGTATGTTGTGGATACAGATCGAGTTTCTTGCATCTGCCAGTGAATTTGTAAGGAAAAGTAGCGTGCCATTTCAAGAAGAAATTGAAATCAAATTACTGTGATGGGAAGATGCCAAATTGATCAACAAAAGTAGAAAGGGGAAAATGGAATTCCTCTTTTATAAAGAAGGAATGTAGTAAGGAAGAATGTAAATGTTATTTCTGTGGTTTGAACGGTTTGGAGCAGATTTTTTTCCTGCTGATCAGCTCCATCTCTGGAATCTCAGAAAATAGCTTCTGTTAATGAACACAAGATGGCAGCATTGAAGTATGACACACTGTCCTCATTATCCGCCCTGTTTTTTCTTTCTTTTCTAATTTGGAGAATAGATAAATTAATGACAGAGTTAATCTTGGCCATTCTAGTAGAATGCAGAACATGTAATTACTCTCTCAAGGAGTGGGCTGAGAGAGTGAAATTTGTAACATGAATTGCTATATCATTTCTCTCTTCTGCTCTATACCTGCATCCTTTTACCTGTATACCTGTATATACTGTATATACTGTATGTATACCTGCATCCTTTTAGTGTGAACAGGTGACCCAAAGATAAAACTGTCTAAATACAATATGGCAACCAATCACAAAATTGTACTTGCTTTTTGGCATTTTGCAGTGAATGGTGTTTGAGAGAAAGCTGTGAACGTCTTGAATTTCTTAGAATTGCTAAAAAAAATTGAAATGATAATTATATATTTCTTTCTCTTCAAAGTACCGCTTTTTACCAGTTAAAATTAATTAAAATTTACAACACTTTTATTTTTTAATTATTCAGAATTTTATCCAGAGACTCTTGGCTGCTCAAAAATAGGAAAACTAATCATAAATAAATAAAGGAACTAGGAAGGGTCCCTTCTGACATGTTTTCCATACCTTTGTTCCTTCAGTGGGTTGAGATGTCTCTTATCTAACCATTCCCCTGGCTGCAGCTCTTCCTGTCTTTCAAGGATATTCCCTTACACCATTATATACAGACGTTAAAAGTCTTCCAAGACTTTTGATAGCATCTCCAAAGTGACCTGGGATTGCAATATATTACCAGTTACCATTCAACTCACTGAATAATCTGTCACACGCACACACTCACTCACACACACACGGGAAAAAAATCATATCTTGGTGTATCTGTGCTGTACCAGCTTGAACCCTTACCTACTCCATCCAGGGCACACTACTTGATTCCAATCTATTGTTTCAAAGTATGGAGGCCAAGCCATTGTTCAATACCTCTGACTCCAAAGAGGGCCTCTTCAGAAGGGTATGAAACTGCCTTATTTTAATAGTGGTCCCTCCCATAACAAGGCATCTGTAATTTCCTGAATCCAGGAACAATCCCTCATCCTGCCCCTTTCCAAAAGGAATGGGCCAAGCATGCAGTTTGCAGGTAATCGACATCATCTTAGAAAACTCTTTATCCGCTTATTCAGAAGCAATACAAAAGGAATCCAGGTAATATGGTAAGGTGGTACCTCAGTCACCTCATAAGACTACTGTGTATCTTGATAGCTGCTCTGGAATAAGAAATGTCCAGTTGATTTCTGTTGTTTAAATTCTACATTCTTAAACTTCTGTTACTTATAGGTAGACCTCATATTATACATTTCACTTTGGGTTAGTGCACTGCGAGGCTCAGGTGTTTTTTGTAAACCAGGATTAGTAGAATAGCCAGTTCCCTTGTAGCTAGTTCATAAACCAATGACTTCATTTGATGCATTTTCTCCCTTCTTTTCTCTTAGTCATTCTTTTCTTCAAAATTTATTGTCAGTTTAACGTTTTGTCGAAGTTTGAAACACAGTGAGCTAGTTATCTCCTATGGACAAAAAGTAGTATATTCTTCCAACATTTTAGTAATGGATTCTATTGTATGTATTGGCTCAGCAATAATAATTACGTGCCATTACTGAAATGTTAAGCTTAATCCACATAAGCATGCACTTTTTTCTGGCAGCTGAAGATTCCAAGTGTAAATATGATGCTGATGAATCCAATTTAATAAAATATATTTACTCTTTTTTGCTTTTTTTGCTTTTATTATTTAACAGATCTGCAATTAAAGCTTTGCGTCCTGGAGGATATCTGGTTTATTCTACATGTACACTTTCTAAGGCAGAGAATAATGATGTCATAAATCATATCCTTGATTCCTGCAGCAATGTTTTGCCAGTGGATTTGCACACCCTACTCACTTCAGTATCCAAGGAATTCAGTTTTGCTGCAAATGTCCAGCAGCATGAACTTTTAGTACTTCCAGAAAGGGGGAAAGCATGGGGACCAATGTATATATCTAAATTAAAGAAAATATAATTCATGAAATGCTTGTGTAGTTCTTGTGAATCATAATGACAGGATTTGACAAGAATAATGAACATCTTGTAATTCATACACTAACAAAATTAATTTTAATCTTCATATTTTGTTTTTGAACTAAACTACTTAAAATATTTGATAAATTGCATGATTCATGTAGAGGAGAGATTTCTATTAAATCCTATAACCATATTGCCGCAATAATTTTGAAATACAAAAATTGGAACTATTTCCCATAATGGTATAGATCTATCGCTTCCAAAATTGGTACAGTTTAAAACAGCACAAAACAAAACTATTCTGAAATTAATTTCAGTTTCTAGCTATTGGAAGTAACTTACATTTTCTCCTATTTTTTGTTCTCAATGGTTAAATGGAATATTCAGAGAAAAGTTCTGAATGATAATTTGTCTTGAATGTATAATGGATTATGTTGAAAAACACTGATTTCAAATTAAACCATATTCAGTGTTTAGTATGTAGGTTTTTCCTGATAGCCAGAGAGAAAGCAAACAGTACTTTAAGCCAACATGATTTGCCCTTCCAGCCTAAAGAAACTACTCAAAACCTCCATTTTATCATCAAGACCTATCCAGACAACTGAAAACATGCATTGGCTGTTTGTCTTATGAATTAGCAGCTGTTTTTCCATTTCTGTAGTTTTTTTTTTCAGTTACAGTGTGCATGCTGTGATGGAAAGATAATTTAAGATAGAAAACTAGACAATAAGAGCCTTGGTGGTGCAGGCTGTTGAAGGCCTAGCACTTAGTTCCAGCTGCCTGCAATTACTGTAGGCTCGAATCCCACCAGGCTCAAGGTTGACTCAGCCTTCCATCCTCTCGGGGTAGGTAAACTGAGGACCCAAGACTGTTGGGAGCAATAAGCTGACTTTGTAAAAATGCCGCTTAGTAATAAGCAGGCATATACAATGGAATGAAGGCTGAGCGCATTGGGTTGTGTCCCAAAAATTGTAAGCCGCCCTGAGTCTTCAGAGAAGGGCAGCATATAAATGTAGTTTAAAAAAATCAGATAGATCTAGAAACCAATTTAACCACCATTATTTATAAACAGTTAATAATGTGTAACCACCTGATATAATCAGATACTTTTATTTTACATATTAGAAGCACATGCCAACTTTTCTAGTTTCCCAGGTTGCATGTCACTAAGCTAGCTTCTCTAACTAAATAATAATATATGCCAATTCAGCATTCCTGGATATAGTATCAAATGGTTTCTTTTAAAAAACAGTTATATATAAATGAATAAATAAATGACCCTTTCATAATGAAGCTATTCTAGCTTCAAGCAAAATCATTCTGAACCAGCAGGTTCTTCCTGTAAGTGATTGTTTTGCCACTGAAAATCACAGATTATACTGAAACAATCTTAATTGGTGCTACCACTACTATTGCCAGAATGTACAATAAGGGAACTCTATTGAAAGCATATTTCAAGAGCTGATCACCAGCAAATGTGATACTTTGGTTTGCATCTTTGGAGATAAATGTAGTATATCTAGCAGCAAAGATACTTCAAATCTAGGATGAAGAATAGCTATATTCAACACAATATTGCAAGGGCATTTCTATATAACTACCACTGTGATTACTGAAGTAAGCAAACTGAACAAAGAATTTATTCAAAATCATGTTAGCTTTTTTCTGAATAACTGCTCTAAAGCAGACTTCTTTCAAAAATGGACTGTTATATAGGAAGTGTATAGCCAGTCTCTACACAAGACTATTTTTCTCTATTCTGTATTACACTGTGCATACCGTATTGTGATACATTTGTTTGTAACTCTCAATTCTTAAAATGTATTCATTTTCAAATAGAGATCTGTTTGGATATATAAAAGTACAGAAACTAAGCATGAATGTTTGGTGAGTGCTAAGAAAGTTGCAGAAACAGTAGCTATGGGATTCATTCTTACACTAACTGCTTGTTTATTCATTTGTTTTGTTTCCATTCGGCTGAAATAACGCAAAATGTCCACAGTCAAAGTGTTCACAGCCAACATCTAATGAAATAAAATTCAAGGAGACTTATATTAATAGCAATAAGACATAACATCATAACAAAGCGAAATAAAATTATATAAACAATTGAATCAGTTTAGATAATTCAAAGGACAAAGAATTGAAGATGGTGATAGCAGACTTCGAATATACTCTCTCAAGAAAAGATGCAGCATCATCAGTAGCTTCCAGAATGTTAGAAGGAATGCATTAAATCTTAATTCTAAGAGAAAAGTATTCCAAAATATTCCAAAACTGGAGTAACAACAGAAGCAGCACCTCCTGGATATCATTCTCTTTATAAAAATGGTATAGAACCAAAAAACACTAGGAAAATGTACTGAATGGGCTAATTCAGGTAGAAAATTGACCTGTAGATACTGTAACTAGGCATCCAACAATAAAGAATTTTATAGGTAAACACCAATTCTTGTTTATGCATTGAGCACAAAGGAATAGCTTCAGTAATATTTTTATACAAGCTATACTATAAATGCAAGCAAAGAAATATTTGTATACTTGAATTCTTTCTGGCATATAACCTAAAATATTGATGGTGTATGGAAGCATAATTCTTATGGAGAAATATTTTTTTCAAATCAATATCACATCTTCCTTTAAAATGAAGTCAGGTATCTTTTCTGTTTCTATATTATTAACCCACTCTAACACTTTAACTTTCTGTTATGAATCAAATATCGGGCTCAAAAATATGCCATATCTCCAACTGGGTAAAAAAATGTAATGAAATGTTTTGCTTTATGTACATTTGTGTAAGCAAAGAGGGATCATTGTTTGATTTTCTATTATAATATACTGTACCTTTTAGGATAATCTGGAGTTGAGAAAGAAAGTTCTTACCGATTTATCTCTCTCAGTCCTTATAAAAATAAATAAACCTATAATTTAGACTTCCATGGTAATTTACATAAAAGATGACAGTATGAAATAACCATTTATTCATGTTGCACCAAACAGGTATTGTATGTTTATGTCATAGTAGAACAAAGGGGTGCAATTTGAAATCCAGCTCTTCCAAATCTTTAGTGCTGATCCTAAATGCGTCAAAAGTGAGAGGATTATAATTTTCATTTTGATTTATTTTGTACCTCAGAAGAGTGGCCACTGATTTTTAAAAAAAGGTGTCAAGAAAAGCTCTGAGGATCATAAAAAACTTGTGGGGCTGAATGTACTGAATGAAAATTGCACATCTCTAATGCAAAAGAATAGTTCTCTTGTTTCCAGCTGAGAATCCTTTCAACTGAGTGCTATTGCACATTTTAATAATTCCCTCAGCCTTTGAAATACTGAAAATTATCAGCAAGTGTCTTTTACCTGTCTCTCTCTCTCCATATCTGTCTGTCTGTCTGTCTATCAATATAATCTAATCTTATTGTATGTATCTTCTATAATATGGAATAAAGAAAAAACAACTTCTGAGGCATTTAAATGACATATTTCCCAACCTTGATTAGCTTTCTGAATAACTTGAAGGTGCAGTACAGTCTCAGGCACCAGCAGATGTTTAGTAATGGGACAAATTGTTCAGTTTAAATAGTTTAATTGGTAGGAAGTGTATTTCCTCAGAATAGGCCTACATAGAAGTAAATCCTGTTCAGTAGTACTTCTTTCAAAAGAACTTTGGGCACGTTTTGTGGTGGTCCTCCTACCTCTTGGGCCGTACGCAGATGTTGGCAGGGGGGCAAGGATCGGCCTCAAGGCCCCTCCTTTGTGGGGTGCCTTGGGTTGGTTCTCTCACCCCTCCTGTTCAACATCTATATGAAGCGGCTGGGTCAGATCATCTGTGGTTTTGGGGTGAGGTATCATCAGTATGCTGATGATACCCAGCTTTTCATCTCCACCCCTAACCAACCCAGTGATGCCCTCGATGTGATGTCCCGGTGCCTGGAGGCGGTGCAGGCTGGATGGGGAGGAACAGGCTCCAGCTCAACCCAGACAAGACCGAGTGGCTATATGTACCGGTGTCTCGAGTTGTCCAGGATATTCCATCATTAACTATCGTTGCCCCCGTGATAGGGCGCGCAACTTGGGCGTCCTCCTAGATGCACAGCTCAGTTTGGAGGAGCAGGTGGGAGCTGTGGCCAGGGGGGCATTTGCCCAGGTTCACCTGGTGTGCCAGTTGTGCCCCTACCTGGACCGAGACACCCTACGTATGGTCACTCATGCGCTTGTCACTTCTTGTCTGGACTACTGCAATGCTCTTTACATGAGGCTGCCCTTGAGGACCACCCAGAGGCTTCAACTTGTCCAGAATGCAGCGGTGTGGGTTGTGATGGGAGTGTCCTGATACTCCCATGTTACACCCCTCCTGCATGCGCTACACTGGTTACTGGTTGCCCTCCGGGTGAGATTCAAGGTGCTGGTTTTGACCTATAAAGCCTTTCATGGCTTAGGACTGGGATATTTATGGGAGACCCTGCTGCCAGCGACTGTTTCCCATCGTCCTGTGCACTCTCACAAACAGGGCCTCCTCGGGGTTCCGCCAGCCAGACAATGTTGGCTGGCGACCCCTAGGGGTTGAGCCTTCTCTGTGGGAGCACCCACCCTATGGAACCAACTGCCCCTGGAGCTTCAGGTGGCCCCCGACCTCCGCTCTTTCTGCTGTGGCCTAAAAACATGGCTGTTCCAACTCGCTGACCTGGACTGAGAGGGGTGTGTGTGGGAGTTTTAATGACTGTTTTTAGTGTTTTAGACTGTAATTGGGTTTCTTATTTGATTTAATCTCTTTTTAATTGTATATTTGTATTGTTTTTACTGTACACCACCCTGAGTCCTTAGGGAGATGGGGCGGCTTAGAAATCAAATAAATAAATAAATAAATAAATAAATAAATAAATAAATAAATAAATAAATAGTTGCAAGATTATTTCAGTAATAAAACTTTTTTTTTGAAAAAAACATTGTATTACTTTTTTAAAAAAAATTACTTCAAGTTATTTTCAGCTACCAATGTTTGATCCATGTCTTAAAATACTTACATTCCTGGTTGTTTGCTACACTTTCAGGTAGTAAATACTGATGGAATATTTTTCTGCAATGTTGCTCAACTGAATTTTTAACTTGAGGTCATTCCAAATACTGTTATTACATGCAGTATTGGGGGGATTACTTGTGTTAATCTGTTTTCAGATTGCCATCTGAATGTATTAATAAGCATCTTCCTTTATATGATTTTTCTTCAGGTTTCAAGGACAGTTGTCTAAATTTTATCACTCAGAGAATCAATTTAAGCACATAGGAAAGCTGCCTTCTGCTATGTTGGGCTGACTGGCAACAGCTCTCTGGGGCTTCTTATCCAGAACTAAAGATGACAAAAATTGAAGCTGAGATCTTTTGATGCCAAGTGTGCTCCCTATAACTGAGCTACAGTCATTTTCCCTAAAGTAAGCGTAAAAGAAAGCTGTCGGGTAGTTTTTATATCTTTTAAGAAATGACAATGTAATAGCCAAGCTGGGCGCACTTGCATGTTGTAGGTGCTATTACAAAATGGTTGGTATGGTTGGCATGGCATGACACAAAATTTTACCAGAGAGCAAGCACACTATCTTCTTGCTGTCCAGATTTCCTTGGCAGGCAGTTACACTTTTAAACAAAGCCTTGGGCTGTACTCCTCTGCTTTCCTAAATTCAGTCAGGGCTACCTATGGAGTCTGCATCTACTAGAAGCATTCTTGGAATAAAGCTAATGTTATAGTCTAAGCTTTGGAATATGTATGTTCCCACTTGTTTATTTTAAAAGTACAGTGAAATGTGACATAAAGCTTGGGAACATTAAAAGTTTTTGCCTGCATATGTATTGATTCCCATAGGCAGCAGGTCTACAATCCCTAGTTCACCATATAACAAATTCTCCATTTTCTTTAAATTAGTATATTAATACAATCTGGTTAAAAAAAGAAGAAAGAAAGGAAAAAGAAAAGAAAACCAGAAATTTCCTGGGTTGTAAGGCTAGTCTGGGAATCCATAAAAAATGGAATGATGACAGTAAAAAATATTTATCATAGTATTGTTCATAAAATACATACATACACACACATGCATAAAGTCCAAGCAAGATTTCATATGTTTCTTCATCATCATCATCATCATCATCGCCATTGTCTATCCACTGCAGAATGAAGAACTCTTCCGCATGTCTACCACCAATACAGTTCTCAGCTTTCTTTTGCCAATTGGACCCATAATACTTGCTGATGTCATCGATCCATCTTGTTTTCATCTTTTTATTGTGTACTAAAAGGGTAAAACAAGAGATAGGGTCAAGAGTGAATATGTTATATGGATTTAATGCAAAAATAAGTGACCAATATGAAAGAAGGATGTTGAGTCAGTGTGGTCATCTATTAATATATAGAACTAAATGGTTGCTTATCTTATACACAATAATCCTCACAACAGCTAATAAAACAAAAGACAAAAGATAATAATGTCATACTACACAAAGGAATGTCACACTTCCTACCAGTATTATAACATCTATCAATCCACACTTGCTGGGCTAACTCCCATCCTAATCCAAGGGGGAAGAGCCAAGTCTTCAATAAAAAACTGAACTGCAGAACAATTCTATGAAGGGAAAAAAAATTGAAAGGAAGAGGATTGGTAGAGCTAATGAGAAGTTAAATAAAATAAACAGCACTGTCTGGTACCTTGGCCTAATGTGAAAGCAAGGATAGAAAGATGGTGAATGGAGGAGTGGTGCAGTAATTAGAATGCAGTATTATAGTATAACTCTACCCACAATCAGGAGTTTGATCCTGACTCAGCCTTCCATTCTTCCAAGGTCATAAAATGAGGAAACCTGATTGTTGGAGATAATGTGACTTGTAAACTGCCCAGAGTGTGCTATAAAGCACTATGGATGGTATATAAATCTATGTCTATTGCTATTGCTATGTTATTGGTTTATACCAGTTTTAGCTATGTTTCCTTTGTCTCATATCTTCATTAAGGTTGACTCAGCCTTCCATCCTCTCGGGGTAGGTAAACTGAGGACCCAAGATTGTTGGGGGCAATTAGCTGACCTTGTAAAAATGCCGCTTAGTAATAAGCAGGCATATACAATGGAATGAAGGCTATTGCTGAGCACACTGGGTTGTATCCCAAAAATTGTAAGCCGCCCTGAGTCTCCGGAGAAGGGCGGCATATAAATGTAATTAAAAATAAAAAAAATAAAATAAATTCTCCTTGACTTTCCATTTATTGTTTATCCCTCCATAACAATATTTATTGTGAAAACTAAAAGTGTGATGGGTATATATGCATGGCTTTAACTACTGTTATGGATGCTTCTGATACATTTGTCATATGGGAGGATTAGATGCTATGACTGGCTTTTGGGAATCATACATTAAAAATAGGCGAAAAAAATCTAGTCATGTTGTGGCTCATTGCAACTCACCAATGCATTCCTGACAGCCAGCCTAATAGTCAGCCTAATATCCCACATCTTGCTTGCAGCAGGACTACTCAAGTTTCTGACAGCACCCTACTGTTAAATATAAATGCAAGTAAATGTGAAATTTATTTACGTGTTCAGTAATCAGGTTATCAAACTGAGATGGCAAGCATGGGAATGACACACTCATTTCTCTCACCTTTCAAAGTACTGGGTGCCTCCCATACTTAATAATGACTGGAGATAATTTTGCATAAGCTATTTCATTACAGTCGAGAGACATCTGTCAAAGACAGCCTTCCAGCCTGCCTGTTGAGTCCTTGGGGGCAGGGGGAGGATAATACAGTGGGCACTGCATCAACATACCTACAGTCATACATTACAGAGCCTCATGCAGTGTTCCAGAAACCCCACAGCTCAGAGGGTCCTATTTAGAATTCAGTGTTGGCAGGAACTAAAATAAAACAACTCACTCCATCAACAAAAATGTCATAACCTTTTCTCACAGATGATCTATTCTATGAAACTATTTTCAGGGCAAGAGCCCAGCGAGAAATGCAAACACACAAACTTCATCACAGCCTTCTAATTAGCATTCAACAAAGAAAGAAAATTATAGATTTATTCAGAACATATGAATTAGGTATTTATTATTAATATTTGATAAATATTTGAACTTAAATACTGAATGCTGGTTCAGTATTCCATAAATAAAGTGGGATAGTATTCAAGACCACCAACATTTCTAAATTGAAAATTCATAACTGGAAGAAAGATCCAAAAGCAAACCAGGATTATTGCTGTCCCCAAGAAGAAAAACAGTGGACCTGGCTATATGGTGGCTTCCATGCTGAATACAGTCATAGAAGCAGCAGCTTAATTTTAGACTTAGTTGAGTTATCCTATTCAAGGGGCAGTCACATATTTATAGTTGACAAGCACAAATTATACCAATCTTTCCTACCTAAATCTTCCTAGTTGTTGCACAGTCCCTATAATTATTAACAGTTTTCATAATGGTGGGAATGATGGTGTATCATCTGGGAGCCATTGCTTGGAAAGGACTGATTTAATGTGATGGAAGATAGCTAGAGATGCACTCTTCCTATTAAATATTTGCTTAATTTGATTTCTTCCTAATTTACTATCCCAACAGACAGTAATTACAAACAATTCTATCCAATCAATTAAGATACTTTCACAAATTAGGAGGATGAAAACCAATTTAAGAAAGGTATTGCCGATAATATCTGATGATGTATGATGAAAGTTTACAGCAGCAGGGCACAACTTGGTCTGAATCAAGGATTTGGTTTTTAGTGTATCAGTATCAGTTGACACCAGGAAAACAACTAAGATACTTTTATCTTTACATCAGATTAAATCTATAATTAGATGTATTTAATTAGATGGTCACAATTAGTGTTTTCACCTTCTGTTATATCAAAATATAATGCATTTGTGAGCATAGCAACTCAAGGAACTCAACCCAGAAAGAAAGAAAAAGAAAGAAAAAGAGAAAGAAAGAAACGAAAGAAAGAAAGAAGAAAGAAAGAAAGAAAGAAAGAAAGAAAGAAAGAAAGAAAGAAAAAGAAAGAAAGAAGAGAGAGAGAGAAAGAAAACAGAAAGAGGAAAAAATACATACACCCTGGTGATGAAGTCAGGCTATTTTTTTTTTAATTCATATTTATATCCCGCCCTTCTCCGGAGACGCAGGGTGGCTTACAATTTTTGGGATACAACCCAATGCGCTCAGCAATAGCCTTCCTTCCATTGTATATGCCTGCTTATTACTAAGCAGCATTTTTACAAAGTCAGCTTATTGCCCCCAACAATCTTGGGTCCTCAGTTTACCTACCCCGAGAGGATGGAAGGCTGAGTCAACCTTGAGCCTGGTGGGATTCGAGCCTGCAATCATTACAGGCAGCTGGAACTAAGTACTAGACTATTAACAGCCTGCACCACCAAGGCCCTTAGCTATATACTTATCCATTCACAATGAATGAAGATAAAATATTTCTATTGTTTAAATAGCAATAGCATTTAGACTTATATACCACTTCACAGTACTTTACAGCCCTCTCTAAGCAGTTTACAGAGTGAGCATGTTGCCCCCAACAATCTGGGGCCTCATTTTACCAACCTTGGAAGGATGGAAGGCTGAGTCAATCTTGAGCCTGATGAGATTCGAACTGCCAAATTGCAGTCAGCTGGCAGTCAGCACAAGTATCGTGCAGTACTGCATTCTAACCACTGCGCCACCACAGCTCTTAAATAGAAGATATATCAAATATGGCAAAAGTAAGCTTAGTTGGCAACATGCAGAAGAGACCTTCATCCTGCAGAGGATAGACAATGGCTTGGATAATGCTGATGCTGATGCTGATGATATAAAATATAAGCATGCAAAGGGTTGTTTTTGAAAAAACAAAAAACCTTGACATATGACCTACTTCATTTATCTGTTCCACTTCTTTAGTAATATTATTTAGGTAATAGTTCCCAGCAAACTTTATTTCAAGGAAAGGAACCAATAAGAGAAAAGTTTCTATGAAACAAACTGTATAATAATGCAGATAGTAATATAGTAATAATACAAATAATACATGTTAAGTTTGCATGAAGAGTCAGACGCGGAGTGCTTCAGTGAAGAGTTTATTAGTGACTACAGCTCATAACAGACCCGATTTGGCTGGGTTGCGGCTGCTACTTATAACCAGCAGCCGCAGTTGCCAGCCAATCAGAGTGCAGGATTTTCCCGCACTTTTTAAACCAATCATTTCTGACATTTTACAAGAACAGTTTAAACTAAACCAATGACATTCAAACCTGCATACATAACAATACAGATACAAGATAAATGGGAGCAGAATTCACTTAGTCCCCAAAAAGTTTATTTCCATATAAAAAACTGCAGCTTTATATGCATATGTGCCAGACCATTACATTTAATTTGCTTTACGCAAACTACCGGCACTTCATTTAATTTGATTTAGTGTCAGGATGAGGCTATATTTTCTACAGGCTGGAGAATTCAGAAGTATTTTATGTGATGCTTTACATTTTGCTTTGTTTTTTTCTTCCATACTGAAATTAAAAGGTAGGCACTATGTCAAAGGCCTCAAAACATTTCTTTTGGTGCCTGCTGGTATATTAAAAAGGTTACTATTATAAGGTGACTGTCAAACATAGAAGCTAAAAGAACAGTTCTAAAGAACAGGTTATGAAATAGTAGAATAAACAGTGCTGATATCCAGGGTGCTTTCTATTCACCGTGTTTTCAATCACACAACTAATATGAACTTTTTTATATTGGGGAATATGGGAAAGAAAGGCTGAAAGCAAAAATTTCTAAGAAGCATCTTATGACCCCAGGGCAGATTTTTTTTCTTAAGTCAAAATTCAAATGACTGTTCATAACAGCCTTGCTTCAAAAAACAAAACAAAAAAAGAAGTTTTCTTTTCATGGCACACAGATTGAATTATTAAGCATGATTTTAAAATAAAATACTAAGGTCATTTAAAAAGGCTTTAACAACCCACATTTTTAAGCAACAGTATTTTGCTAACAGCATTTCATTCTAATTTTCAAGTGTACCTGGAAACATTTTGATTTATTTACTTTTTCAATTATGCAAAAACTTCAATATTTTCTTTCTCAATTGTTGTTTGCTTAGATGTCAGTTGTTCTATGCTAAGGAGTGCATTTAAAGGGCAAACATTGCCTTTTTTGCTCTGACTTCTAAAAATGGCATGTAAGATCATGAACATACTCGTAAAATCTCATATTTTTTCTCTCTACATGCACAATTTAAGTAAAATTCATTTAAAAAATGTTTTCTTCATTAGCCTTTTGAAAGAAGTGAACCTTAGCTTCACCAGTGACATTTTTCATTTCTAGACAATATTAATTTTAAATTTAAAAGTAGGGGAAACTATGGTGGTAGATAAATAATATAGTTTCACCAGCACAGTGTGTAGTTATGATGGGTTTCATGCCCCATACTGGTTGGAAATTCTGTGACCTGGATGAACATATACACAAGGCACAAATTTGGGGATACCAGCAATATTGGATGCATTATTGAGATGTATATAGATGTATATATAGATATATTCCTGTATTATGATATTCCCACAACAAAACTAATATTGTCCTTCTTGCCATAGTCAAATATGGAATTAAAAGCAAAGGCCAGAATTTAATATTTTTATTAAGAAAAAGAATCAGGGTTAAAAATCAAGGAGATTAAGGAGAAAAAAGACCAGGTCATTTGTGAGGGGAAATTAGGCTGTTTCTAATTAAAGATTCTAGTGAAATTCATGGCATTTGGGGACTCACTCCCCCATCTTCATCAGAATCCTGATGAGTTTGTACAGCGTTCCATCTGCATACACAAAAATAATCTGTGGCAGAATGAGCAGAGGTTATAGTCAAATGTACTTCTAAACAGTGGAGAAAAACCAACTAATACCTCACACAGTGAACTGGATTCCTAGAGAGAAAAGAAAAAGGAGCAGTTGTCTGGGAAATGAGCTTTTTACTATTTCAATCAGGCAATCTGCATATTGGAATGAATGTAATCTGATAATGTGAACAGTATACAGTACAAAAAGAGATAAAAGAATTATAAGCAATTTATGTTTTTTTTTTACTGAAACGCTGAAACCTTTTAAAATGTGGCATATATGTTATCAGAAATATGAACTAGCCTGCAGCATTGGAGATTCCATAAAGTATAATTTTCATCTGTTGCCTGAAGTCCTATAGTCTTGCAGTGTAGCGTGGTAAACCTTTACCTACTGGAAACCTTTGATTTTAATAGATCTTCTGGATGGCCTGCCTGAAGCTACAGAATTGTTGCAAACCTAGTGCCAAAGAATGATAAAACATTATCACTTTTCTGGCCCGGGAGATCTTTCTATTCCCTGTTGTTTTCACTGAAGATTTATTGAATTGTGCCCCTCATATTTCCATTATCAAGGTTGGCAGGTATAGTACTATACTTGAAAAGTGTTTTTAAAAATTACCTAGAGACTATTTTATGTGATGAAAATAAACCAACCTCTTGATAGGTTTTGCTGAAAAATAAATTACATTAAAATACTGGTAGTAGTAGGCAAAAATAAATCAAAACCTTAGTTATGTGAAAACTGTCAAACTTCCTGGTTTAAACCTGGCACATTCTAACCAAACATTTGGTTCTTGGTATAACTAAATAATAACCATTATTGTACCCAAGAATGGAATCACTTTGAGCAGT
Source organism: Naja naja (assembly GCA_009733165.1). Classification (NCBI taxonomy): domain Eukaryota; kingdom Metazoa; phylum Chordata; class Lepidosauria; order Squamata; family Elapidae; genus Naja; species Naja naja. Next base: position 23,967,970 of record CM019152.1, on the reverse strand, counting down.
TGATTTCCGTCTCCCTACATGGAGATGATTTGTATACCCAAAGTGATGTAATTGCAGCGTTTACTTTCCCCACTTTTTCGTGATTTAATGGTACGTAGTCTTGTGCTTCTCAGCCTTAGAAAAAGGCAACTGTTGGTTGTTAACATAACAGATATTTTTGTCCTGAGGACCCTGGCTTCCAACGTAACTCTACAAAAAGTAGTGTCTTAATTACTTTATCAAAGATTCTCCATATTCATGAGAAGATCCAAATATTTAAAGAGATCTATGCAAAAGAATCAATTACTGGATTAAATAAGTGGTAAGAGATAACAATGAGGATCTGTTCTATTTATCTTCCAAAGCTCTGGAGAAAAATACATAGTTCTCATATTTTTGAGATGATGGTTTGAGAGATATGATGGTACAATTTTCAAAATTTGGTTCTTGGAATGCAGCTTTTATTGTGTCTACCTTTCAAGACATAATGTACAGTACTGTATTATGGATTATGTTTGAACATCATGCATATGATTCTAAATTCTATTAAATTTGGATCCAAGCCTACTTTAATGACCTTCAAGTTATTAAACCTTAAGTTTATTTTTATTTTATTTTATTGGACAATGTAAGATAAAAAAACCATGGACAAAAACAAGCTTTGCTATTTTTAACACAACATATTTGAAGTTGAATATTGTTCTGAGAAACTCATTAGTGGCCCTTTGGGTTATCGAGAGCCTACCTCAATGACGGATCTTGGGATCCTGAGAGGTGGCATGGCGCAACCAGAGGGCTAAATTTTAAATTTGGGATAAAGGGGAAGCTTTTAAATTTTTTAATTCGTTGTCTTAAGGGGTTAGGGAAGGGGTGGGTGTTCAATTGGTCTACACAGTCCTTCCAGGCCGCTTCTGGTCTCGGGTGGGGTGGGGTGGGGGGCCTTGGGGTCTGACGGGAGAGGGCGGGGTTGTCCATCGACAGGGTGATCGGGTTATGGGGGGAGGGACAGGGGGCCATGTGCTGGGAGCGCGCCCGATGTTTACGCGGCGCGCTCCGACCCCCAGGTCGCTTCCCGCCTCCCTGGGGTCTTGGGAGACGTGGTCTCTGGGCTCAGACTGGTATATCTGAATGCCAGGTCCGTAGCCAATAAGTCATCCCTCCTCCGTGAACTCATAGAGGAGGAGGCTGCGGACCTGGCGTGCATTACGGAGACCTGGGTGGGCCCGGAGGGGGTGTCCTCTGTGTGATTTGTGCCCCCAGGCTTCCGGTGCTGTACCGGTCTCGGGCCCAGGGCGGGCGGAGGGGTAGCCATAATTGTTAGAGAGACCCTGTTTCCAAGGGAGGTCACTGTCCGCAGATGGGCGGGTGTGAGACCCTCCTCATGAGATTGGGCCCGGTGGTGGCGGTTGGGTTTGCTGCTAACGCATACCATCCCCCAGCTGCATGGCGGCGCTGCCTGGCTGCTCGACGCCTCTCGGAGGGCGTGGAGTTCCCTAGGCTTATAGTTCTGGGGACTTTAACCTGCCGTCACTGGGGGCGTCGGGTTTAGCTCAGGAGTTCATGGCATCCATGGCAGCCATGAACCTGACCCAGGTGATCCATGGACCCACCCACAGGGGGAACACACTTGACCTGGTTTTATCTCGGGCAGTGGTGTAGTGATCTGGGGATGGTTCTCCATCTACCCTCCCTTTATCGTGGACTGATCACTATCTCCTCGTGCTAGTCTTTCAATTGGCTGTCCTCGCTGCTGGGATGAGGAGCCTATACGATGGTTCCGCCCCAGACGCCTAATGGACCCGGATAGGTTTCAGACTGGGCTTGCCCGCCTCCTCGACACAGCTCGCCGAGACGCTGACGGCGCGCCTGGCAAAGGGCGGCGTCGAGGCGCCGACCGGGTTGTCCCCTTGCCTCTTTCCCTGCCGAGACTCGATGGGCCCCTGGTTCTCCGAGGAGCTCCGGGGATGAAACGGCGGAGAAGATGCCTGGAGAGCAGATGGAGGGCCAGCCACTCCAATGACCGTGTCCAGTTGCGATCCTATATCAGGACCTATCTGGAAGCAATCAGGACGGCGAGGCGCTTTCTCCTCTGCTTCGTCTGCTGCCGATGATCGCCCTGCTGCCCTGTTTCGGGTGACCCGCTCCCTCCTTCAATTGAGGGGGATGACCCGCTGCAGGGCAGAGCAGAGGAATTTAGCTTACATCTGGCGGATAAGGTCGCCAATTGCGGCTGGCTTGGACTCTGATTGGCAGTGGTCTGATGATGGGGTGGCGGTGAGTCTGGTGGAACCTACCTGGGTTGAGTTTGACCTGGTCTCCCTTGATGAGGTGGACAGGATCATGAGGCTGTCCTCCACCACGTGTTTATTGGACCCGTGCCCTTCCTGGTTGGTATATGCCTCCAGGGAGGTTACGTGCGGCTGGCTCCAGGCAGTTGTTAATGCTTCTTGAGTGAGGGAGTCTTTCCTGCCGCCTTGAAAGAGGCGGTGGTGAGGCCCCTCCTCAAGAAGCCTGCCTTGGACCCGCCGTTTGAACAACTATCGTCCTGTCTCCAACCTTCGCTTTTAGCGAAGGTTGTTGAGACGCGGTGGTTCAGCAGCTTCCCTTGTTCCTGGAGGAAACTGAGTATTTAGATCTGTATCAGTCGGGCTTCAGGGCCGGACACAGCACAGAGACAGCATTGGTCGCACTGATGGATGATCTCTGGAGGGCTCGGGACAGGGTTTTTCCTCTGTCCTAGTCCTTTAGATCTCTCAGCTGCCGATACCATCGACCATGGTATCCTTCTGCAGCTGCTTAGAGATTGGGGTGGGGGAACCGTTTTGTGTTGGTTCTCCTCCTTCCTTTCGGCCGCCGCAGTCGGTGTTGGCAGGGGGGCAGAGGTCAGCCCCGAGACCCCTCACTTGTGGGGTGCCGCAGGGGTCTGTCCTTTCGCTCTCCTGTTCAATATCTACATGAAACCGCTGGGTGAGATCATCCGAGGTGTTTGGGGTGAGGTATCATCAGTATGCTGATGATACCCAGCTTTATATCTCCACCCCAGGCCAGATCAGTGACGCTCTCTCCGTGATGTCCCGGTGCCTGGAGGCGGTACGGGTCTGGATGGGTAGTAACAGGCTTCAGCTCAACCCCACCAAGACGGAGTGGCTGTTCTTACCGGCATCTCGTCTTTATTGGATGTACCATCTTGGTCATGGGGAGAGGTGTTGCCCCGTGATAGGGCGAGAAACCTGGGTGTCCTCCTGGACTCACAGCTCGGTTTGGAGGAGCATGTGGGAGCTGTGGCCAGGGGGCTTTTGCCCAGGTTCGGCTGGTTCGCCAGCTTCACCTTATTTGGACCGAGATGCCCTTCGAATGGTTACTCATGCGCTTGTCACCTCTAGGATTGACTACTGCAACGCTTCTCTACATGGGGCTTCCCTTGGACGGTCCGGAGGCTTCAGCTGGTGCAGAATGCAGCCGCTGGCTGTGATGGGGTATCCCGATACTCCCATGTTACACCCCTCCTGCGGCTTGCATTGGTTGCCGGTTGCCTCCCGGTCGCCTTCAAGGTATTAGTTACAACTTATAAAGCCCTTAATGGCTTGGGTCCAGGGTACTTGCGAACGCCTCCTGCCAGCATCACTCTCCGACGCCTGTTCGCTCTCATAGGAGGGGCCTCCTTGGGGTGCCGCAGTCAGATATTGTAGGCTGGCGGTCCCCAGGGCTAGGGCCTTCTCTGTGGGAGCACCTGCCCTTGGAATCAGCTCCCGTGGATCTCCGTTTGGCCCCTGACCTCCGCTCCTTCCGCCGGGACCTGAAGACTTGGTTGTTCCAACGGGCCGGCCTTGAATGACCCGGGGGGGGGGGTTGGGTTTTTTTTTAACTTTATTTGGCTTGTTTACTTGTTTAATTCTGTTTTACTGTAAATTTTCTCTGTTTTAATGTTCGCCCTGAGTCCTTAGGGAATAGGGCGGCATACAAGTCAAATAAATAAATAAATAAATAAATAAATTAGTCATTAGGATTGTTGCTAATATAGGTAACATTAAAAACAACAAAAAATGTAAGTTTAGAGCGATCCCATGATTTCTAATCTATAAGAGCTTTGGATTTGTTTGTTTGTTATAACAACTACCTAAGAAACTGTTATTTCCTGCAAAACCAGGAAAGAGATCAAGTTAGCTGATGTCTAAAAACACAGTCAGCTCTGAAGAGGAATAATCAATTTCAGTCATGAGCCTTAAATAGCAAGTCAGTAGCAAAGTGAAGAGGAAAGGACATGATCAATATATAAATTATGGTTGAAGAGTTCGAATGAGAAAAATAAGGTTCAGACCTATTACAACTATTGTTTTCAGCTCCTCCTGGAATCAGCTTTTTCTCAATAACTTTTGCCTTAAAACAGCTCCTGAAGAAGAATAAAAAAACTCTTCCTTCTACTCTAGATCTCTGGTGCTATTCAGCTCACTGCTTTTCCATTCAGTGACAATGAGACTCCTGAAGACTCAGAGGATGAAGTGTGACTTTGGAACTAGGGCTTTGAACAACAGAATCCATCGAGTTTGGAGGAATAAGATCCAGTACAGTTTTTTTCCGAGAGTCCTTGGGTAAGGAAACCCATGGGCTCAAGTTCCTTGCTTTGCACTATATAGTAGCTGTTAATGCTTCTCCATCTGCTCCAGAATAGTTCTGAAAAGAATCATCCAAATGAGCAGAGTATATTCAATAAAACATAGAACATAATTAGGAAAGAAACATGGAACATACTGAAATGGTGTGAGAAAGAAAGAAAATTAGAAAATGAACATGATGTATATACGCTACAGAAATGGAATCCAAATTAAAAAAAAACTTTTTGCAATGTCTTTTTCTCTCAGTGCACATGGATTTATTATTATAGATGCATTGCCTGGGAATAACATGTTCCACGGAAATATGCCACATGTTGAATAAGTTGTGGATGTAAGGTCAAATTATTCTATTAATATGTTGTGTTAAATTTAGATAGGACTTAGTCTTGGATCAAAATTGCAAAGTTACAGCCAATGAAGAATCCCAAATGACCACATAAAACAATAGATGATGGGGACACTGGCAAACAGATACAGAATCATAACATGGACCAGCAAGGATATGCTGACTCCCATTACATTGCATGGTGCTTATTACAGTATTATTTCTTCATAAATAAGAATATCTCCCCCCTTTCTCCCCCCCCCATTTCTCTGTGTGTGTGTGTGTGTGTGAGAGAGAGAGAGAGAGAGAGGGAGGAGGGAGGAGGGAGGGAGGGAGGGAGGGAGAGGGAGAGATATTTTCATATTTATTACAACATATCAATAAAAGTTTTTGGATTTCTAAGAAAGATATAGGACCATATAAAATCCCCTCTCCTCTTCCATATGATTAATTAATCTAGGGTTTAAAATGATTTACATGTATATGAAAGTATAGGCAATCCTGATCACACTGAATGTTTGAATAAATGTTTTGATAACCAGAAGCTGACTCAACTTCTACATGATGCAAATATTAAAACAAATAAAATCTTACAGCATCCTGCAGACCCATCAACTGTCACCTGAAGGTTTGGATGCAAGAAACTATATTTTAACTTATCATATCTATGTATAAAGTAGGCTTATCACTCCACATCTTTCCAGATTCTTTCTGGAGCACTGTCTGCTTTCAAAATAAATATGAATTATGCACATGAAATTAGAGTGGCAAAGTCTTGTCTTAAAGAAGATCTAATCCCATAGATTTTTGATCCTGAAGATATAATCTACACATCTTTCAGCTAGAAAATTTTGCTAATTCATTCACAAGAATCTGTCACATTAATGTAAACTAGTATCGATATTAAGTTTCAATATTAAATGCATAAAATGTACCTTGTATGCTTTTAAAAGATTTTTTAAAAATATGTACTATAACATTTGGATATGTCAGCAAGAAGTTTGCATTTTATTTGAGCAATTCAGATCTCATTACATTAAGCAAATACTGTACCAGAAGAAAGTGGATCATGTAAATACTTCTACTTTAATATTCATAAATTTTCCTGACAACCCTGGGTTGAAAATATGCCATAGCTATTTTCTTATAAATGACTTTAAGATTTACTAGTCTGCTGTATGTGTGAATGTGTTCATTATTATTTAAGAGGATTTAATTTATTTTATTAGATATGATTTTATCTTATAATGTTCTTTTAATTTTCACCTGCATTTTGCCTATATATTTTAATTATTTTTTTGCATCCTGTTTCTAAATTCCTCCTCTATTAGTCCTCACTTCATAATACCAGTTGTAACTGATACCTCAATGTTTTGTAGCATAATGAGCCTTTGAAAATCAGTTCATAAATTATGACTGATTTTTACTGTGTATCCATTTCTGAAAATGAACATTTTATATAAATTGTTTTATATCAAATATAGCAGATTTTACTTCTGAGAAAATATGATTTGCTGGTAAAGTATTTTGGAGCACAAAAAGAAAAGTATATACAGTATGTAATATTTATTGTAGCAATATCATTGTTACTACTTTAGTCACTGAAACTCTTGTTTTTTAATCTAATATTAAACATGATGCTTTAAATTTAAAGTTCTATAAAAAAAACTTCATTTTTGCTTTATGCAACATTGATGCATGTCCCATGATGAGAAAAACCTATGCATGGGTGTGTATATGTGTGAGTGTGTGTGTGTGTGTATATACACATGTATATATACATACATACACACACATATACATATACTGTACATAAACATATACATACATACATGTATATAACTAAAATACATTAAACAATGCTACAAGTATATTTAAATCTAATTTTTAAAAATATGTATTATTGAATTTGACAATATTTTTAAATACTGTTTATTCTTTTGATGTATCTTTTTCACCAGCTGTATATAGATCTGGTATTACTTTTGTCATAACTTGTTGTATCTATAAAATTTTACTGAACTCTCCACTCTCCACATATTAAAACATGATTTTCTTTTCATTAGGCTTTTTAAAAAGCTATGCTATTGAGTTTTGCTTCATTGAATCCATCCTGTACAATTGACAATATACATCTTCTGATTCTTTCAGATGATAATTAGAACAGTGTAACATTAGTACAGCATGAATTAACCTTTGCACTCTCATATAAATATTCGATGCAGCTGTATTTTCTTGATGTGGAATGTTTTCAGAGATTAGCTGCGCTCCCATTAGGTTTCTGAAACATATAGTATTGATTGGTACAAAAAGGCACTAATTAGTGACTTTTGAAAGGTCCAGAGATTCAAAGATTAGTTATAGCATACCAGAATGTATGGATTTTCAATAAAAGGGGATAAAGAAGATAGATGTGTGGAATTTTGAAAGGGAAGAGTAATTATTCGTTTCGTTATGAAAAATAACAGCCTGTTTATTTTGCTGTGGTTTGTAGATTTTTCTTTCACATTTAACGAATATAGATTTTTAGATAAGTCACAGAAACAGAATTGGAAGGTACATCAAAGGTCATCTAGTCCAATCCCCTTATTCAGTTAGGATCTGCATGAAACAACTTTTATCACCTGCTATCTGTAACTTTTGGAAGAATGCTGAAACTTGACTCCTGTAAATGTATTTAATGAACACACTTCTTCTCAACAGCTCTTTGCTTCACCTTTTTGTGGCTATGTATATATATTTAGACAGCAATGCAAAGTCTTATATGGAAACTAAACAGTACACAATACACTGCAATCTAGTTGTTTCACGAATCATAATTTCAAATCAGTTCATGCATGTCCAGAAAAGACTTCTATCTAAACTGACCTTCAATTAGGGGCTTGGGCTTGGGAGATTGGGGAGAGATGCTGTGTGTGTGAGAAAGGGGGCGGGGAGAGGGAAGGGAGTGGCTAGATTTGATTTTGTAAATTGTATAGAATCATACAGTTGGAAGGGACTTAAGAGGATTTTAAGCCTGTAAAAAACCTTGTCAAATTGGACATGGCTCAGCTAATAACCATCTTGCTTAGGAAGATAAATTTTAGTCTCAAATTGTAAGTCTAAGAGTACTTGTAAGTGGGCAAGAACAAAGAATAAAGCATTGCACACATTTCAATTAAGATAATTGTAATTCTAATCTGTGATAAATACAGAATTCTGGAAACTGTAAGACAAAATGCCCTGTCACTCATCCCTATTCATGGTGAATTTATTAAGACAGTGTCTATTTGAATGATATGAAATGTGCCTTTCCAGCTTTCTCAATGCCTGAGCTAAGTTGCTGTTTGTGGGATGAGCTGCATAATGGCTTGGCTTCTAACTCTTGATTATTTACTTGCCTTTCTATCCCTTTTGCCACTTCCCCACAATTTCTTACTATGACCTCTGTCATGAATTTTCAGCAATCAGACCACCTAAATTTGGCAATGGAGTCAAAGGAGATACCAAAGGTTGGAGTGAGCTTTTATGTTTTCTTCCTTATAGTCTCATTATCTAAATGGCACTCTAGTGTCTAATTTTGACTTTCTCTCAGATAGCTTGTTTGATATTTTTTAATGAAGCATTTGTACCGCAGTTTGAGTTTCTAGATAATTATATTAAATCCTGTTTATCATATGCCTGATTTATTTATTTATTTATTTATTTATTTATTTATTTATGCTATTTAATATAACAATCTAAATCCTTGAATGAAATCACACATAAAAGCAGAGTTAAAAACAATTTAAAACTTACAAGTTAGAAGTAAAAGTCAGAAGGCTTAAAAGATAGTGGGAATGCTCTAAAGCCACCAGCCATATAATACTTAAAGTCATAATGCAGGCAATTATATGTGTCTCAAGATAATGTTGCGATTGGTCACTGGGACTCAGGCTGGAGTCCATCCTTAAGGGACTTCTGTGTACTGTGCTTTGGGCTATTCTATGCATGCAATTTATGTGGTGCTTGGTTGTTGATTGGGATGTTAATGGCCAGCTATTAAGACTAAAACTCTGGTCCCTATGACCAACCCAGGTTGGATCCTGCATTACTTACTCTTTCAGGAATTGGCAAACTGCCTAAAAAGTCAGATTTTTATACAAGATGACAAGAGAGAATTTATCTGAAAGAACAGGATTTTGGCTTGAGAATTCCTGAAGTATCAAAAGTCAGAATCAGAGTGAAAATTGAGAAGAAGCATCCAAAACTTTATCTCACTCTTCAAAGTTGGATTTCTAGAGATCTCAGAGAATCCTAGAAATCATATAGCATTAATCTTAAATGAAATGTTACAACAGTATTAATGAAATTACAGTACAGTACATTTTAAAACTGATAATTCTAAACCTCATTTCATGTATAACCCTTATAGGATGGATGCAAAATATTAGTCCTATAAATGGTTTTTAAATTCAATTTTATGAATAATAAAGAACGAATCTGCTTCATGAAAAGTTGAAAAAGATATGCCCAAATAGCACTTTTATATTTTTACTAATTTCAGGACACAAATTGGTGAAGGTAAAATTCAATAACAATTAGCAAAGATATGGAAATGTAATATAAAGCTAACTGCATCTTCCTATTAATTCCAGTTTAAGCTGTTATTATCATAAAAGTTACTAACTAATTTATACTTTATATAGCTGTATTACCACACTGTACTGAGTCAGAATGTTATTAGTTTGATCTTGGCAAAGTTTATTATCTGAACCCAGACTGTGCTTTGTTAACCATGACGTATGATTTTCTGTCCAATCAACCAATGGTGGTTTATTATGTAAACTGAAATGAACCATTGGATAGCAGATTTGTTTTGTAATAAAATAAACAGTATATCAAGAGGGCTTGGTTAGGAAGTAAATAAATGATGTGCCCTTACAATAGAGAATAGTATATTTAGCATGTATGTAGAAAAGTACTGAATTGCTTTCTTGAACAGAGGATTGACATTTGCTGGGAACCGTTAGAACAGTAGTTCCAAGACTGAATATTTAATAAAAAAGTATTCTATTTCATAATCATTAAACTACTACAACAAAAGAGTAGTTTCGAATATTTGTTGCAGCAGTTACAACTATGATAATAAAATTACTTCTTATTCTTATTTATGGTTACAAACATAACATTGTGTCTTTTCACAACCTAGGGATAAGAATATAGCAAATGAAACTAAATGTCCACACTAGTTTTTAACTTCTCAATCAGATGCCAAATTTCTTCAAACTAGCAGTAGTCGCTAAGATGGGCCATGTGAAAAAGACATTGACAAAAAGTAATGTTCACTATACAAAATAGACAATAAATGAGACAGTATGGATCACACAATATTTAGGTATACAGTTCACATCCTGGTCTCAAACAGGATGTCTAGGGTTGAATTATTCCCACTCCAATTCTAATCTCCAGGCATGACAGTCTAGTCTCTGAGGTTTTTTATTTCTGTTATATCTTGGTTCTTTGTTTATCAGTATGTCTCTTTAATGATGATTGGGTTGCCCTGGTCCTTACATGGAGACTAGGTGTCTGCCTTCTAAGTGCTCTGTGCAAAGCAACAGCTAATCTGCATCCACAGCAAATTGCTTGACTGGAGAACATATGCCATCTTGCAGGTGTACAGTTATAAAACAATGCCTCTATATAACATGCCAAATCAAATATGCAGGTGCACAGATTTTGGAATGTAGTTTCCTGCAAACATGGTCAATAATACAATGGTAAAGGTGATAGGGCAGTTACTCACCATTGTAACTACTCTCAGCAATTAATTTTCTCTGCCTCCTGCTGAGAGATTTTCTACAAAGTAGAAGATGAAACCAGGCAAACTAATGAGTAAGCAACATAAAGGCAGAATAGGTTAGACATTGTTAGTCACAGTCATGTAATCCTCTGAACTGTTGTTCTTGTGTAAAGTTCAGTGTTGGAACAAGAAAAGCTTTTAATAGGCAAGAAAGGGTGTGTGTATACATGTGCGGGTATGGGTAAGTGCAGCTACTCCTGAATTTTAGCTTGATCAAAATAACTTGTCAGATTTGTTGAAAATTCTTCCTCTGTCCCCTTGGCATAAAATAAAACTTGGTTTTACTAAATTAATCTTCCCCAGCTTTGCTGCCATTTGCAATAAATCAATATTAGTTTAGGGAATTCTCTGCTATTTCAAATAATGTAATAGTGTGATCTTGTGCTAAATCGTTGTTCATTGTACATGATTGCTATTTCTTCCTTGCTGCTATCAAAGATCACCCTTAACCAGTGGAGGGGCATATAGTCTGCTTTAAAATATAATTTCACCAAAGAAAGTACAGGAAAATGGTTTACACCAGACCTGATTGCAGCCTGTTAACAGTTGTCAGCTGAGTTGTAATGTTTTAAACTAGAACCCTACATTAAGCCAGTAAACAAAATAACGCACAACTCAGTTATACATATGCACGTCTTCACACAACACATCTAATAATTGGGTTAAGAAAGTTTACGTTCAGACCAAAATTGCTTTCATTTGGCTGTGAATCTATATATATTCCATGCTTGATTCCTTTCAAGCGACTTTAAAATCACATCATAAATGCATGGTATTCCAATGTTCCCGAGAAGTAATATTTGCTTGTTACTTATTTATACTAGTTCTTGCTGTTCCATTGTGTTAGAACCTAAGTTCTTGGATTAGAGGTATTTATATATACAGTCTGAGTCATGGTTATATATCAATGAATAAACACCTAGAGAGATATCATAAAAATGTAATGAATATACAGTTCCATTCCATTTATAAAGTACAAAACATAGGTTGCAACTTGCATATAATTTTCTGATATAAATGTAAGGTGTATCATATGTCTATAAGTATGTGTGCAATTTTGTTTTTAAGCACAAATTGCATTCTTGTTAGAGCATGTAGCTGGACAAGTTTCATTAATTTAACACTGAAATGAATAATGAATGAATTATTTAAAATAATCCAATAGCAAAGTTCTTTGAACAGACACATATACAATAAAATGCAAAACAACAACAACAACAAAAACTTAGGTAGCCACAAGGCAGTCATTCAAAATATAAAACAATAAAAGTAAAATGTAATTAAAATATAATTAAGAGTCAATTAAAAAACCTGGGAAAACAAGTGTTCACTTTGGTCCCAAAACAGAACTATTATGGGTACCATCAAATCTCCACAAACAGAAAATTTCATAAATGGGCTCTGCCAGAGAAAATGTTCTCTCCCTCACTGAGGCCCACTTCACCTCCTTTTGGGGTACCTGGAGGAGAGCCTTATTTAGAGAATCTAAGGGTCTGGATAGGTCCATGCAGGAGAAGATAGTCCATCAGATAACCTGACACAAAACCAGATTAGAACTTTAAAGGCCAAAATCAGCCCTTTGAATTGGGTCCTGAAATAGACTAATAGCCAGTTTAAATGTTGGGCATTGGCATAATGCATTCATATTGGCCAGGCCCAGTGAGTAGTCTAGCTATTCTGTTTTGAGCGAATTCATTTCCAGACCATTTCAAAGGTAACCTCATGTACAACATATTTTTGATTGAGAGCTGTCCAGAGTTGGTTAGAAGAGGGGATGCTATATAAATGTTTTTAATAAAGTAAATAAATTTCAATAATTCAACCAGGAAATTACCAGAGAATGAATAATGATTGTGAGGTTATCTTTGTCTGGAAAGAATTATGAGAAAGCAGTATGTCTTCTAACACTAGTGAGCCTTACTATACTAATTGATAGACTTAATTAACACCATCAATTAAAAGACAGCCTCCACTTCTAATAAAGAGATAAAAAGAACAGTCCATTGTTTATTGGTAGAAGCAGCCTACATTATCCAATATCTCATCTCATAATTTAAAATTCCATGTGGTTTACTCAGTATCTTGCTTTGTTTAGTTTGGCAAACAACAGTCTTTGTTTGCCCATGGTCTGTTAATATTTGCTCCCCAAATTCTGATCACTTTGGAAAAAGTACAATGATAACCTTCACAACAGGTAATACTATTTGACATTCATGAACTGGAAGAACATTCTTCAAAGATTTGGCAAGAGTATAGAGGGTTAAAATTGATTGTGTTTTAAAACAATGGATTGTACATGCTTCAGAGGTTTTCTTTGTCTTTATCTTGTCTATCAGGAATTAATCAGAGGCATTCAGCTCAGAATAGTGACTTGATTCCATGTCTAGCATTAAGTAGCTGAGGCATGAGACGAGCATGGTGCTTGACAGATTTTCATAGCCTGCTGGTTTTGAACCTGACTTCTGTTCCTTGATGTCCTTATTCCTACACTCAGCACAACTTTATTCTACAGTGCGATAGATAGATTATAATTATCTTCAGCCAGTTTCTAAAAAGCATGAAAATATCATTTGAAACCACTTTCTGTTGTCAGTTTAAAGAGTATTTTTAGCTTAGAAAACCAAAGCCTTTGGGGAACAGAGGCAAAGGTTTCTTAATATATACTGCATATACTGATACTCACAAAAATACAATGAAATTGCCTATTAGTAAGATTGTTAGACAACGTATTATGACAATACATAATTTATTCAGAAACCTGTTTAACCAAGTAAGTATAACAATAATTTCATGGAAATAAGGACTTTTTATGGCTATTACATAGACACATTATGGCATGCATATGTCCTTTGGGAAAGGTAATGCTGCAGATAATCTAGTCCTGTGCCATATATGACTTTAAAAGTGACAATTGGTACTTTGATTTGCAGCCAGAAAGAAATTGAAAGCCAGTGTAGATGTTAAATGGGCAAATCTAGGATCAATCATCAAAATGTGTGCTGCTGCTTTCTGGACCAGATTAAGGCTCCATATAGAGTGCGTTGCAGAAATGCAAATGAGAAGTGACCAAGACATGAATGGTTGTCCAATCAAGTCCAATAAGTGACCAAGGCTTTCTGGTCCAATCAAAGCTAAAATTGGTACATCAAAGGAATCTGTGCAAAGGTTCCCCTAGCCATGGATGCCACCTGCTACTTAAGCAATATCCCTAAGTGTAGGACAATCCTCAAATTGTGCAACAAATTGTGCTTAGGAGAGTGCCATCCCATCTAGAGCAGAGGTGGGATTTAGCTGCTTCTGACCGGTTCAGGCAAGCCAGTTGTTAAATTTTTGTGCAGTTCAGAGAACCAGCTAATCGCACCACTGGCTGGCCCCTCCCCTCCCACTCACTCCTTATCTCATCTCACCCACCTTGGTCGATGCCCACGGCATAGCTGCTGCTGCTGCTCTCTGGTTCCCTCGCTTGCCTCGACCATGTAGCCTAGCTGATTTCTGCATGATGATCACCAATCTCCTCTCCTCACCCAGTTGTCTCCCATGTGGCCACTCTTCACCTGGCCTGAGAAGGTAAGCAGACAGCAGGGGAGGAGGCCCACAGTGCTCACCCAATGGGCTCTGGGGAGGGACACAGTGAGGCTCAGCCATCTTTCAGGCCTAGTCCTGGAGGGAGGCCCAAGAGAAAGTGCCTGGTCTGGGCACACTGTGCTCCAGTGTGGTGCTCTCCCCCTAGAGTTGCCAGTCTGCTCTCCTGCCACCTAGAAGCAGTGAGTCACCTCGTTGCAGGTTGGATGCAGGACCCAAAGTGGAGGGGAGGGTAAGTGGGCAGCAGCTAGGAACCGAGCCTGAAAAGAGGCCAAGTTTTTCAATATTGCCTCGAGGCGGCCTTTTGGCCAAATGAGTAAATCTGGAGTGGGTCTCCCTTCCATGGTATGCCACTTTATGCATTTAATTTTGGGGCTGCCTGGGCAAGGGCAGCCCTCTGCATCCAGGCTCGGCAGCACCCTTCCAAGTGGCAATCCCTGCCACCACTACCACACGAGCCAGCCAGCCTAAGCCTGCCAGGTGCTCCTGACCAATCCCACAAAGACCGCAAGTAAAGGAACAATTGCCCTCCACTAGCCAGCCTGAGCCCACCCTCCCTGTCAGGTTGTGTGAGTGCCTGGCCTCCCAGCTGCTCTCCATCCTCTGGAACAGTGATAGGTTTCAAAGTAATTTACCACCGGTTCGGTGGGCATGGCTTGGTGAGCACACTTTGTATTCACACACACACTTTGCACACATACAGAGGCTTTTCTACTCAGCTCCTGCAATCCTGCACTCTCCCTATAGCTTCATCAGCTGATGCGTGGCAATCTGCTATGCTGCGCAAAGCAGCTGTGCTTCAAAAACAGGGAATAAAGGTCAATATGGGAGCCCAGGTGGGCAGGTGGGCCCAACAGCAGCTCATCTGAGAGAACCGGTTCAGTCTCAGCTGATCTTCGGCACTATCAGTATGCCAGAACCGGGCCAAACAAGTAGAATAGCACTATTCTCTGGAATGGCAGCAGCAGCTCCCCTCATCCCATAAACACTATAAAGCCTCTGTGGCCTCATGTTGTGTTATCTGGTTGCCTTGGAAGTTTGAGGAATAAAGAGGCCAGCCAGCAGGTGGAAGCATCGCTTGTTTTGCTCTCTCCTGCCTTCGCATGCAAGTTTCACTGTCTTTTCTCTGAAATAAAGACATGGTCCTCCCAATCTTTGAGACTGCAGTGGCTCCCTAAATGAGAAAACTGCCTGCAAGACGAGGGGAACTGGGAAGAGAAAAGCAAGCAAGTGAATCTTCGGCCTACGAGCTGGCCTCTTTATTCCCCCTCATTCCCGATGCAGCACACAAGGCTGGAATGGCAGCAGCAGCACACAAGGCTGCCTTTTTTGTTGCCATGGGATCTTTGAGACTGCAGGTCTCTAAATGTAATGGTGGTATGGTGCAAGGGGGAGCGGCGCAGGTGGGCTGAAACTGTAATGGTTGAAGCCTTAGTGTACAGGAGCAAAGCACAACTTGCCTTTCCACTGCCCATTCTGTTTCATCATGGTACATTTGCACCAGCTGGTGGTGCCCAAGACAGCCCTGGGTTCCCACTACTTCATCTTGGATCTGGAAGCCACAGCTGTCCTAGCTTTGCTGTCCATTGCAGCTAGGAATATCAAATAAAGTCAAGAATGAAAGCTTGTGTTGTAGCCAATTTGGGCGCTAGATAGGCAGGCACAAACAATTCCCCTGCAATCTCTGTTGTCTGCTGAGGAGCCTGGCCAAAGTTTCACTTGCTGAGGCACCAGAACTTCTGATGACAGGATGGGTTCCTTCTGGCCCTTAGCTTGGCCATCTATTAGCTCCAGCTCCTCCCTTCCTCAGTGAGTGGCATGCAAACCTTCGGCCAGGCTCCTCGAGAGATGGAGTTTGCAGGGGGCCAATTTAGCACTCGAGTTGCCTACAACATAAATGTTTATTCTTGGCTTTGAGATTCCTAGCTTCAATGGACAGCAAAGCTAGGTTCATCTCTCTGCGCTAATCCAGCAGACAAAACAGGAAAAGGGGCAGAGAGATAGTCCCATTGCCAAGGTATGCATGGGTCAGAGGGGGACAGAAATCCCAACTTTAGCTTCCTGGTGTGGTGCAAGGCTTTGGGTGAATGCTGGAGGGAAGTGCTGTTGGCTTGCTTGCGCTCCCAGTCTAGCTTGATGCAGGTGGTAGTTCACATTGCCCTTTGCAAGCCAGCTGTTGGTGAAGCTTATTTCTGGTGAGGGCTGGCTTTTTGCCTAAGTTTGTCCAGCTGTTGGGGGGAAATGGACTGGGGCCTGGGGTGGAAACCATTTCCCTCTCTGACAGCTGGACAAACCTAGGCTCTGTGTGATGACCCGGAGTAGCTCAGAAATATAACAAAATCCAAAACGTAACTAAAAGTCCTTTAATGCCTTGACTTGGCTTCACTGTTTAATTGTTCACAGTGGAGGAGTCAAAATAACATTTCAAAGGCAAAAAACACAGTTCGCATTTAAAGAGCCAATAACAAAGAAAAAGCCAAAAACAAACCACATTAATACAGTTCCTCGGCAGACCAAGATAGATAATTGCCAGCTTCAGGAAGATAACCAGGGACAATCCGTTGCAAGAACACCAACCAAGATAAACCTTCTTTAGAATGAAAACATTAACTTAGACTCCAGCAGCCTTAATACGCATGTCCGAACTTATATACAGAGCTCCCAGCTGTAAGCCCTGAGGAGGATCATGGCCCTCTCCTCCTGAGTAGACCACTCTTTGCCCTGTTCCTTTCCTCCCTGTGTGCCTTGGGATGGATAGGAGATGGGCCTGGGTCCTCCTCTGACTGCTCAGCCGGCCTCTGCCCTTCTCCAGTCTCCTCCACCACCTCTGGAGCCACACTCCCACTCCCTGTTGGCTGTTCCTCCTCTTCCTCAGAGTCAGTCTCCACCAGGGGCATGACGCTCTGCCTGCATCAAGCTAGACTGGGGAGGGAGAGTGTGAGCAAGAACTGAGGAGACCACAGGAGGAGGGAAGCCAGGCAAAGGGGTGAGCAAGGGGCAACCGCAGCGTGATGTAGCACATGCACTTTCTTTCAGGCTTTATTTCAGAGGGCTATTATCCACACAATTCCCCTCCTGCTTCACCTTTCCTCTCACCCCATTAGCCAGCCTATTATGTATGCAGGTTTAAAGTCATTGGTTTAGTTTGAACTGTTCTTGTAAAATGTCAGAAATGATTGGTTTAAAAAGTGCGGGAAAACCCTGCACTCTGATTGCCTGGCAACTGCGGCTGCTGGCTATAAGTAGCAGCTGCAGCCCAGCCAAAGTGGGTTCGTTCTGAGCTGTAGTCACTAATAAACTAAGAGCTTGAAGCACTCCGCGTCTGTCTCTTCATGCAAACTTAACACTGGTGACGAAGGTGGGATTTCCCTGAAGAAGAAGGCAATGCAGAACAGAAGGAGAGCGAGATGGCTGCACTGAACACCCCCCCAGCCCCATTCAATCCGAAGGCAAAAGACTGGGAGATGTATGCAGATCGTTTCCAAATGTATCTGGAAGGAAACGATCTTGCCGACATTTCCGAGAAGCGGAAGAGGGCGGGCTTTCTCACGCACTGTGGTCCGGCAGTTTTCAAGATGGCGAAGGCATTGGCAGGAGCTGCAGACGTGAAGGTAATGGAATGGCCTGACTTAGAAAAGTTGTTAAGAGCCCATTACGCCCCACAAGTATCGTGCCTCATTAAGAGACACGAGTTTTACCGTCGGGATCAAGGGGAAAGTGAAAACATAAACGACTTCGTGGCAAGTTTAAGAGACATTGGGGTGCATGTGAATTTAACAATTTAGAAGAGGCCATGCGCGATCGATTTGTTCTGGGCCTTAAAGACAAGGTGCTTCAGAGCAAGTTATTACTAAAACCTAAGATCATGCTGAAGGAAGCAATAGAAGAGGCCTCTTCAGCAGAAGCTACCAAGTCCTCAGCAGTGACTATGAAGAAAATCAACAAGGCCACAAGCCATCCTGATGTGGAAAAGTCCACAACAACTCATTGTGAGCAAATAGATTCTGAGTCAGACTGTAGTGAGGTGGAGGAAGGAATTTGTAGACTCAGAATGGAGCGGAAAAAGAAAGACCTGGGAAGAAAGAGGCAAGATTTCTACTGCAGAGGTGTGGGGAAGCCACCCCGCACTGAATGCAAGTTCCTAGATACCATCTGCCTCCGTTGTGAAAAAAGAGAACACCTAGCAAGAGTCTGCAAATCATCCAGAACTCCACCCAACAGAAGGAAGTTTCCTGACAAAGAATTCAAGCCCAACAACTTCAGTGAGAAAATGGGGCAGCACAGAAGCAAAGGGGAAGAATGAAACTCATCAGACAGTAACTATTGGTCATTCTTCTTCTATCAATAACAGAAAAGTGCATGTCAAGGTACTAATTGAAGGAAGGCCTTGACAAATGGAAGTGGACTCAGGCTCATATTTATCTATGGTGTCATGGGACACTATTCACAGACTACTCCCAAACATTCAGAAGAAGCATTTCAAGAAGCAAGCACTGACTCTTAAAGACTACCAAGGGAACAAGATTCCAGTAGTTGGAACAAGAGAATTCAACGTGAAGTTCAAAGGCCACACCAAACGTTTGCCTCTGACCATCGTGGACAAGGATTGCCCAAGCTTGCTGGGACTTGAGTGATTCAATCCACTAGGCATCAAGGTGACTGGCATTAATCAAGTAAGCAACACTGAATGGGAGGAGGCCTTGAAGTCTGAGTTTCCAGAGGTCTTCAGTGATGGATTGGGCAAGTATATGGGGACCCCTATCACTTTCAATCTAGATCCCAAGGTGCCACCAATTCGCTTAAAGCCTAGAAGGGTCCCATTTGCCTTAAAGGAAAAAATTGATGCACAATTAGATAAACTAATAGCTCAAGGAGTTTTAGAGACCACTGACCACTCCAGGTGGGAGACACCCATAGTCACACCAGTCAAGACTGATGGGTCAGTGAGAATCTGTGGAGACTACAAGGGTACATTGAACCATGCGCTGCAACAGAGCGCATATCCAGTTCCAGTAGTGCATCATTTATTGCATTCCCTTGGAGGGGGCACAGCTTTTGCCAAGTTGGACCTGGCACAGGCATATCAACAATTAACAGTTGATGATGCCACTGCTGAACCCCAAACCATTGTAACCCATAGAGGTGATTTCAAATGCAAAAGGTTACAGTTTGGAGTAAGCGTGGCACCAGGCATCTTCCAAAGCCTTATGGAAAGAATGTTACAAGGGTTGCCAGGGGTGGTGCCCTATTTTGATGACGTTTTAATTTCTGCTGAAAATGACACTCAGTTACACGAGAGACTCAGGGAAGTCTTAACCAGATTCAAAAAGCGGGTTAAAAGTCAAAGAAGAAAAATGCACACTTAGAAGAGATAAAGTGGAATTCTTGGGTTACATGATTGATAAACATGGCATCCACCCCACAGAGGCAAAGGTTCAGGCAATCAAAGAAGCCCCCAGGCCAAAATGCAAAACAGATTTGCAAGCATTCTTGGGACTCATTAACTTTTATCATATGTTTCTACCTCAGAAGGCAACCATTGCAAAACCCCTACATAGGTTGCTGGACAAGACATCTGTTTGGGTCTGGGGGAGGAAGGAACAAGCTGCATTTAACAATATCAAGAGACAAATCACGTCTGATGCTGTGCTGATACAGTTCTCTGAGAACTTTCCTGTTGTTCTGACTTGTGATGCCTCCCCTTTTGGAGTGGGGGGGGGTATTGAGCCACGTGCTTCCCAGCGGGAGGGAAGCTCCTATTGCATTTTACTCTCGCACCTTGACTAAAGCAGAGAGGAACTACAGCCAACTGGATAAGGAAGCCTTGGCCATTGTAGCAGCTCTCAAGAAATTCCATGAATATCTATATGGGAGAACATTTACCGTTGTCACAGATCACAAACCTCTTTTAGGCATTGTGGCAGGGGACAAACCAACACCCATGATCCTGTCACCAAGAATGCTGAGATGGACTGAATTTCTTGCTGCTTATTCATACAAACTGATCCACAGACCTCGTAAAGACATTGGGCATGCAGATGCGTTGAGTCGCTGCCCACTTCCTTCACACATTGAGGACCCTGTTCCTGAGACTCACACCCTTTTTCTAGAAACTGTTGCCAAGCTTCCAGTACATGCTGCTCAAATTGCCAGAGAGACTGCCAAAGACACTTTATTGGCTCCTGTTATAGGCTGGATTAAGAAGGGTTGGCCACTTCAAGACCTACCTCAACTCGCCCAACCTTTCAAATCCAGGCAAACTGAATTATCTGTATTAAGAGGATGTATTTTGTGGGGTAACAGGGTGGTTATTCCTGCAAAACTGCAAAGAGAGGTTTTGGAAATGTTACATGAGGGTCATCCGGGAATTGTCAGAATGAAGGGATTGGCCAGGAGTTATGTATGGTGGCCAGGTATTGACAAAATGGTTGAAAACTGGGTTGCCTCTTGTCCCAACTGTCAGGTAGTCAGGCCTGCTCCACCTCTCGCCCCCACACAGGAATGGGAATGTCCTAGGGGCCCATGGTCCAGGATTCACATTGATTTTGCTGGCCCTACCAGAGGGCACACTTTCCTTATTATAGTTGATGCATATTCCAAATGGCTAGAGTTATCCCTATGGCATCCACCACAACTGAAGCTGTCATCAAACAGCTTAAAAAGCTTTTTGTAACTCACGGGTTACCTGATGTGCTTGTTTCTGACAATGGCCCTCAATTTACATCCAACCTTTTTGAATCATATCTAGCACAACAGGGTATCAGACATGCCCTGACAGCCCCTGGGCATCCTTCGGCTAACGGCCGGGCTGAACGTATGGTACGATTTACCAAGGAAAAACTTCAGCAATTGGGTCCAGGGGATATCACTGAGAGAGTTGAAAAATTTCTCATTGTTCAGCATATCACTCCCAACCCCTCAACTAATTTGTCCCCAGCCGAGTTGTTGATGGGTAGGAAACTCAGGTCTCCCCTTGATTGCCTTCATCCCACTTACGCACCCAACGCACCACTAGATTCCACTAGCAAAATTCGCACATTCACTGTGGGTGATTCTGTTTATGCTAAGAACCTTATGGGTGAATTATGGATTCCTGCTGAGATAACCAAAATCACAGGCCCCAGGTCTTACAGGGTACAAACGGAAGATGGTGTCCTCTGGAGCAGGCACATTGATCAGTTAAGATCCAGATTGCCTCAGGAACATCGCTTTTGCTCCTCTCTGGTTCCCATACCTACTGCCTCTTCTAGGGGAAGGGGAGGATCATGAGTGTAATGAACAAGCAAGAATCAACCCCATGTGTAACGAGCTAACACGACAGGAACCATCCCAAAACCTGTCACAATACCAACAACCATTTTCACAAATGGAAGATTGCACATCATTACCTGATTTAGGTGCTGACATTGGGTTGGAGATGGATTGGGAGGAGAGACCAGGTTGTAGTAACCAAACAGGTTCTACCATTACTACAAGTCCTAGTAAGGAAATGTCAGCAGACACATTTCCTCCCTCACAAGGTGAGAACCTTAAAACATCTGAACCACGTAGGTCTCAATGTACACGTAAGAGCCCCACCTATTTAAAAGAATACATTAGATAGGTTGGGGTTTGAGTATGGACTGAACCTAGTGGGGAGGGGTGTTATGTATGCAGGTTTAAAGTCATTGGTTTAGTTTGAACTGTTCTTGTAAAATGTAAGAAATGATTGGTTTAAAAAGTGCGGGAAAACCCTGCACTCTGATTGGCTGGCAACTGCGGCTGCTGGCTATAAGTAGCAGCCGCAGCCCAGCCAAAGTGGGTTCGTTCTAAGCTGTAGTCATTAATAAACAAAGAGCTTTAAGCACTCCACGTCTGTCTCTTCATGCAAACTTAACACAGCCTCCAGCAGGAAGTGAGTGGGTGGGCTTTATTGCATTCCAGGCATTTCCCACCCAAATGGCATGCTGCATTTACAATAGGGGGAGGTGTCTGGGGAAGGCAGCAGGGGAAGGGGGGATGGCACAGGAGCCACTTTTGAGCCA
Source organism: Naja naja (assembly GCA_009733165.1). NCBI lineage: Eukaryota > Metazoa > Chordata > Lepidosauria > Squamata > Elapidae > Naja > Naja naja. Next base: position 23,945,626 of record CM019152.1, on the reverse strand, counting down.
GTGGTTTTTTAGGGATGGAGAGTCTTCCCCTAGTTACGCAGGCAGGTGCGTACTTCCCATTTTGGTAGCTCCCAGTAGGGAAAATATTTTAAAAAAAAACAGATGGTTTGGACCAGGCTGCCGGGCTAGCAGCAGAACTTCCATATCCAAGATGGACCCAGCATACCACCCATAAGTGCGTACCCACTGGCAGTGGTTGGTGTGTACAAAATGAGAGGCTTTGCCTCCCCTGGGCAGTAGAACCGCATCTCTCTTTAGTTCCAGAGAGGCTGAAGAGAAGGTGCTGTATGCCTGCCAAAAAGTCTTTTTGACAGCCTCACCTGAAGCAGAGATGAGAATATCAACTGTCTCTAGCCCCCAATTCTCCTTAAGCATTGCTAAATGAGACCTTCTAAGCCTGCCTAAAGCAGGGAGGAAGGAAGGGAGGGAGAGATATATCCAATTCAACCTCTGTGTGTGTGTGTGTGTGTGTGTGTGTGTGAGAGAGAGAGAGAGAGAGAGAGAGAGAGAGAGAGAGAGAGAGAGAAACAGAGAGTTCCGATCCAATCATGGAGAGTTATATCAGGGCTGACAGCAGTGTGCTCCCTCCCCCCCTCGCCCGCCCTCTCTCTCACACACACATACACACACAAACAGAGAGAGGTTGAATCTCCCTTCCCACCCACCAGAGACTCCTGGATTTCCTCCCCAACCCCATCTGGCCCATATAGGAACTATCCATGCAATGCTAGTGACGTTGAATTGGCCACACCCACCCAGTTACATGACCACCCAGCCACGCCCACCCAGCCGGTCATTAGGGCAGAGAACTGGATGTTAAATTATTTGAATCCCACCACTGATCTAGTCAAAGAAAAACATCATCTGGTTATGGGGGGAGGAGGGAAAGCCATTCTGTCTTGTCAGGGTTGAATCAAAGCCAGAACCTCCCCATCCAGACCCATACAGCCTTCAGACATTTGGCCTGCACTGCCACACAGCCTCACCTGTCCAGCTAGGGGTTGAGATATATAGTTAGATGTCATCAATATGCTTATGATGCCAGATCTAATACCAAGAGAGGATCTCCCCTAGTGGTATCATGTAGATGCTAAAAAGGAGCAGCAAAAGACTTGAGTCCTGGATTCTTGCATTGCACAGCCTAGGACCCAACTTCTCTTCTCCCAGCAACAGTTATTGGAACTAGCCATGGAGGAAGCAGTAGAGCCACCATAACACAGTGCCTCCCACTCTCAGCCCTCAAAGCCACTCCAGGAATGACCAATGAGACTAAATGAGTTCATTACAGTAGCAACACACAAATTGCCTCCTCTGTGCCCTAAGGAGGCCCTCAGCAAGTTTTACCATGTTAGTGGAGAAAGAGTAACAAGATCTGAATTTTTTCCCCATTAGAAACATGGCTTGCATTTTATATATAGCAGATGCTGGATTTCTTTATTAATGATATTTTTAACTTGTCTGAGATCTGCAAAACATTGTCTGCAGGAATCCTGAAGAATCCTGACACTGTCATCTAAAGGCAGTGGAATAAGTATGTTCGTGTGTGCCTCCTGAACTAATCCCTTCCAGATTTTTTGTAGGGGGTTGGAAGCAGGGGTGGGATTCTACCAGTTCGCACCTATTCTCTAGAACTGGTTGTTAACGTTCTAAGCAGTTTGGAGAACCAGTTGTTAGAAGAAATTACTGGCCTAATCCTGTAAGGAAGGCAGGAAGGAAACATTCTGGTGTTGCTTACAGAAACTGCCTCTCCGTAAACCCTTATTACATTCTTGGCAGGACTAGACTTGCTGTCTTAGAACTGTCTCTGGAGTTTTTCCCCCCTCCTTTACTGGTACTTTGCTTGTGTGGAGTGACCATTCAAAGTTACAATGGCACTGAAAAAAGTGACTTATGACCATTTTTCACACTTACGACTGTTGCAGCATCCCCACAGTCATGAGAGGCCAGGCAAGGGGATGCGTGCTTCGATGTGAGTGATATTGAGTTGGCCACACCCAACCAATAACATGACCACCAAGCCATGTCCACTCAGTCACATGACCGCCAAGCCATGCCTACCACCTAAGCCACACCCACAGAACCGGTTGTTAAAAAATTTGAATCCCACCCCTGGTTGGAAGTGATTTGCAATTGCTTCTTTCTTAGGGATGAAGGCCCCCTAACTAGCTTTGTGTGTAAGGTGAGACTAGAACTCACAGTCTCTGGGTTACTAGCATAATGCCTTAACCTCTACACTAAACTGGCTCTCAGTGGAATAGGATGTGAGCTAAAAGACTGTTAAGATCAAAATAAAAAAAATACTCAGTCACAACACTGTTGTCAGCTGATGCTACTGGACAACGAGTAAGATGAATATTTCTCAGAAGCATCTGTCTGGATCCCTTTGGAAATAGATGCTAGAGAAGCTTGATCTTGCCTGCAGCAATTGCTGTACTGTTTGCCTATAGAGCCTGCAAAGCCTCTTCACTAAAGGCTAAACAAGAATGAATGCTCACATCCTAATATTTGTGCTCGTTCATTTGCATCACAAAGTGACCAGTTCTCATAGGCTTTAGAAAATATCCTCAGTAAATATTATTAGTATGAAAAAGGGGTTGTTTGTATCCATTCATTCCACTACTATTTTGTTATAAAAGAGTACAGGGTAAATAAAAAGGGGAGGTATGAAATTCACTGCAGTCAGCTGAATTTGCCTGTTTTTATTGATAATTTTCTTTTTACTGTTACTAATCTGCAAAACCCTATAAAATGCATTAAAATGTATTTAATTGGTGTATTAATAATTCCACAGAGTTACCAATTTCAAACTACCAAAAATTTACTTGAAAACAAATTATGAGCATTTTTACTCTGACTAATCCAACACACTAACAATATCCTATTATTTATTCTTTATTGTCAATCTTTTATCATTCTGTCTTGTAGCAGAATGTTAAAAAAAAGGTCCTTGTTCAGTTTTCCTTTCCTGAGCCATCTGCTTGGATCAAATGGTGCATTCGCCTAATGATTTTCCCCAATGCAAAATGACCAGTTGCTTTTTATGAAAGGTGGGGAAATGTAAAGTCACAAAACAAAACAAAACACTATCCTGTTGGATATTGTAGCTGAATCTCTGTGAAAATGGGAGAGATGCTGGCTTGGACTCAGGAACCAAGAAGTGGAAAGAGACACATGGGAGAAAAGACCATTTGCAAGTTTGCAGTGCTTCAGTGTTGCATAAGGAACTGATCATTTTGTGATTCTCAAGAGATTAAGATCAGCTGAGAATTATAAAAGGTAGTGTAAATTCACACACACTTGTGAAGTGGAACACATGGCCCATATGGAAGCAGCATCTAAAATGATCTGGCACAGAAAATGAAGAAACTACTGTATTTATTTCATTCTAAAAATATATAACAGAACTTGGCGAATCTCCCAGAGGAATAGCAATAGTACTACAGATGTATATACCGCCACACAGTGCTTTATAGCACTTTCTGAGAAATTAACAGTCATCAACGTATTGCTCTCCAACAATCTGGGTCCTCATTTTACAGATCTCAGAAGGGTGGGGCAGGCTGAGTCAACCTAAGCCCTATCGGCTTGAACTCTAGGCTGTGGGCAGAGTTAGCTTGCAATACTGCATTTTAACCACTGCACCACCAAGGAAATATTACTTTGTTTACTTGGTGGTATTGTAACATTAATTTGGGCAACAGAAACCAATCTTTTTCTGGTCAGAGGCTCACATAATATTTTTGGGGGTGTCTGAATGCCATAAAGTATATATGGTTCCATATTATAAATTTTGGAAAGGTTAGGGTTCTTGATCCAGTGTGAGAAAGGTTTTGTTAGTTAATATCTAACAGAGAAACTGTGTGAAGAGAGAAATAGTAACATTAATAAAATGACTGTTGTAGCAATATCTTGGAAGCTGATGCTTACGTGAATGATAACGATGAAAATAAAAGATATTTCTAAAATAATATAGCAATAAAAAGACTAAGCTCCTTAACTCTGTCCTCAATATAAAGCCTGCATTATGCTGGAGAGAAAGTAAGTTAAAAGAAAACCTGAATTGATCAAAAATGAGTAACTGGAAAGGAAGCAGAAATAATGAGCCCTGGGAGTATGTCAGTCTGAGTAATAGGGTAATATCTTCTACCCTAGAACATATTATGCGAAAACTCTTGGCGTAGGATTTTTAAATCAAGGAGAATTATTTTAGAAATGTAGAGTGCCTCTTATAACTTCCCTACTTCTACTGCCCCAAATGGTTGTAGAAAGCTGTGCAACTTTGAATTTGAACAAATTGAAGGGGGAAAGGGGTTGATTACTTCTTTTACTTTAATGCATCTGTTTTCAGATTTATACCTAGATTTGTGTATAAAATATTTTGGATCTAATACATTGTAAACTTGAAACATTTTGCACTCACTTATATTTATGGCTTCTTGCCTCCAAAAAATAAAAAGGCCATAAAAAAGACCATGACCTCAGCTTTTTAAAATGATTTTCAGAGAGATCTCTGAGAATTGTAAAAGAAAAGGGGGCTTTTGGTTGACATACTACCATGGAGCCCTGGATTGATCAAACTGTTGCTGCCATGCTTGTTAGGTGCCTCCAAGAATCTGAGAGATATCTAGGCAAATTGGAGCCTGTGCTGTAGATTTTCCTAAAATGCTTGACTCCATTGGAGATGAAAGTTAGGCCCGCTTCTAAGAACATCATAAAATAGAAATTTGAATCTGACAATTTCCCCACTTCCTCTTCATCTTCATTTCCTTTAGGGCAAAGAAAATATTTTGATCATAAAACTGTAGAAAGAACTGCCTTCTGACAAATCCCAAGAAAATCCTGCAGTTTGAGTGGAATACAGAAGTAAGGTAGGTGTCTTCTGATCTATCTTCAACTGAACCTCTGTTTTGTTTTGAATCTTCAGAAATCACTCAGTACTAGAATGGGAGGGGAAAGCATGACTGACAATTCTGTCTCCAGAATGATTTCTTTCTTATTTACAGTCACATGTCATTTGAACATAGAATTAAAGAACATGACTATAACCAGTGGTGGGGTTCAGCTGGTTCGGGCTGGTTCAGGTGAAATGGTTGTTAAAATTCTCTGCTGCCCACCCCACTCCACCCCTCCCAGGAGTCCAAATGCCTCCCAGCTCATTGGCGAACCATCAGCTGGGAGACTGCAAATGGACTGGTTGCACCGATCAGCTGTAAGGCTGGGGCACCCAATCGATCTATTCGCTGCCTCCCAGCTGATCAGCATGGTCAGTCTATTGCTGCCTCCCAGCCTCGCAGCTCATTGGCTATGTCTTCTTTTGTTGCCCTGCACAGGAGAACAGAGCTGGAAATCAGGTTAGTGGGGTGGGGATGGAATAGGGATTTTTCAGTATCATTCCTCCAGGAGTGGGGTGGAAATGGGGATTTTGCAGTATCCTTCCCCTAGAGTAGAATTCTGTGTGAGAAATTCTGGGAATTGAAGTCCATGCACCTTAAAGTTGCCAAAGTTGAGAAGCATGGGTCTACACTAGAGTTGAGGATTTTCCATTCCTGTTTTATTTAGAGTTGGTGCAATTAAATAAGTCAGTTGTGGTTTCCTTAACAAATAATGATTAAAGCAATATGAACTGGACTTTTTGTGAGAAACTGAAGTTAAATGTTGATCTGGGCTTTGATGATTAGATATGGGGTTATGGAAATAATGTAGACAAATATTAATCTTAGAGTAAGAGTTTGATATATTTTTTTACTTATATCTGTACTAAATAAAGTCTTTTTCAGTTTTCCTTCTTTTCCTTTCTTTTTCACACTTTCACTCTTTTTCTTTCCTGAGTCTCTTCTTTTTTTCAGATCTGTTTTTATTTATCCTTTAGCTTTGTATTTTTTTTTTGATGTATGAAGGATCAAATACTCAGCCATTATAATTCTATATTCTTATTTACAGAAATTGTATCAAAATTTAGAATGAAATCCACTGGGAGCCAGCTCATAAAAGGCAGGTTTTGAGTCCCTCTAACCAAAAAGTGTTTATTGATAGAAGAGAATATTTGTAGTTCAGGGTTGAACCGTGGGTGCCTTCGTGCTCTCTGAGCTTGGTGGTTTTCTTGCAGAGGTTTCATTACCAAACTAGGTAACATCATCAGTACTAGAAGGGAGTGGAGTTTGCTCTTATTTTCATATACTAGTGGCTTAACCTGTCAGTGTTGACCAGTTGCTTCACAAAAAGTATTTTGATTGGTGCTGGGTCTCTACAGCCTCAGGCAGAGGAGGGCTATTCTGCACCCCTCCCTCAAATATTCCTTAAAATACAGAGTTTCCCAGCTTTCCTTTCCTCTAGCATGCAAGTTATGGTAACTAAAATGAATCCTCTTTACCTGGAACTTCAAAATTTTGTGTTTGCTGGGAAAGTGTGTAGCTAAAAGTCAATCTACATTTAGTATACATCTAACTTTGGGGATATTTCTTCATAACCAAACAAAAGTGTATTTCCTGTGCAGTTCACACCCCTTGCTCTCTGGATCTGGATGTCACAAAGCAAAGCCCACATTTTGTAATTAACCCCCATGCCCTGTTTTGGCTGGCAGAGTGCTGCAGGAGGCTGAGTGCTATCATGCCCACCCTGGCCATGCTCACCTGGCTACACCCACCAGCCGGTCATTAGGACAGAGAACCGGTTGTTAAATTATTTGAATTCCACCACTGACTATAACTGTTTTTTTACCACAATTCTTCAGATGTAGCGAATGCATCTACCTAGTGTCTAGCATAATCTATAAAGAGAATCATCCATAAAGGTATAACACTTGCTATTATAGACAGAATTACTAATGTCTGAATCAATTTCTATTCCAAGCCAGGCCTTTCATTACTCTTGTATGCTTATACTTCCAGCCAAATTATTAGTTCAAGCTCTTCTTTTCATTTTCCCATTTCTCCAAGAGCCCAGGTTTTCTTTAATAGTATATTTGTCTGCAGCAACTCACAGGTTTTCTATGTTCCTCTGACTCTTTAACAGCAAAAAGAATTTGAGCAATATATAGTGCGATTTACATTTGCAGGAGCACGCTTTGCTTAGCACTTTTGTAAGTGTCACATTTATTTTCCTCTGGCCTCCTATGGTGCAAATGTTTGTAGCTATGCATCCTTGTTTAATAAGATACATTGGGAATGTTGTCTGGGGTGCAGCACACAAAAAGATATATGATCCTTAACATAGTTATAGATAAAATATGGCCAGAAAATGCAATGAATCTCTAATGTTCAAATGGAGGGAGGGAAAGAAAACTTTTCAAGATGCCTTAATATTTTCTTCATTTCTAGTTAGACTAGTTTGGATAGTCATCTTCCTCTAGGAAAGATAGCTCATATAATAACATCACAATTTCTATGAATGGAAATACTCCTTCCATGCAGTTTATAATCCCACATGTTCTGAAGCACTTCTCAAATGATTTTTGTTATGTATGTAGGTTTGAATGTTATTGGTTTATTTGAACTGTTCTTGTAAAATGTCAAATGGTATTGGTTTAAATAGTGCGGGAAGAAACCCTGCACTCCCATTGGCTGGCAGCTACGGCTGCAGGCTATAAGAAGCAGCCGTAGCCAAGCCAGGACTGGTCCATTCGAGCTGTAGTCACTAATAAAGTCTTTGCTGGAACTCCTCGCGTCTGACTCTTCATGCAAACTTAACAATTTTCCTCAAATGTTTTGAGAAAAATAGAATATAGAATAAACCATATAGAATACAGTGTACATTTGTGACTTGTTAGATAAGCCATAATTAATAAGAATGCAAACTAAAAATATAAATTAATAAATAAAAGAAGAGGGGGAGAGGAAGAAGAAATCTACCATGAAAGGAAGTCTTATATTTAAAAGTACAATTGGGAAAGAATTTCAGTTACTAGTCAATGCAATCATTAAATGAGTCATCATGTGAACAGACCCAATTTTTGACCATTTTTATCACCATTGTTTAGTGAATCATATGGTTGTTAATCAAATCTAGCTTCTTCAATTGACATTGCTTGATGGAAGCTGCCTGGGAATGTTGCAAATTGTAATCAGTTGATCACAAGATGCTGCAACTGTTGTAAATGTGAGCTGGTTGCCAAGAACCTCAATTATGATAATGTGAACATGGGGTGGTGTGACAGTTGTAATTTTGAGGACAGGTCATAAGTCACTTTTCCATGGCCATCATAACTTTGAAACATTGTTAAATAAAAGATTGCAAGTTGAGGACTACATGTATATTTTACACTTATCAATAATCACTGGTTTTATTAATCAATACACTGTCATAGTATGGTAGGTATAGGTAGTCTTCGACTTACAATCATGTATTTGCTGACCCTTTGAAGTTACCATAGCATGGAGAAAAGTGACTTATGATTATTTTTCATATCATCATTGCAACATCCCCATGATCACATGATAAAAATTCAGGCACTTGGCAACTAGCATGTATTTATGACAATTGCACTGTCCTGGGGTCATGTGACCACCATCCCCATTCCTTCCTGTCTGGCTTCCAACTCAATTGTGGTCGTACAATATGTCAAAGACTACCAGTATAAAATATTATTGTAAAATATCACAAAATCTTTGGCATTATAATACATTGCTGCATCTTTTAAGGAGTAGCAGTAGAAAATAATGCCTTTTCTGAAACAGATATGTCACACATTTCTGACAACTATTCCTTGATATCTGGAATAATTTTCAATTTCTCGGCATGGTTCTTTTAGCCACTCCCCAACATGAAGCATTTATTGATTGTAAATTGTAAACGGAAATCATTTTCAGCTACATGTTCTGCTAAATCTCTAAGGAGAAAGGAACAGACAAATATTTTTGGAGGTGGCCCACATGCCATAGCACTTATCTGCATAGCAAATGATGCAGATCTTTCCAGACACAGCACCTGGAGTATGAATTAATGAAATTTATTTATTTATTTATTAATGAGACTTGTATGCCACCCCATCTCCGAAGACTCAGGGCGGCTCACAACTAAAACAACAAGAACAATAAATAATTAAAAAGAATTAAACTAACAAGCCCTATTGAAATATAATTACATAAATACATGATAAAACCATGATAAAACCCCCCCCCCCCAAAGGGTCACAGCCCGGCTTGGTTAAATAACCAGGTCTTCAATTCACGGCGGAAGGCGCGGAGGTCAGGGGCCAGACGGAGTCCCAGGGGGAGTTGGAAATAATGTTTACATCACTTTTAGTCTGATAAAAGCAAGGCAATTCATAATCTAAAATGGTTTAATTTTTTATTAAATAAATTGAAAGCAGTATATGTAACAGATAAGCAGAATAGGATGTGTTTGTATCAGTAACCAAATGACATATTATATAAGAAATCATATCACTTTCTATTGCTGAAAGTAACACTTGAATTCACATTTATTTTTGGACATTCTAACATTTGGTTCTAAAATAAAAGTTTGTCTTATATTTAATATTTCTAATTAACAGGGATCATACAATTTAGATATTTGCAAAAACAGCAATGATTAAAGTTGTAATGTTGTTAGACAACCAGCTTTCCCAACCATGAACACTTCCAATTTTATTCTACAGACCATTTTCTTCTGTTCTGACCATTTTAGATATTTCTGAAATTGATAGAAAACAATATTTGTAGCTCAGGTTGAACAGTGGGATTCTTGATGCTCTCTGAGCTTGGTTGTTTTCTTGCAGATGTTTCAGTACCAAACTAGGTTATGAAACGTCTGCAAGAAAACTTCCAAATTCAGAGAGCAGCAAAGACTCTCTAATTCTGGAATTACTGTGATTATTAGGCATGGTTACATGCTGGAGGGTATTGGCCAATCAGTGCTTGCTTCTGGCTGATACCTGAGTGATGGCAACTGCCGGACAATCAGTTTTAGGAAAAATCTTTACCGGTTTCCTAACTCCTTAACTTTCCATTAAAACGTTAATTCTTTCCCCAGCATATAAAATAGATTTCATGCCTAGTATCTTGCAGTTGACTTTCAACCAAGCACCCATTAAATTTCTTTCTCTGAAGAATGCAGTACAAAATCTGGGCCTGTTGTTTGACCATAGTTTATCTCTGAGTGCTCAGGTCAGTGCAGTGTTTAGGAGTGTACCTTTTCATGTCCCAATCAACTATCAGCTACATCGAGAGAGGTCTGACATGGTTATTACTGTCCATCCTCTAATTATTTCCTTCTCTATTCCACATGGAGGGTAAAGGAACAAAAACGTTGTTTTATTTATTTTTAGAAACCTGTTATTGGTTGCTTATTATGAGTGAAAATGAAGAGCTGACAATATTGCTTGGCTGAATTGAAGAAATATGCAAAGCCGAAGCAAAAGGATGTTAATTCATCACATCCCTCTAGTGAGGGCATCATTTTCAGGTGCTATGAAGCTGATCCAAGAATGCCTCTAAGACTTTGTGTATTTATTTATTTAGGAAACAGATTGCTTTGTGCTGATTGTAAAGGGTTTCTTGGGAAAGTATTGCTAATTTTATTCTTTTCCTGCTGATAATGTCCACTATCATACTGTTCGGTTTGGCTATTCTCCACTGCCCCACTTTTCAACTCTATTTTATTTGAAATATTTCAGAGGTCAAAAAAAAAGAGAGAGTTCTACAAGGAAGAGAATAGTGTCTGCTAAAAACATTTGTCCTTATGCAAGAAGACTCTCTGATTATTTTGCACGGCATCATTTCATGCTGTGCAACTGTTGGGAACTGAATTCCAACATAGGGAGAGTATATTTACACACATGTATGCATGCATATGTGCATTGTGTGTCTATCTAAAATGTTTGCAAGATCCAGGAGCAGCATTCTGGATTGAGACTGGAACTATTAGAAGCAGAGGATGGACCCATATTGAACTTTTGTTCAAGCTGCATTATCCTTATTGAGATAAAAGGATGTGATCACTTTGTTCTATGCTACACTGGTCAGATCATACTTATTGACTCATAAAAAGGGGCCAAATGTTCTACATTAATAGCAACAGTTAAGTGAGATGCATCACTGGCTTTTCCAACAGCTTTTCTGTGAAAGTTGTGGGCTACCAAGGCTCAACCTTATCACTATTGGTATTCATTCTCATTATTGATGCTATCACATGAAAACTGCATCATAGGGTGTCCTGGGCCTGTGAGAAATGGTGGGAGAGCTGGGGACAGGGGACAAGTTGGACAACAGTGAGACATAAGTTTCCCAAGAAGGAAGGAATGCATTTCAGAAAAGGGAATGAGACAAGAGGCAATTTAGCTCAGAGCTGGATAGGGGACAAAGAAAAAGAATAGCCATTCTCTAGAATCTCCCAGGGTGTATCTGTAGGCTGAGAGTAATTGGGGTTGAGTCTGGAAATATTCTTGTCAAGGTTCCAAGTAATACATCCTATTCAATAAGAATTCCAAGGCAGGCAATTTCCTCAAATAACATTTTATTGGGACATATCAAATTGGCACATTCTTGGTGGAAAACCGGCTCTAATTTCCCGCCAGTTTTACACCCAATTAAAAGCAAAACTTTGCTACTTCCCACCAGACTCTCCAGTCACATGGTCCAATCAGCATGTAGTCCAGTTACTAAGTGACCTTAGTCCCCACCTTTTGAACACCTACATCAACGTCCTTGATTTCCAGGGGAAATAATTTTATTTAGGTTACAACATCCTAGCTATCTCTACACTTCCCTCCCTGGCCTCTTCACTCCAGGCTGGGTCAGCCCTGAAGTAGAGAGAAGAGAAACCTCCCTAGAGAAAAGCTACAAAAAGAAAATGTCCACAATTCGGCCAACTTCTGGGTTGACAATTCTGTCTGTTATGTGTAAGCAAATAAAAAATTGAGCTCTGACTGAATTATTCCATGTAATTTTTGGGTTTAGTTTGACATCAGTCATACTCAACCCCTACTATTCACACCTTACAGCTACACCCTGTGATATTCTAGAAAGTGATTGGGCTCTAAGATCTTAAAGCTTTCTTCCAATTTTATGATTCTAGACCCTTCACTTCCATGCCAATATTCTTCCTTTTATTTGGAATAAAACATAAAAGAAGAGATTGTCACATTGCTATTCTGTGTTTGAATTTCTGTGCAAAACAGTAAGATAATACAATGCCACATTTGATTTCTAGTGAATAAGACAGTTGATACTTAAATATATAAAAACAGAACTAAAAATAAGGAACTTATTATGTATTTAATTTTGGCAGCTAAAATTATAATTGCCCAACATTAGAAAACTTTAGATAATATAACAGTTGAGAAGTTCTCTTCAATTGCCTGCATTAAAAAAATCACAAAATTGAAATAATCAGACATGAAAGGCAGGAACCATATTTCTATCAAATTTGAATGAATTTTATCATTACCTCTATAGTAATAGACCAAAATATGGTATCGTATTTTACATGAAGCTGTTGTCGAAAATGAAAAGATTGGCTGATTATGCCAATAGGTACAAATGAAATGAAATTTCTAAAAAAATGTGAATTAAAGAACTGATCATTATATGTACTCTTCCCAATCCTATAATTAATCACTTCAATGATTTGCCAATCTTTCATTTTTTTCACTCTTCCTATCTTTACTAGTAATTAGGGAGGTATTAACAGATCAAAGATTTTGTGGAACAGAGAAATGAAGCTCCTGCTTAAAAAAAAAGAATAAATTGTTATTTGCTCAATGATATATTAGAAATTTCTGGTGGAAAATAGGTTGGGTGAGAATGGGGAAAAAGTATATATAAAAAAAAAGAAATAAGAAATTGTGTCTCTTTTTAAAATCATTTTCCTGACCTGGGTCCGTACATAAATAAGCCATATCCAGCATAGTCTAGCCATTTTGTACAGTGCCTGTAGGGTTTTAACTACAAGTAGTCCCTGCTTAATGGCCATTAGTTCAACCCCTGTTTGAAATTACAACAGTGCTGAATTAATGGACTTATGACTAGTGCTCAAACATGACTGTGAGTTTGAGCAGCCCTCCTTGGGGTTACATGATTATGATCTGGGTGCTTGGCAACCCATTTGCCTGTCAACCCTGAGGCTGACCTGGCTGTGGCCATTTTCTTTTCTGTAGCTTTTTCTATAGGTATTTTTCTTCACATGGCTTCTGGCTTGACACAGCCTGGAGCTGAGGGGCAGGGAGGGAGGCATAGAGATAACTGGGGTTTTGTAGTCAAAACAAAAGGACATTCCAACAGCTGGCTGGCTGTAACCAGGCAGTACCCAGATTGGACAATGTAACTATTTCTTTGAGAGAATAGGAAACTTTCACTTTTTAATGAGGTGAAAAACGCAGGAATTCTCAGAGTTGGTTTTTCACCAGTCTGTGCCAAGATGATATTTCCAAATAAAACTGTTCTTTAAGGAATCAACCTGCCTCAGAGTTCTGTTTGCAATGGGTGTATGACTTGGAATCCTGACATTGCCCTTACGACAGGTTGACAAGCAACCCATGATCACATATTGCCATTTGCAATCTTCCCTGCTGGCATCTCCAGAAAGTCAACAGGGAAGCCAGCAGAGAAAGTCACAAACTTCTGCCTCCTGACTGGTTCCTGTCGGCTGGTTGAAAAAGGTCCATCTTGGATTTTGAGTAGACCTTTTTTTAGCAGCCCCCTTGAAAGGAAAAATCCTGCCTGCTGGAGAGATTTTGTTTTATGTGGGGTGGGGTTTTCTGACATTCAGGAGGGGAACTGCAGCACTGTGCTGGAGAAAAGAAGCTCAGATCACAAAAATCTTTTTTTCTAGTCCAGTGCTGCCGTTCCCTTTTGCTTTCAGAAGGGAGCTTCCTGGCCCCCCCTTTGGCATGCAGTTCTTTCCCTTATCCATTACAAACACACCTTGGAAAGCCAGAATGTAAAATTGAGTCAAGTCACATGGTGATCTCTTTATGATCACCACAATCTACAACCATAATTCTAGGCTCAGTTGTAGTTGAAAGTTGAAGATTACCTGTATTTTATTTCTTTGTTTTTTCTGCCTAAAGCAAAAAGACCAAAATGTTCTGTTGGACTGTACTGGACCTGGTGGGTAAACTACTGCATGCACAGTTTAACAGTACAAATAAAAACGAATTAAAGATAGCTTGACCCTTTAGTAAGTTCATTCTCATCTCATTGGGTCATCCCAAGTATTTAATGACTTCTTTTATTTTGTATTACTGATATACAGAAGTTGATGTCTTTATATAACAACTAGTCTACAAAATTTATTTTTTCATTTAGATTTGATTGCTTATTGTACCCTATGACTATTATTAAGTGATGTTCCTTATGATTCTTGATGAATATATCTTTTCTTTTATGTATACTGAGAGCATATACACCAAGACAAATTCCATGTGTGTCCAATCACACTTGGCCAATAAAGAATTCTATTCTATTCTGTTCTGTTCTGTTCTGTTCTATTCTATTCTATTCTATTCTATTCTATTCTATTCTATTCTATTCTATTCTTTATATGACCATCCATCTTGCAACAATTAACATAGCATAAAAATGCAAAATGTAAAATAAACACATCTATATTTATCTATCATCTATGTATCATCTATCTATCTATCTATCTATCTATCTATCTATCTATCTATCTATCTATCTATCTATCTATCTATCTATCATCTATCTATCATCTCATCTCATATCTTTAATAGCAACCAAGAATGACACCAATCAATAATTATTAACATCTTACAAATTTGGTTAACTTCCCAACCTTAATGTCCAGTGAAAATCCAAGAATTTAGCTGTGCCTCCCCTATTGGACCTGTTGGGGCTGGTAAAAACAAATGAGAAAAAGTAATTCTACGTATAATCAAATTTGTCTATTCTTATATTTAGTGCTAATTACAAATACAAGTTTTTGCTGTATTGTAAAACTTCAACGATAAGACAAAAACTAGTCCTTGGGCTGTAAAATTTCTGGCCCTCCTGGAGCATCCCTTGACTCCAATTGGCAACAATTAATGATACAATTTCCTGCTTTTCTGTAAGGAAAAAACACACAAAAACTACATCATAGGCCATGAATTAAGCTCAATTATTTAAAGAATAATGTCCTATTAAGTCCACCAGGCTTCTCCCAAAAAGAGGTCCAGTCCAAATTACTGAGAGCCATTGAGTATTATTAATATCCTCCTGTTTTTCTTTTAGGAGAATATAGCAGGAATGAGGAAAAGGAACCGCAGCAGCTTTCAAATTCCAACCAATGGAGAAAATATTTCAATGTAGAAATAACATTAGGTACCTTCAAAAACCAAGGCTATACTTTCATATTTCCTTCCATGAGTTCCTTGATAACGCGATTAAAACTGAAATGGACCACAGAAACAGATACATTTAACCCCTTTTTCTTAATATTTGAGCCAAGCTAACATGTGTGAGCTTGTCACCTATGAATTCATTGTTGCCTATGTTTAACTCACTCATACAGAAAAGTAAAAGGTTTGACCTAAAAATGTTTACTGAAACTAGTCAGCCTTGAGTTTATATTCAGCCTGTTGAAAGATAAGCTGAATTTCCATGCTGGCAGGCAAAATAAAAATAAGTACAGTGTACTTCACTAACATTGGACAGCGAAAAGTTGAGAATTAGATGGTGTATGAAGACCAAAGCTTTGCCATTCATCAATATTAAATGTAACAACAACAACAACAATAAATACTATTGATGAAAAACTTCACAAAGATTAGAAAGCTCTCTAAATTCTCCACATTTGATTGGCTGATTCAAAGCAAATGTCTACTTTGAATCATGATACTGTTTTGATAGAATGATTTGATCAAATTCAAACAAAACTCTGTTGAATTTTGACTCCATTAGTAGTAGTTTTGAAAGATTGACAAAACTTGGTAACTGTACCATGTTTCACAATCTGACCTGCAAACCAATTGTCTTCCCCCAGGTTCTGAATTGTTTTGATTGGGTGTCTTAATCTTGGCCATTGGCTGATTATACTGTTTCACCTTTTCTCTTATGCTACTTTTAAAAGATATAGAGAAATTGTATAGAGACATATTTAATGCCACTTCAGAATGTTTCCCTACATCATAAATAGTGAAAAAGAAAATCCAATAAAATGGTGTCCTTTATTCTAGCTACTTTAGTTATAACCGTTTGCTTAGTGGTCCAACACTGGGGCTAATTGACATTATCACTTTGCTCTAAGATTGTATGAAACAATTGTCCAGCTCACAGTACTCTATTCAGACCTAGATTCTACTAATTGGTTCATTATTGGAAAGCTCAGCAGGGAAGACCAAGGCTTAGCAGAAATTTAATACTGAAGGACCCTTTTAATTCTTGGGCTATACTTTAATAGACATTTTAGAAATAGCCTGCCAAAGCAAAAGAAAGAAGCTTTTACTTTGCCATGGTGTGTGTGTGTTGCTAGCTAAATAATCAAAAAGCTTGCACTTCACTCTCACACACTTATATACACTTGCTTTGAAGAAGTAGAAGCTTCCTGAAGGAAATCTAATTGGGGACCAAAATACCATGATTATCCAGCAGATATGTATTTGAAGGATCAGTGATATTAATATGTATCACTGAAAGCTAATTAAGCAAACATTTCTTTCTGAATTAGTAATCAAAGCATGCCCATACTATGAAAATCTTTTCAGCAGCAACATACGTACAGTACTATACTGTCCACATATTAGAGATGGGATATTAAGTCACTTCTTGAGCTCTCAAATTGTTCCAGAATGTTACCATTTTAAATAAATGAATAAATAAACTAAATGCTTGACAACATGATTTCTTTTATGAACCAAGAACTAGAAAATGACATATTCAGGCTTTGGAGCAATATACATTTTTCTGCTGCTTTTCATTTGGCCTCTTTTGATTATAGTTGAACACTTTGCACTTAAATTAGGGGTTGTTGAGTTCACTTATGCTCCCTACAAATCAATGGGTTTGAAAGCTTAACTTGAAATTATGTCATACTAACTTTATTTCTATTGTATACATCTTGTGATATCAATGATTCACCGAAAACGATAAAAAAAGAGGAAGTTCTGCAAACATTGTAGTTAAGAGACACTAACATGTAATTATGTACTTCAGCACCAAACCTTTTCAATTCTGACGCCCTAGATGGATAATGGCAATAGATTAATTATGTTAGCAACAATGATGCTACATGGATAATTGAATAGTTGCTATGAAAACAAAAGAGTTTAATAAATACTTGAAATATGATCATTCTTCGCAGTTGTGTAACTTTGGAAATATAATCAATTAACAGCCTGTAACTTTGTTTTATTTATAGTCAAATAAATATTTTGTCATTGTTTATCAACTTTATTTTACAGCTATTAAGAAATAACAGTAGGCTGTTTTATAGGCTAAGATGAACCAAATATTTGTGGCCTAGTCAGGAGATAATGCTACAAATTATCATCAAAGATATATAATAATTTAATAGGCGTTTTGGATTTAAATAATTTGGTTAACAGATTTCTGGTTATATTGCAAGATCTATTAAATAATATCTTATTGTTCATAAATTATTTGGATTGTCTTCATTATTGTTTGATCATATCCATCAGTGTATGCAAATTCATTTAGGAGAGTTGAAATTCCAACACAACTGGAGGATGCCATATTAGGGAATGCTGATCTAGTAGAATAGAGGAAGGGAGGGAAATACTATTTGACAGATTGCATACTTACAAGAGCCCACTTTCTTTGAGTTGTAGACCTCCATTAAATGATATAATTGATCGTTACCTGAATATGATGATTATATTCAGTATTTTGAATGTTGAATGTTGTAACATGTGATACACAACTGAGTTCAATAAGTCCTATTTCCAACAAGAGTCTAGAGGTGCAATTTTGTCATTACTTGAAAAACTAAGGCTATGCAGAACTAGATCTGGGCTGCAACAGTTTGAATAAGCATTGGAGGATGAGAATGCATAGAAATGAAATCAAAGAGTGAGAGAAAGCTAAATGATTACAGTGCTGCCAATTGTTACATAAGTTTAACATATAGTGAATTTACTATAATTCCAAGTGTGTGCTTATTGACAGAGGTTAATGTAAATGTACATTAATGTCATTTCTCTGTGGCAGCATCAGTCTTCTGAAACAGTATCTGCTCCAGAGATTTACTGTATGTGGCTCCCAACCTGATAAATTCAGAAAGTCATTGAGACAACCCAGTTTTTTTCCTAGTTGCTATAGGTTTTGTTTTGTTTTTCTTATAGTTGGCTTGACTTCAGGATTTTTATGACCTGTTTCTCTGTTTTTATTTTTTCTTGGTTTCTAAGTGTAAGTCACTGGAATTGAATAATTTTCATCATATTAAAAATCAAATGAATATCTTCAAAATTCATTTGATTAAGGGAGATATTTCTATAATCCAGCACCAAAGGAAGCTATGGGGTAAGCCCCCATCTTTTAATAGATTTCTATATATGAATCAACATTCCATAACTATTGTCCAATCTCAAACTTCTTCTCCTTGGAATAAAGAAAAGTTGAGAATGGTGGAGATTTAGCTTCAAAGCAATCAGGAGGAAGAAGATTATAAGGATACTTTTCAAGCAAAATAATTTCATATATAGTTGCTTTCATTTGTGTTCAACCTGTTTTATTGTCTCAGTCTTCAAAAACAATGTTTATTTTTTAAAAAGTTTCTTTTGGTCAAAATTCGTTTGTCCAAAATTTTCCATCAGGTGCTCTGCTGTCTGTTTGAAACATCTCACTTCAGTAGGCTTGTCCTTGGCATCTTAGACTTTTATTTTGAATTCTTGGTCTTTTTTTAGCATTATTTGTCAGTGTAAGCCTTTCTTTTCTTGTGCCTTTGAGCTGCGTTCCTGCAGCCAAAATACTGTAACTCACTAACTCACCATTTATAATGACGCTTTCCAACTGTGAAACTGACCTTTTTTGATAGAATACTTGAATAACCATGTTCCTTTTGGCCTTTCTAACTCCCAGCTCATATTTTTTGAACCCTTTACACAATTTACCACCCAAGTTATTTTACTTTATGGTACTTATTTCTACAGGCCAGCTTGATTCCTTCATAAGTTATGAAGCTATAGAATGTACCACTACCATATAAAGCAAACAAAAAAAAAATCACTATTGCTCCAAAAAGTATGGCAATTATTACTTGTTAGATAAAATGTGCTATTAGAACCACTTTCTTCCCATAACTTTGTAAATGCCTTAAGCATAAATATGGTGATTTCATTTATCCTTCTACTCTAAAATTTTTCATAATTGATCATTTAGTTTGAATATGTCTTACATTTTATTTTCCTTGTTTACTAAAGGAGATTCATAAAGGGATCCCCTTCCAAAATAACACAGTAGACTATGAAGTAGAAAAGTTGGTTTTGTGGTCTCACCATGGCCTCTTTAAATGAGTTTCTAAAAAAAATAACATAATTTTATTGATAAAATAAGATCAATTATTCAGCCAGACTCAGCAAAGAATGTGCGGCAAGAAAGGCATCTGTTGCACAAAATTTTTATTTATTAGCTTGAAATGTTCTCTTTCCATTTCCTGGAGAAATAAAAAGCAGCCAATAGAAAATAGATTCTAAATCTCATTTTGGGACTTTAGAGCTTTAGAGAAATGTGCACCATTTATCATTGTTATTAAGATGAAATTATTAATCTTCTGACATCTTAATAACTATTTTTATGTTCTAATAATTCAGGACTCCATTGGGATCAGAGTTCTAATTCTGTAGGCTATGTCCATCATTTGTGGAAGAAACCAAAGCTTTTTGTTGAGCAAAATGGCAATAGACCGTACAATCCAAACCTACCCACATTAATCTGGCTTAGTTCTCATGTAGCACAGCCAATTTAGCATGTAGTCTATTGCTCTTGAGACAACAAATTGCTTGTGTCAGAATATTTAAAAGAACATAGTAAAAGTGTGCTTCATCAATCTTACCCTCACACATTTTCCTACAAAGTGCTTAGGCTTGCTAAGGTTTGAATTTTGTTTTGTTTTAAATCAGCAAGATGTGATGTTCAAGAAATTCAAACAGATCTAAAGAGCACCTGGTTACCTACCCTTACTGTGAACTAGACCATTTTAAATTACAATGAAATTATATTTTTGAATACACCCACCTCATAAAACATCATAGTACTGGACTGTGCAAATCTTCAAAAAAGGTGCTTCAGTACCCTTGGAAGCATGTACTATAAAAAACACCCGTCTGAATCATTTAAACAGCTTGCATAGCCATTTTATTTGCTAGAAATGAAGTTGCTTTAATATTTTGCTGATTTTTGACCTAGGTGACAAAAATGCCTCTGAATATATGTGTTGGTAAACATTTCTCAAATTATTTAAATTAATGCACTGTATTATTTATGTTTTTATTTTTAAATGCAGTCTGGCAATGAGCTGTAGAAAAGCATCAGCTAATAGATGGCTGATTAATGGGCCTAGTGATTCATGTTAAAAGCACTGGAGGAATAAATTATCATTTTCTGAAGCAGGATGGACTGTGAAATAATGCATAAAGATAATGTAAAAAGGTAGAAAGATAATACATTGGATAAAAGATAAAATAGATATACAGAAAGATAGAGGCCTTATCAGTAAATTTCAGGGAAAATATGCTATTGATTACACTATTCTGCAACATTAAATAGGTAAACTAGTCAATGAAAGTATTTCATTTAATTCATAAGCAATTATACAGTGAAATTTGCTTCAATATATGTGTATTTGTGTATTGAAAGACTGCTGAAACTGCTCTGTTATAAAACTTGAAACTATAGAGAAGAAAATTTTGAAAGATGTGTTTAGATCACAGAAAATCTGATATCACAGATAGTTGATTCAGCTTTCAGAAGGGTAGCTGAGAATTTGGAGAAGAAAATGCATTCTGCATTCAACCCTATATATTCATTATAGGGTTCTTCTAGAACCCTATAATGAGAATCAGTTCATGCATATGAGACATGTTGTAGATCAGACAAGACTTCTATTACAGAAAGCTCTGATTACGGTACATAAATATGTGTCTTCCCAAATATGGGTCTGCAACAGATCTATAGTCTATTAGTCATGATCATGCTATGCTGATGGAAAATATAAACCAACATACATACAGAGTATATTGAATTATAGTAGCAGATTGCAAAGTTTGACAAAGAAATGACAAACCTCAATTCTCTTCCAAAGGAATGTACATCTACTGAGTGTGTGTGTGTGTGTATTGTTGGCATTGTGTGTGTGTGTGTGTGTGTGTGTAGTTGGCAATTGTAGTTGCAAGACATACATATAAACCTTTGTATTTATGCATTTTAATATGTTATGTTTCTGTAAGGGATAATGTAGATAGTACAATAAAATGACAAGCAATTTAAAATAACAACTATGCATTCCTACACTGCTCAATCAAGGAAAGACCCCAGTAATTTGAAAAATTAAATATAAAAATTACCTGCACATTTTTTTTTGATTCTCACTGGATTTTCACTGGGAAAAAGTTGATTTAGTAACACCTCAGTGATAATGTTTAAAAATAAAATAAAAAATATGCTCAATAGTTTTATAATAGTACAGATCTGATAATAGTGCAGATACATACACATATTAAATTCATGTATAAATATATAACTAATTTCAGCAGAAATATGCCTGGTAGTTAATTAATAAGATTATTTTTATCATTACAAATAACTTTTAAAAATTTAAATATTAACCATTCACTACTGGGCTGGCTAGTAAAATAAATAAATGAACAACCAAATAATCAAATAATCAAATAAAAAACATAAATAAACATTCCTGCTGTCAGCTAATAACTCAAATACATTTTGGATAATGGCTAAGGCAAATTATTCCTAATAGTTATTTGAATAATTTTATAGCCTGTGTAGCTTGAGACCATTATACTATTATATTTTTTCTCTAACCATTGATGTTCATGTTAGAAATGACATTTGTAATAATTAATTAACATTATTTGTTCATTTTATAGGATAGTGGGTGAGAAATCCTATGCTAACAAAGCTGTTAGATTTTTGGGATAAGAATAAATTTTCATAAAGTACATCATAAAATTACCCAATGATCTCTCTTTTCTTTTTCTTCTGGTTTCAGAGAAATTGCTTTTAAACTTTCCATGTCAAAATTTAATTTTAACCCCAAATAGAAATATTGGATCACTTTATATAATATTGGTAATCCATCTATCCATCCTTTTCTTCATTTCTATTGAATGTTGCCTTCCTTCCTTCCTTCCTTCCTTCCTTCCTTCCTTCCTTCCTTCCTTCCTTCCTTCCTTCTTTTCTTTTCTTTTCTTTTCTTTCTTTTCCTTCTCATTTTTTATGCAAAATGTGCATGTAACACAGTTGCAGTATGGTCATAAAGTAATTATTTCATGCCTGTCATCTATACCCATAAAATTGAATTAATTATAGCTAATTCAAGAGTATCTTTGCAGCTGATTACTATGATTTCTGTATGAAAAGATAATTGGTTTTCAGTTTTCATTTTGTTTTAGTATTTAGTTGAATTATAACATTTGATTAGTTCCAAAATCCCTGAGACAGATTTAAGGATTGAATAGAAAAAAAGTTCTTGGTTTTCAAATTTTATTCTTATAGGCATTGTGGCATCAATTATTTAGTTCCTTATGTAGATCATTCTGTCTCAAAACAGCTCTCAAAATCTGATCATAACGTAATTGTCAGATTGTAATTTCTGGATGGATAGATGAATGGAAGAGGGGGGGAGGAAGAGAGAGAGAGATGAAATATAGACAGATAATTGAGGTCCATCTATGTTGTTGGGTTCTTGTTGATACATTTGCTTTATATATTAGATTGCATTATATTTACCACATTAAGAGTCTGAGATCTTTGATTGTCATGCTAATGATCTTCTTGAATCCGCTGATGTATTAAGAAAGGACCTGGGATTATTTTTCATATGTTCTATGTATCTTTCATTAAAATATTTCAGAAAGGAAGCACCCATACCAGACAGATTCACAGATGGTAGAGAGACAATAATCAGCTATATTTGGTGAAGTAATCTGCAGTAAACATTAAATAAATATCTATTAAAACTTCTGTGAAACTTTTTTTAAGGCAAACTGATGGCCTTAAATCAAGATGGAGAACCTTTAGTTATTCAGTACTCATATGTCTCAAAATCGGCCATACAGGCCATGGCTGCTGTAGATCATTAATATTTGAAAAGCTAGCCATGTTTAGGACTCCTGACATTTCTTAAATGGTATTAGGTTGTTCATGTTAATTGAAAAAGTGGTAACAGCTTTCAGAAAAGGAAACAATTAATTATGTTTGGATCTTCCTTATATTTGTAGTGATGCTTCTATAATCACAAATTTCACCCCTTGGCTACAAATATTCTCCTTTATTGGGACTCAGGCAGCCAGCAGTCAGCAGAAATGGCCTGCAGTACTACATTTTAACCACTGTGCCAACCACAGCTCTCAAAATAGCTTTCAAATAATACCAGGATGTTATTTTTTAAGCCTGGTTAAAAAAGGAGCATTTTTAAAATAGTAAATGAACCATACACTAAATAGTAAAATAACACTGACCATTGAAACCAAGATATGAATATGAACATCCTATTCCCATTCTTGATTTTGAAATCAAGTTGTAAATATGTTCATTCCACTGCTTATTCCACCAGTGAGTCAGACCTCCCAGCAGTCTACCTGTGCTATTTGTAGCTCTCATTCAGTGAAGTTTTTTGCCAGCTATAATTGCTTACTTTGGCTTTGTCAAGAGACAGGAACAGATAATCTGTTCAGCTAGCCTGGGAGAGCGTGAAATTGTGTTAAGCAAGACTCAGAAAAATGACCAAATTAGTTTCTTTAGTATAAGTGTCTAAATGTTATTAAAACTGCGATTTTCCTGTGTTGGTATATGTAAAGGTGACCACTCTACGCTAGATTTTCACAGTTCCATTCTTGACAGCTAATAGGACAATTCATTCAGTGACACTGAAAGTAAGTTCCCCCTCTTTTTATTATCTGCACTTATAAACAGAAATGAGTTCCTTTCCTGGCTCATGTGGATATACTGCTGCCTGGTTTTTGCAAAGGGGAATAAATTGGCTTAAAAATATTGTGGAAATATTCAGGCTTTTAGGAGCAGTGAGCATGATGCCCATTATTAAGCATATAGTACCTTTAAAGTCAAATAGGAGCTATTATTGCCAGTGAAGTAGGAAGTCTTCATGGAGTTAAAGCTCCGAGATTTCTAGTCCATCCTAAAAACTGTTCCCACCATCAGAAGGTGTTTACTAATTTCGGAAGTGTTCATTTAACCTAGCCAAATGCTACCTGACTCAGCCACAGGGTGGCATCCATCATACAAAGCAAACAAGTAATTACAAGTATTAGTGAGAAAATGCTGAAAACTTAGTTTTTCTCTGTGGAAAGAAGAATTTGTTCTATTCTTAACTGCAGTTTCTGTTAAGTTCAGAAGAAGACAGGACGCGAAGTGCTTCAGCTCCTTTTAATAATGTGACTACAGCTCAGAACTACGCCAGAATGGCTTGGTCTCGGCAGCTTATATAGCGGCTGCTGCTTGTAGCCAATGGCGGTATTCGAATTCCGCCGTTTAACAACCAATCAGATTGAACTCTGCATATTTTCAACAACCAATCAGATTAACTCTGCATACATTACAGTTTCTATTTGAAACATAGTTAAATCATAGACATGGGAGGAAGATGCAATGGTTGCATCTAAAATACCAGTATCCAAAATTGGGAAAACTATAAGATGCGGAGTGGGAACAGAATCTAAAACATTTCCACCCCATATAATGACTTGACATCATTACATTGTAACTTAAAGTTCTCAATTTTTCAGTCCTCCTTGCTATAACATTTGTAAGTATCTCTCTGTGGATTCATTGATTGATGTCATGCTAAATTATTAGGGACAATATAAGAACAGGTTAAATTTTCCATCAAGTTGAATTTGACTCCTTCATGCCTGCATGGATATCCCTATGCAGTTTTCTTGTCAATTGTATGGAGATGGCTTGTCATTATCAGTCCACTTTTAGTGTTGGAATTCCCAGTGGCCTTCCACTGAAATGCCTAGCAAGGACTAGGTCTCCCTATTTTCCAGGCCCAAGTAAGTTTGGCTAGGTATATCTGCACAACAAAATGTAAGTCATTGTGTCAAGGTGATACTATGTATATAAGTTCTAAAAGATTAAATGGAGGACATATATTTCCAACTGTAAGGCAAGGCATGGGGATTGACCAAAGTTGCCATATTTCAAACTGATTGAACTACAACAAAGAGAAAACTACAAAGAAGGGCTAGTGTGACATGATAGCAGGGCCCTGACTTGTTACTGTTAGCTATCTGAGACTGAATCACTAACCACTAATTACTTACCTTTTGGCAGCAATTACTTATCTATTGCCAAAACCCCATCTCCCATTTCAACTATAGTTGCAGGAAATGCAAGAAGAAATGGAGAGGAAGATATGTATGCCTATTTTCCTGGCACCAAATAGACTCACTTCCCTCCTCAGAAGGGACAAGAGGATCTTCTGCTGTCATATCTGTGATTTCTAGGATCTGACAGTAAAGGACAGAGACTTGTTCATTTCTCTTTTGTTGCCAATGCAACACCATGGTCTACTTGTACCACATAAAATCTGCTTTAACATCAGGTACTATTTGCAGAGATGCTTGCCGCAGCAGCACAACTACCTCTTCACATTACCTAAGTGTGAAGACTGTGGGACATTTTAAAAATGTTCAGTGGTCTTTTGGAAGTATCACTTTGAAATTCCAGCAATGTGCTAGTACACACTGAACACTAGTTTAAAATGTGCTCTGCACCTTTGACTTTGTGTAACTGAAGCTCCAGGATGGATGGATTTAGCTAGGGATTTATTTTAGTTACTGTATGGCATGTTAGCCAGGGATTGCTTGCCTCTGTGAAGGGAATTTTTTTGTGGCAGTGTTATCTTTACCCGCGGGGTGCCTGAATGCCAGTAGGCATTTGGGAGATGCTCATTTCTTGTCCCTGTGTGATTTATTAGCTCACAGGAATTGAACCACCAGGCTGCCAACCTGTCATGCCCCTGGTGGAGACTGACTCTGAGGAAGAGGAGGAACAGCCAATAGAGAGTGGAAGTGTGGCTTCGGAGGTTGTGGAGGAGACTGGGGAAGGGCAGAAGCCAGCTGGGCAGTCAGAGGAAGAACCAGGCCCATCCCCTCTCCATCCTAGGTCATGCAGGGAGGAGAGGATAAGGGAGTGATGTGGTCTACTGGGAAGGAGAGGGCCTTGATCCTCTTCATGGGCTGCAGCTGTGACAACTGGATAAGAGGACGGACATGCGTACGGGTGAGTGCTGGAAACAAACCATGAAAATATCTCTAGTTTATTGTTCCTCTCTGAGTTTGGTGTCCTTCCCAGCGTGTGTTCTGATATCTGTGGATGTCTTCCAGCCCTTATCTTGCCTGTTTTATGTTTTTTTACTTTTTATGATTTAAACGGGATTTTATCTTTCTAGTAACTGCTTGTGTGGGAATTTTTTTGTCTCCAGTCAAGAATATTTGGAGCTTGGAAGCAAAGTGAAGGAATAAAAGGAGCTTCACCTGTTTTTTGTGACAGTGTTTATTTTGTATCCCACCCTGGGTCATCACACAACCTCAGCAGTGTGTGAGCCCAGCATCTTACCACTGTGGCCCCCTTAGCTAGGGAAAAATAGATACAACTACTTGGTGTGTCTATTGGGGCACGTCAGCTTGTTGTAAAATGCTTTCTGATACTTGGGGAAATTACAGAGAGGGTATTCCATAATCTTTATGTTATAATTTAGCAATATCTTATATATTATTTATAAAAGCCACCCGCCTGTGGTTCTGGGCAGTATACAAAGATCAGAGATTAAGAACCATTATAGCATAACTGAGAGAAATCTTCTGCTTTGCTTCTCAGCCCACAAAAAATTAGGTAGAAATTTGTTTTCATTTTTGATGTGTACTATTTCTCAAGAAATTTCTCCTGGCACTTCTGAATAAGATAGCTATTTTAATTACTTTAAGCCAGAGCTCTTATGATTACTCTTAAAAGTTAACTTGGACTTTGTGCTTTCCCATGGAGCAAAATGATTTCTATTCAGTCTGGTGATGGACTTTCACAGCACTTTCCATTTCTAAGTGTAAGCAAGTGAAGTGTAAACTGAAATAACATCCAGCAGTCTGTTCTCAGTTTTTGATGCAAAGCATTCCGATCAGTGGAGTGAATATGAAACAATCAAGATCTTCCAGCTGCATCTGGCATTGTTAGTAAACATACAGCGGTCACATCTTCTATGACACAGGCACTCTCTTTCGCTCCCCCCCTTGTATTTGACAAGCTGATTTCAGAGGCCAATGACAACATCCATGTCTCTTTCAAGATGAGTGCATTTGTTTTGCATTTAAGAGAACTGCCTTCATGCCCTTGGGTATCTAGTCACGCAGTGCAAAAAAAAAAGAAAAGCCCAAGTTCATGGACTGTTGAGTGCTCAAACATGGCACTTTCCTAAGCAACTAGAAAGCAAGTGCAGCAATTAGACAGTTATGAAAACATTTTACTATAGGGAGAGATTGCTGATGTACTGATACTTGAAGGGAAGGGAATGGAAGGGAAGGGAAGAGATCTTGCTTCACATAGAATGCTGTTCTGACTTAGGCTTCACCAACAGCACAAAGCCAATTCTCATATGATAAACCACTTTTATTTAATTTACAGTGAATTCCTCTCCAGCAAAGTCCCGGCCAACAGTCTTTCAAGATAGTTTACAATTACTGACCTTTATCAGGATTGAAGAGTGGCCAGGCCAATATCTTTCAGATTCCACAATACTTGGCAAGAAAGCAGGAATGAACTAATTGTCTCCTGTAAAACCCCACTCCCCTTTCACTCCTCTTTTATTTCCTATGGGAGAGGCCATTCAGCATCCACCTGTGGCTTTACTCCCAAGTCGACCCTTGTTCCTTAGCTGTTCCCTTCATCTGGCAACTCTGGGCATGTGCACACTGGGAACAGCTGAAGAACTAGCTGTTCTTCTGCTCACTGATTTCCAACTCCGAAGGCAGCTGATAACTGTCAGACGGTCCTGGCCTCATCTCTGCCTGGTGATGCATCCATGAGGTTAGGTGGGGGTGGAACTGCCCCACCTGCCTCACACCAGCTTACCTCAGGGCGCCCACAGCTAAGCCATCCATATCCCAACAATTGCCTTGCCTCATGGTGGTGGCTCTGACAGCGCTGTCTAGCAGGACCTCATGTGGCCGCTGGCCTATTTCTTCTTCTGGCAATGATGTGGCATCAGAGCAGGAGGCCGCTGCCATGAGGTAAGGCATGGATGGCCTGGCTGTGGGCGTCCTGAGGTAAACTGATGCAGGATATTTGGGGAAGCTTCACCCCCCCGCCTTGCCTCGTGGCCATGGCACTAGCACATCACTTGACTTCCTGCTCCAGTGCTGCATCAGTGCCAGAAGAAGAATTGACCAGTGGCCACATGGGGTCTTGCTGGATGGAGTTGCCAGAACCACTGCCACGAAGTGAGGCAAGTGTCGGGGCATAGATGACTTTGGCTGTGGGGGCCCAGAGGTAAACCAGTGCAGGGCACATGGGACAGTTCCATCCCCATGCCTCATGGTGATGGCACTCAAAAGAAATAAGACTCACCCATTTTAGTTGTAATTTGGGGTTTTGTTTTTCAAACAAAAAAGGTGGTCGGTTGGGTCTGTTGCTTATATACCTATCCCCCAACTATGTGGCAATGGCCCTGCCTGGGCTGCTCGATGCCCTCTCGGGAGTGGGGGTGGAGTTCCCAAGCCTTTTGGTTTTGGGTGACTTCAACCTGCCCTCCCTGGGGGTGACGTCGGGATTGGCCCAGGAGTTCATGGCTTCCATGGCAGCTATGGAACTGACCCAAATAATACAGGCCCCCACACATGAGGGGGGCAACACGCTCGACCTTGTTTTTGTCTCGGAACATTGGCGTAGTGATCTGGGGGTGGGCACCATGAATGTCCAACCCATAGCATGGTCAGATCACTATCTCCTGTGGCTGGTCTTCCAACAAGTGGCCCCACACCGTTGGGATGAGGAGCCACTGAGATGGTTCTGCCCCAGACTGAAGGGTTCCAGATGGAACTGGGGTTTTTGCCCGCCTCCCTTATCCACAGCTCGGTCGAGGTACTGGCGGCCACTTGGCAACAGGCTGCCACTGAGGTCCTCAACCGAGTTGTCCACTTGCGTCCCCTCACTCGCCGCAGATCCCAGATGGCTCCTTGGTTCACGGAGGAGCTTAGGGAGATGAAGCGGTATAGGAGGGGGTTAGAGAGCAGGTGGAGATCGACCCACTTCGAATCCGAACGAGCCCAGCTAAGAGCCTATATTAGGACTTACCTGGTAGCTTTGGGGGCAGCAAAGAGGTCATACCTCTCCACTCTCATAGCTTCCGCAGATGACCGCCCAGCTGCCCTGTTTAGGGTCACCCGCTCCCTCTTACATCGGGAGACGGGGTTGGATCCTATGCAGGGTAGAGCTGAGGAATTTGGTCAGTATCTGCTGGATAAGATCGCTCAGATTCGGGAGGGGTTAGACTCTAACTTGCAGTGGTCTGAGGAGGGAGGGACAAGAAGTCTGGCCGATATCATCTGGGCTGAGTTTGATCCTGTTTCTGAGGATGAAGTGGACAGGATTATGCGACGTTTGAGTTCCACCACATGTTTATTGGACCCGTGCCCTTCCTGGATGGTATATGCCACCAGGAAGGTCACGTGCGGCTGGCTCTGGGCAGTTGTCAATGCTTCATTAAAGGAGGGCTCTTTCCCCGCCGCCTTGAAAGAGGTGGTGGTGAGACCCCTCCTGAAGAAGCCTGCCCTGGACCCTGCTGTATTAAACAACTTTTGTCCGGTCTCCAACCTTCGTTTTTTAGCGAAGGTTGTTGAGAGAGTGGTGGCTCAACAGTTTCTGCTTTTCCTGGATGAAGTGGACTATCTAGATCCCTATCAATCGGGCTTCCGGCCCAGGTTCAGTACAGAGATGGCATTGATCGCACTGGTGGATGATCTCTGGAGGGTGCGGGACAGAGGTTTTTCCTCTGTCCTGGTCCTATTAGATCTCTCGGCCTTCAATACCATCGACCATGGTATCTTATTGCGGCACCTTGAGGGGTTGGGAGTGGGAGGCACTGTTCTGCAGTGGTTCTCCTCCTACCTCTCGGGCATTCAATCAGTGTTGGCAGGGGGCAGAGGTCGGCCAAGGGCTCTCACGTGTGGGGTCCCACGGGATCGGTCCTCTCGCCCTCCTGTTCAACATCTATATGAAGCTGCTGGGTGAGATCATCCGAGGTTTTGGGGTGAGGTATCATCAGTATGCTGATGATACCCAGTTATACATCTCCACCCCAAACCAAATCAGTGATGCCCTCTCTGTGATGTCCTGTTGTTTGGATGCGTGATCTGGATGGGCAGGAACAGACTACAGCTCAATCCGGCCAAGACTGAGTGGCTGTGCGTACAGGCATCTTGCTCCAGTGAGTATATTCCACCTTTGGCCATAGGGGGAGAGGTGTTACCCCCTGTGGATAGGGCACGGAACCTGGGGGTTCTCCTAGACTCATGGCTCAGTTTGGAGGAGCAGGTGGGAGCCGTGGCCAGGGGGGCCTTTGCCCAGGTTCGGCTGGTTTGCCAGCTCCACCCTTACCTGGATTGAGATGCTCTTCGCACGGTCACTCATGCACTTGTTATGTCCTGACTCGACTACTGCAACGCTCTCTATGTAGGACTGCCCTTGCATACCATCCGGAGGCTCCAGCTGGTGCAGAATGCGGCTGCGCAGGTTGTGATGGGAGTTTCCCAATACTCCCATGTTACACCCCTCCTGCGCGAGCTGAACTGGTTGCCGGTTGCCCTCCGGGTGCGATTCAAGGTTTGACATTAACATTCAAAGTCCTTCATGGCATGGGTCCGGGGTACTTGCGGGAGCATCTCCTGCTGATATCAAATACCGGTCGCCCTGTGCGAGCACACAGGTTGGGACTCCTCAGGTTGCCGTCTGCACGACAATGTCGGCTTGCGGTGACCTGGGGAAGGGCCTATTCTGCATCGCCCCGCCTTATGGAACCAGCTACCCGTTGAGCTCCGGCTGGCTCCCGATCTCTCCTCTTTCCGGCGCAATCTAAAAACCTGGTTGTTTTTACAGGCTGGGCTGGACTGATCTCCTGGGGGGGAGGGTGGGTTTTAATTTGATTTTAATTTGGTTTTATAGTTGTATCTTGGCTTGTTTAGTTTAATTTCTTTTTAAATAATTTATTGTTATGTGTTTTTATCTGTGAGCTGCCCCGAGTCCTTTTTGGAGAGTGGCAGCATACAAGTCAAAACAAATAAAAATAAATAAATAAACTATTAAGTCTATTTATACATTGCATTTTTATGTGCTTTTCTTCTTACTCAGAAAGTTTGACTGTAATGTTATTCAACTTTCTACACAGGAATTATGGCTTATTAAACTCAATATTAGTTCTAATTAAATTTGTATTACTCAGCAGTGGACTTCAGCACATTAGCATTGGTATTAATATCAGTATTATGACATCATTGAGAGTAAAATCTTGCCAAGGAAGCTCACAAATGAATAAAACATTTAACTTTCAGAAACTTGGTTTCTGTTTTGTACTGATTTATTACACCCACCTAATCATTTGGACCCTTAATTGTATTTATAGTACTTTACTCTCAGTTTCTGGCTGAGAAGAGTCTTGAAGGAGGATATTGACATTCTTGGACTTTTGTGTTTAAATATTTTTGGATGTTTATGTTTTTATTTTTATTTGTGCCTTCAAGTCAGTCATCACTTCTAGTGACTGACAAGTCTCTTCAGTTTCTTTGGCTAGATTTGCAAATAGTTTGCTATTGTTTCCTTTCTACAGCTGAGAAACAGTGACTGGTCCAAAATCATTGAGCTGAATTTGCACTTGAGGTGGGACTGCAACTTATGGTCTCACAGTTGCCAGCCTGATGCCTTAAACACTACACCAAACTGGATGGTTTTGCTACATTCTACTGTACATCAATAAACCAACTTCACGTTATATCATTAGACCGGCTGGGTGGGCATGGCTAGGTGGTCATATGACTGGTTGGGTGTGGCAATTTAGCAGTCCATTAAGCAATACATACAAATTAAACTTTAATTTGCTTTGCTCCTGGGGGTGTTTTATTTGCTTTTGTTTCCATGTTGCTCTTTTGGTTGACTTTTCTTTTTACTAGATTGTTTTTAATGTTGTTTAGGAGTCTAACAGTCCACTCCAGGAAATTCAGTTTTGCAGCAATTCTTCTCAGCCCCAAGGAGTTTACAATCAATAAATCAATCAGTCAGTCAGTCAGTCAGTCAGTCAGTCAGTCAGTCAGTCTGTTTGTCTGTCTGTCTGTCTGTCTCTCAGTCTCTTTCCCTTTTCTGTCTCTTTCTGTGTTTCTTGTCTCTCTCTCTTTCCCTCCCTCTTCCTCTCCCCCCTCTCTTTCTCTGTCTCTGTCTCTCTGTCTCTATCTCTGTCTCTCTGTCTCTGTCTCTCTCTGTCCCCTGGTGGGGAGGAGAAGGAACCGCTGAACTGGTGCTGGGTGGTGGGAATCTGACATCTGAAGGCTGATAAATGGCATGCCAAAGACCAGCTGGTTGGTGGGGAGGCAGGGAAATCTTGTACTCTCCCCAAAGGTAACACATCTCTTTCACTTGAAACTTGAAGACTAGTCCGGTTGGTGGGTGGGCAAGCGGGTGGCCCTCTTCTTCCAATCCCGTCCTCCTGCAGAACTCTGCCAGCTGCGTGAGGTCCCAGGAAGCCTCCATGTGCCCCTTCCCCCGCCTCCAGAAGCACTCTGCCAGCCAAAAATGGGCCCATTTTTTATTTATTTATTTAATTGGACTTGTATTACCTCCCATGGCCTCCACATGCCCCATTTTTTGCCTCCCTGGCATCCACTAGCACTCTTAGATGATAGTTGACAGATATGGACATAATCCAGTTGTATTTTTTCCCTTCAAGGGGTGCAGTATCTGCACGATGATGTGTACATTTTATTAATATCTGATTATGGCTCTTTAATATTGCTACTTCTTGGCTACAATTTAAGAAGCAGTTAAAATTTCAGTTAATTTGGCAAAGTTAATTCTGTATTGGAAAAAGTATACATTGTAGCAATTGTTTAATAAATTGTTCCTAAATTGCAATTTCTGGACAGTGTTCTCAATTCACATAAGATAAGTATAATGGGACATTGCTAAGTTACTATATGCATGTAGAATTTCAGGTGGGAATTTCTATGCATTTTATAAACTGTCATTGGCTAAATATAATGCTGTTATTTTTACAGCTCTGTACAATTATCTGTAATTTCAGCATGTCAGATCAGTAATCAATGGAGGCATGGCTACTGCAACTAAATATTTATAAAACAAACAGATATAGATCTTTGAATTTTGTTCAATGACCTTACAAACTTACAAGGCACTGAAAAAGTGAACTACCAGTTTTTACACTTATGACTGATGCAGTATCTCCACAATCAAATGATCGAAATTTGGACACTTGGCAACTGGCAGGTATTTATGACAGTTGCACTATCTGGGTCAAGTAATTATCATTTCTAATCTTCCCAGACAGCTTCTGACAAGAAAAGCCAATGAGGAAAGCCAGATTCATTTAATGACCATATGCTTCATGTAACGACTGCAGTGATTCCCTTAACTGTGACAAAAAAGTTGCAAAATGGAGCAAAACTCACTTAACAACTGCCTTGCTTAACAATGGAAATTTTGGACTCGATTGTGGTTGTAGGTTGAAGATTACCTATATATAAAGTGAAACCAGGGAAACTGTATGAAACCAGGCTCAATAGCAGAAACTATGAGAGGGATCTTGGAGTCTTAGTGTAGAACCAGCTAAATATGAGCCAGCAGTGTGCAGCAGCAACCAAAAAAGCTAATGCAACCCTAAGTTGCATTAATAGAGGGATACAATTGAGATCAAGTGAGGTACTAATACCACTGTATAAAGCCTTAGTAAAACCACACCAAGAGTACTGCATCCAGTTTTGTTCACCACATTACAAAAAAGATGTTGAGACTCTAGAAAAAGTACAGAGAAGAGCAACCAGGATGATTAGGGGACTGGAGACTAAAACATATGAACAACGGTTACAGGAATTGGCCATGGCTAGTCTAGTGAAGAGAAGGACCAGGGGACACATGATAACAGTGTTCCAACGTTTGAGGGGCTGCCACAGAGAGGAAGGGGCAAGCTATTTTCTAAAGCGCTTGTAGGCCAGACAAGGAATAATGGATGTAAACTGAACAAGGAGAGATTTAACCTGGAAATAAGGAGAAACTTTCTGACAGTGAGAACAATCAACCAATGGAACACCTTGCCCTCAGAAGTTGTGGGAGCACCATCACTTGAGACTTTCAAGAAGACTGCCATTTGTTGGAAATGGTGTAGGCGTCTCCCGCTTGGGTGGGGGGTTGGACTAGATGACCTATAAGGTCCCTTCCAACTCTGATTATCTGTTATCTGTTATCTGTTAAAGTAACAGTTAAAGGACAAAGACTAACATTACTTTGAAATAGTTTTGGAAGAATAAGACAAAAAGAAACAGGTTTAAAATAGGAAGATATATGAAGTGAGTGAATGTTTCTTGAATGAATGTTAATCCAGGATAATCCTTAATTATTCTGAACGTGAACATAATAAGTGACAAAGGTCTCTGGGTGCTTCACCGCTTACATGATACTTTCCCTTATTCTTAAAAGAGTCACAGCATGGAAGCAGACAAGGCCAGCTACCAGCCTTTTAAATTCATACATTCACAAGGATAAATTCATATCCAAATCTAAGAAATATTATGTGCTTGGAAGAAGAAAAATTAGTGCCAAAAATCTTTTGCTCTTTATCTCCAAACATTTATTCTACTGTATCTTTCATCAGTGTGCAGAAGTCACTGTAGCAGAAGGATCTAGGATGCTGAATCAGCATATTCCAATTTTAAATAAAGCGCACCCTGGAGACCCATGTTAGGCCCCAAAACAGCCTTTATTACTTTATGTGCACTTATTTACACATACACATGGATAAATTTATTTAAATCTCCACTGGAAATATAAGGTATTCTGTTTGGCTGTCCAAAACAACCAATGGATTTTTTTTTTAAAGCGTTTCTCTAAATTTTGCCTGTATAAAAAGTACCATTAGAAAGAATGCTGCTTCCAGTTGTCAGGGAAGTACAGTAATTTGTAGGTGCTGTTGCTGCAGTTATTCTAAATAATTGTAGTCACAATAGGGGAAATTGGGTGGGTGGGAGAATTTTATTGTCACAAATAATGTCATTGTGCTAAAATGAAGAGTTGTATTACAGATATAATTTTCAGTTGGCTTCAATCCATCCATCACAGAGAATAACACCTGGCAAATGGCTTGATTCCAGCCATCTCTTGTTAACCTTTCAGTCTTCACAATAACTATCAGCAGGGACAAAGTCAGTGCCATAAATAAACTGGCATTCACAACTTTCCACAAGCTAATAAAGGTGTCTGGTTTTTAGCACTACAGAAAATAAAAATGCTCTGTTTCATTTAGACAAAATTATGCATTGGTGATGCAACCAACTGAAGGGAAAAATAATAACAATCACAGCTTGCATCTGAATTTAGTTTGGTATCCATTTATCTTTTAAAAATACAAAATTATTTGAAAATTCTTTTTAAGATTGAAGAGAAAAATGAAGAGAAAACTTGTAGAAACAAGCCTCTCCCAGGACCTTAGACCTATCATTTAAATAATATTAATAATCCTGTTATGAATTCTGTTTGATACATTTCAAACTATTGAATAAGATGTATGAAGTGAATCCAGATGTAGCATCATTTTTTGATACATCTTGTGTGAAGAAAGAGAAAAGAAAAACAATTGGAAGATCAGAAGAGGTATTTTCAGATAGACCTAGAATTGAATATAACAGAATATCATTTATTATCATACGCAGTCCAACAAAATCCACTTGAATATATCATTAATTATCTACAACACTCTGGATAATGGCATTTCCCTTTTACAAACCTTGGGTGGTAGACCTTATCAGTTAGTGTGATAATAAATTTATTGTTACTGAAAAACTCTTGTTTTGGTTTGGTATTTTCATTCAAAATTTCCTGTCTTGCTGCAGTCTTATTCTATTTTCTTTCCTATCAGGTTGCAAGAATGGGAGTAAATGTTCATTTACCTTTGGCAGTTCAGCCATTTTCTTCTGAGCAAGGGATCTATTGATTATAATTATCTTATCTTTGATCAGTATAATGCACTTTGAAAGGAAGAAAAAGTTTGTTACTAGTATTGGCTTTCTGAAAGACATGCTGAGCACAAGAATTGTCCTGCTGGACAAGGTGAAGGACTCACCTAGTCAAACAAGTTGAGACTTTCAAGAAGAGATTGGACTGCCATTTGTCAGAAATGGTGTAGGGTCTCCCACTTGGGTGGGGGGATTAGACTAGGTGACCTACAAAGTCCCTTCCAACTCTGCTTATCTGTTATTTAACCTTGGAAATAGTAGTGCTTTGTACATAAACCAGGAGAGCTATTTTATGACAAACTGTGCTGGAACAGATTCTTAAAGAATGAGTGGTACAATACCTAATATGATTCCAAAGCAGTTGGATAGAGTCTGTGGAAGCTTGGTTATATTGCTGCCAATGAATGTTATAGTTTAGCAGTTTTGTATTCCAAAATCTGATGGTCTTGGAGATGGAGGTGATAATGTACATCTCTGAGTTGGCCTTGAGCCTTTACTCCTATTCTGATCATATATCATAGCTAATAGCATTCATGTGTCTTCTTCCCACAAAATGAATAAATTTCCTTTGATGTTGGGCAGTAAGGCAAAATCTCACCTGTACATATGATAATGCCATCTTGGAGGACAATTTTTGGAATTTGGATTGATGAGAATATAAAAATTTAAGGGAGGGATTGTTGTAATAAATTAATAATTTCTTGTTAAACATGATCATGATTTATTTTAAAAATTCCAAGGTAGTTATTTAAACAAACGTTATTAGCATTGTATGCTTGCATGTGAGAAATTGCAAACTGTGATTGGGAGGTAATCAAAATCTATATGTTGCTATATCAAGCCAGTCTCTTTAATAATCATGTTGTCAGTCTTGCTTCTACAATGTAGTCAGCTGGGAAATAGGCAGATGACAAAAGCATAACAGTTTTATGGCTTGAGGGCTTCTCCTGCTTTCTCTAGATGTGGTCTTCTGACAGCCCTTTCTAGCAGATTAATACAAGGAGCACTGATGCTGGCACTATATTAATACTAAACATTGATTTTTGGATTTGTGCAGAAGGCCTGTTCTGGCAGTTTCGATATTGGGAAAAAAAAAACCTTAAGCCTTTATTTTCAGATGGTTTGTCATGCTTTTATGTACTCTCAGGGGAGCATATGGCAATGAAATAAGAAGTCTTGTGAGTGCCAGGACCAGAATGCCCACTCTATTTGAATTTGCCACTTGTTGATCTCATGTACCTAATTTACTTGACACACTCTGACAAAACAGACTGTTATGTATGTAGGTTTGAATGTTATTGGTTTATTTGAACTGTTCTTGTAAAATGTCAAATGGTATTGGTTTAAATAGTGCGGGAAGAATCCCTGCACTCCCATTGGCTGGCAGCTACGGCTGCAGGCTATAAGAAGCAGCAGTAGCCAAGCGAGGATGGGTCCATTCGAGCTGTAGTCACTAATAAAGTCTTTTGCTGGAACTCCTCGCGTCTGACTCTTCATGCAAACTTAACACTGGCGATGAAGGTGGGATTTCCCTGAAGAGAAGACGACGTGATGAACAAGCAACTGAGCGAGATGGCTGCGCTGAACACCCCCCCAGCACCGCTCGATCCGCGGAAGACTGGGAATCGATGCGGATCGTTTCCACATGTTCCTGGAGGGGAACGATCTTGCCGGCATCCCCGAGAGACGGAAGAGGGCGGTTTTTCTCACGCACTGCGGTCCGGCAGTCTTCAAAATGGCGAAGGTTGGCGCAGCAGAGCTGAAGGTAATGGAATGGCCCGATTTAGAAAAACTTTTGAGAGCCCATTACGCCCCAAGTATCGTGCCTCATTAAGAGACACAAATTTTACCGTCGGGATCAAGGGGATAGCGAGAATGTTAATGACTTCGTGGCAAGTTTAAGGGACATTGGGGTGCTTGTGACTTTACCAACTTAGAAGAGGCCATGCATGATCGGTTTGTTTTAGGCCTTAAAGATAAGGTTTTACAAAGCAAACTATTAATGAAACCTAAGATCACGTTTAAAGAGGCCATTGAAGAAGCTGTTTCAGCGGAAGCCACCAAGTCCTCAGCAGCGGCCATGAAAAAGATTAACAAGGCCTCAAGCCAGGCCTCAAGCCATTCTGATGGGGATAAATCCACATCTACTCATTGCAAACAAATAGACTCTGATTCTGATGGCAGTGAGGCAGAGGAGGGGATTTTTAAACTCAGAATGGAGAAGCTTCAGCAGCTGGGTCCTGGGGACATCACTGAGAAGCTTGAAAAGCTTCTTAGTGTTCAACACATCACTCCTAGCCCATCAAGTAACTTGTCCCCAGCAGAGTTGTTGATGGGCAGGAAACTTAGGTCTTCCCTTGACCGCCTTCATCCCACTTACGCACCCAACGCACCACTGGATTCCACTTCCAAAGTTCGTTCTTTTAGTGTGGGAGATTCTGTCTATGCTAGGAACCTTCTAGGTGACCCTTTGTGGATTCCTGCTGAAATAACTCACATCACAGGCCCTCGTTCTTACAGGGTACAAACAGAGGATGGCCTCTCTGGAGCAGGCACATTGACCAACTTAGATCCAGGGTCCCTCAAGAACACGCCCCTGTCTCCCTCTAGGTCCCTCACCTGATGTTTCTTCTAGGGGAAGGGGAGAACAGAGGAAAATCAGCAAACAGGAATCAACCCCATGTGTGGCGAGCCATTGCGACAGGAACCATCCCGAACCCTGTCACAAAGCCAAGATCCATCCTTAGAAGTGGAAGATTGCACATCACTACCTGACTTGGGTGCTGACATTGGAATGGAGATGGGTTGGGAGGAGAGACCAGATTCTAACAATCTAACAGGGTCTCCTTTCACAGGAAGTCCCAACAGGGAAATGTCAGCAGACACATTTCCTCTCTCACTGGGTGAGAACGTTAAAGCTTCTGAACCACGAAGGTCTCAACGTACACGTAAGAGCCCCACCTATTTAAAGGAATACATTAGATAGGTTGGGGTTTGGTATGGACTGAACCTAGTGGGGAGGGGTGTTATGTAGAGTTTGAATGTTATTGGTTTATTTGAACTGTTCTTGTAAAATGTCAAATGGTATTGGTTTAAATAGTGCGGGAAGAATCCCTGCACTCCCATTGGCTGGCAGCTACAGCTGCAGGCTATAAGAAGCAGCAGTAGCCAAGCCAGGACGGGTCCATTCGAGCTGTAGTCACTAATAAAGTCTTTTGCTGGAACTCTCGCGTCTGACTCTTCATGCAAACTTAACACAGACAATTGTAGTTTCAAATCTAAATTTAAACAAAGAGGATTCATAGATTTATAAATCTATCAATAATTTCCATGCCATAGCAGTTTAATCTATTGAAAAAATTATAATTTTTTAAAAATGTCAATTAAAGTCGTGATCTGGTCAAATTCAGGGATTCTAGGATTTGACGAATGATATAGTACAAGGAGGTTCTTTGGGACTTTTAAAAAAAAATTCAACTTCTGCCATTTGAAATTATAAATACAAATATGAAAAGTAAGAAGCACAAGCAGTTTCAACACTTAATGTTGACTAGTTGCATTGCATTGCATTCCAATGCAGATTATTCCATCATCCAAGACATATCAGTAATTGATGAATAGTTTAAACTGCAAGCAAGAACATTTTCCCCTCTACTTAAGTCAGACAAAAACAATTTAAACAAAAACAGTTATTTATTTATTTATTTATTTATTTATTTATTTATTTATTTATTAATGGGACTTATATGGCCCCCATCTCCAAAGACTCGGGGCGGCTTACAATAAAACAGCAACGATAAATACTTAAAAAAGAATTAAACTAACAGTCCCAACTGCAATTACCAAGTACAAAACTTAAAATCAGCCAAAATCTAAAACTACCCCTCCCAAGGGTCACAGCCTGGATTGGTCAAATAACCAGGTCTTCAGGTCATGGCAGAAGGTGCGGAGGTCAGGGGCCAGGCGGAGCCCCAAGGGAAGTTGATTCCAGAGTTCGGGGACCGCGACAGAGTAGGCACGTCGTCGGGGGACCGCCAGCCGGCATTGCCCAGCTGATGGGACCCCAAGGAGTCCCTGTCTATGACTAACCGCACAGGGCGGTTAGTATTCGATGTCGGCAGCAGTCGCTCCCTTAAGTAATAAGGACCCATGTCATGTAGGACTTTGTATGTTAAAGTTAAATTTAGCATTATGATATGAGCTCAATTTATGTACGTGCTATTTTATTTCTAATTCTACCTATTTCTTAATTTTAATTGTTAAGGAATGGTTTATAGATATTGGTGACAATTATCTCTCTCTCTTTCTCTCCCCCCATTTTCTTTCCCTCTACCCTGTCCCACATTAGCTTAACAGTTGACTTTTCTGTAGGTAGTTAGGGCTTAAGGACACTATACACCTCATATGTATAGAATAGATCATGCTCCATGACATATTTTTTTCATCAGGCCCTCAGTACTCTTTGCTGAATAGTCCGTAATTTTCTGAATTTGCCCTTGAACCTATGCTATAATTAGAAAAATAAACATTATGGAATCTTACATTTATCAGGCTACATGGTTCTTTATTAGAACCATATATTTCTTACTTACTGTGAAAGTAAGCCTGAATACTCGACATGACTGAATACAGGATGGTTAGAAATGTTTATATCCCCACCCAAGTCCTCCACCAAATATTCAGTCTCTGTCAGTGTCTCAGGTTTTTGAGCTGATGCAAGCTGCACTTGCCAATATGGTATCTATGACAGCTCTTTTACTGCCATCCTGTCTTGCTGCTTCATGTGTGGACAAAATCAGTTTTCAGATGAATGGGACTGTTTAATAGATAAATTGAAACATAAGCAATGTAGCCTTGTGTTCACAACGGCCATGATAAATTTTATTAGAACATTTCCTTAGCAACTCCTGAATCTCTGGATGCAAATGTTTCTTTTAACTAGGACCATTCTTCTCTGTAGATAACGTAAGGGCAGGAAGTACTTGTGATCTATTACGTTATTACTTATAAATATGTATGCCTGCATCATTTCCCCTCCTTTCAGAAATGTATAAATATGAGTGCATCTTTTTGCTGCAGAGGTGTGTCTCCACTATTCTTTTGTGGGATGCCTGCTCCAATATATATTTTCTAATAAATCATTGCAATGAGCCTTGGTATTTGCTTAGCACCATGCATTTTTGAGGTTTTGCAGGCTCAGAAGAAGTCATGCCACATGCAACCAGTGGGTCATGTATTTGAGACTGCTAATTTACATAAAAAGGTCAATATGAAGTTGGTGCAATTTTTTGAAATTTTTTTTAAAAAGAATAGTTTTTACTGTTTTTGATCCTTGTTTTTCTTGTTATGATTGTGACATTTTAATTTAAAATAGCACTGTTGTTTCATAAAATAAGGCTGAGGGCTTCTCTGAAAAGAACAGTGTAGAAACAGT
The DNA here is from genome assembly GCA_009733165.1 of Naja naja. Classification (NCBI taxonomy): domain Eukaryota; kingdom Metazoa; phylum Chordata; class Lepidosauria; order Squamata; family Elapidae; genus Naja; species Naja naja. Next base: position 23,903,822 of record CM019152.1, on the reverse strand, counting down.
ATCATGAAATAAATAATCATGACATGTTATTTCTGGAAAGAGTGAGAATCAGGTGTTGTTTAGTTAAAATAATATTTAAAAGACTTCATGGCTTTACATACATCTATACATAACATAGAAGTACATGTACAATATGTTATACAGACTTTCCTTGAGGATTATAATCCCTCAGATTCAAGTGAATAGATTTCAAAAGAAATTTTTTGAAATGAATAAATAATGTTATTTAAATAAAACAAAAATGATATTGGGAACAATTGTGGGTATGAACATTGTTCATAATCTGAAAATAGAATTACATCAGAGTAAATGCAAACAAGTTTGTATTATAGAATTCTTTAAAAAGTAGAATTCTTTGTTGGCCAAGTGTGATTGGACACACAAATAATTTGTCTCCGGTGCATAAGCTCTCAGTATACATACAGCAACAAGTGGTCAGTTATGATCATAGTCATCATAAAAATACATTTATCATAAAACATAAGATACAACACTTAGTTGTCATAGGATGCTAAATAAACAATCGACATAAATCATACTAGGATACCAAATGAAACAATATAAATTGTAAAATTTAAGCAACAAAGTTATAGTCATAAGAAGATAAGGAGATAGGTAATAGGAAAGATGAGAAGAATAATAGTAATTCAGCCTTACTAAATAGTTTGACAGTGTGGTGAGAATTAATTGTTTAGCATAGTGATGGCAAGGGGAGGGAAACTGTCCTTATGTCAAGTTGTTCTGGCATGTAATGTGCTTCAAATAATCTGGTTACCCGATTAGCTAATCCAGTGTTATGATTTATAGAATATCTGCAATAGTTTAAAAAATTCCAAATGAGTTCCATCAGAACTACAAGATTAATCGTTTTCAAAATTACCATGTGTCTATAACATAGTGCAGCTTTTAATTATCATTTTGTTTCATGTGTGATGAACTGAAATACATGTTTTTTTAAAAAAGATTCCACTCTGAGATAATTATGAGGTGGAATTTTATTCCTGTTTCTTACTGATGCTTGAAATGACCATTTCTAAAATGAAGGGATAATGCATAAGAAAAACAGAAAGGGAAAGAGGGAGAAAGAGGGAGAGGGAGGGATAGAAAGAAAAGAAACACACCATAAAATTAAAAATTGTGTATATACAAATATATATTTGTAGATTTTCATTATGTAGGTCTTATTTGGTAAGATTGAGAATACCTTGGTGAGATCCCACTCCTGAAGATGGCGAGTGGGATCTCAAACGCGCCAAGGTATTCTCAATCTTACACGGACAAGACCAATACACCAAGACCTACATACACACACACACACACACACACACACACTCATACCATGTTATAAGATTGAATTATTAAGCATGAACTGTGAAGTTCCATTTGGTTTTAATCTCAGTATTTAATTATATTTTACTATTAATAACATAAATGAAGATATTTCAGAAGTATAGAACTTGGTATATATGAAGTGCTATAACATTTCTCAAAGTTTACTGAATTTGAGGGCAGTTGGATGGAGTCCCAAATTTTGCAGCTTAAAAGTAATCAGCCTAAGATCTAAGCCCCCAAAGAAAATGAGAGAATCTATCAATTTAGTTCTATCTTTTATATCTAGATTTTGAATGAAAGGCTGTTACTTCCTTTTCTCCTCCAGGGCAACTGACTGAATGTTGACATTCTATCCTTTGCTTGATCAGCTGAATTTAAGACAGGTTTTTTGTTGTTCTAAGTAGTCTGGGTTTTGATAGGAATGAAGATTTTTGTAACTTCAAGATACTTCCAAGAAAAACTTGGGAGTAAATATGGTTCCATATATACATACATCTGTTTTATATATAAGAAGGAAACCAGTTGCACTTAACTGATGCTTTAGCCACACCACTCCTTGCCTCTTGTAGCCACTCTCAACTCCCATAGATTGCCTCAGCAACCATTATTGCATCTACCTTCTTCAAAGCAGGGAGAGGTCGATGATGGTATGTGCCTGTTCTTCTATACATCTGACCAGAGCCAACTGGGAGCAGAGGCTCCAAGAAACAATCTGCACACTTCTGATTTGAATACGTAGTAACAGAAACATTTATCATGAAGAAAAAGAGAATATTGGATGTTGAGGAATCTCACCAATAACAGCTCTATTTAGGACTTGATCAAACTAAGAGAGGAATCCTTACTTACTAGCCCAATTCCCAATGATTACTGTTTCTCCAAGTACTGAAGAATCTTTAATCTGCTTCTTCTTCAGAGTCTCCCCATATCCATCAAAATACTATCTGTTTGATCATTCTCAATTATTGTGAAAAAGCTATGTACTCAATCCTACTCATTACTCCCAAATTGCTTACTTTCCTTAAAACTTCCTAATAATCTTTAGTTCTATTTTTCACCTACCATATTTTCAGATTTCCTCACAAACCTTCCAATCATCTTCATTGCCTAACTCCACCTTCAAATTCACTTAACAATGTTTAAGAGTTTAAAATTCTTAATGGCATATTCACTATTCAACTGTCTATAGTTTAAGCCTCATCACTTTTGCAGGATTTCTACATAAGGAAAGGTTGTATATTGAGAAGTTGCACATGCGACTGCTAGAATAAGAACAAATAGGCTGCCGAACCTTTAATAACCTGCCAAACCTAGCCACTAGAGGTAAGGTAGATGAAGCATGAATCAAACTAAAGGAGGCAAAGCTGATACCATGTACTGGGGGTACACAGTCTCAAAAAAATACCAAATTATCTTAGAAGATGTTACCAGAATAATCTCACTTTACTTTGCCCAAGTCGGGCAATTGCTTTATTGCTCAATTCAACTATGTGGCTGATCTTTTTTTTTCTGCGAAAAATCTCCTAGAGGATAACCAACAGGAGGTTCTCTCCTCAACTTGTCCTAAAAGATGGGATAACCATAAACCATTCAACTTGATTCTACTACATTATGTATAGTTCTAACATTATCTGTAGATTTAATTCCCTCAGACATGGTTACAGACACTGTCACATTTAACATTTGTATTTAATATTTGTTTTCTGCATGGCTACATATCTTCAGTTCGTGCACCTTCTCAGTAAACTTTGAGCCTGTCAGAAAAGATAGACCACTTGGAGTAGTGTCACTCAAAGTGATTTCCATCTCCACATTCAGGTGTGGACAAGGCACTGTCTGCAGGTTGAGTTCCCCAACAATCCTCAAAAAGGATAAGAGATCCATTGGACACTGTGAGAATCATCTTAATTGTCTTCAAATCCTGACATTTGCCCTGAATATGTATCATACATATAAAAGAGAAAGTAATGCCACCGCAGTCTGATGACTGTGTCCTCCCACATGATAATGCATTTGATCCAAGGTAGTCTAGGTCTAATATTTATCCACCTATATGCTGTATATTGGATCTGTAACGAGAGATCTGGATCCTCCCCAGTGTATGGAGATTGAAATACACCAGTATCAGTAGTCTTGAAGATGCCAACACTAGTCTTGAAATGAAATCAGGGACTCAGGTAAGTGCTGATTACTTCACCTTATAAAGGATATTGTAGGAACAAAAAAAACAACAAAATAATCAGGGGGCTAAAGCAGTTCTCATATATATAGACACACACACACACACACACACACACACTGAGCATCTTAAGATTTTTTAGGTTGAAATAAAAACATGTGAGAAGAGATATATTAGGAACAAAGCCATGTATTTTGTATATAGTGTGGTTAAACGGACTTTTTTATCCCTGTCTCATAGTGTTCGAGTACATGAAACCTCAAGATCCATAAAAAGAAATATTTCTTTGCACATCAACTGCAATGATGGCCATCAATTTAAATTATTTTAAAAGGAGACTGAAGAAACTCACAGAGGATCAGGCTATTAAAGATTATTGTTTTGGAGGCTGTTTGTTACCTTTAGAATCACAAGCAGCAGACCTGGAATACTAAATGCTAGTAGGAGGAGGGTTGTTTTCTTTACTGGATGTATTTCTGAATTTTCTGAATACACATGCAATAGTTTACTATTCTAACACAGAGTGCTAGACTAGACAGGTCAGTGGTTTAATTTTATTTTTAATTAACCTCTTTAAAATGGGCAAATGTAGCTTTGTTTAGGTTTCTTCTACTGGTCATGAAAGCTGAATTTGGTCACTCAGTTTGTGTTCAACCAGATTTATGCTGTACCTATTCATTTTTAATTCTATTTACCACACACATTTAAGTATCCCATTCCAATTGTGCTAAAGTTATTGCTATGTTCCTCTTGATATATCCTATTCCCATTGTCACATAGTATGTGGGAAAATGCCCACCCTCGCTTCCTGTTTTGAGCCTCTTCATGAACAGACCAAAATCTGTGACTGTGTGCAGTTTTGATCCGTGCTCACTGCTGGAGACCCCGAGCCGGCTGGCTTTGGGGTTGAAACCACCCTGTAGAGGTGGTGAAGGTTGGGGAGCTGCCAGCAGGGTTGAGGAGAGCCGCATCTCTTCTCCCCAGCTGGTTTTTTCCCCCTTTCCCGAAGGCGGCAGAAGCGGCTGGCCAGCAATGGCCACCTCAAAGAAGACCTCGAACGGAAAAGAATGTGCAGGAGGAAGCTTGAAGGAGAAAGTGTGACTTACCGGGCTTGCAATTGAAAACAACTATTAAAGGTATCCAGAATTTAAACAGCCAAAAACAATGCTATCTCTAAAAGACTTTTACAGCTGCGAATGAAAGGGTTAAGAGGGGAAAATTGGCCTCTTTTTTCCCCCCTCAAATACTGATCGCTTCAACTGGCTTGGAATATCAAGAAAGGATTTACAAGAATTGGACATTGATTCACTTGGATATTAATGGGCTGCTTTCAGCTGAAAATAAAGTAACATGTGATAAAGACTTTTGAATAACTTTAAAGAATTCTTTTTAAAAAGAGTCAAAGATAGAAAACAGAGGGGGGGGGAAGAAATAGGGTGGAGTCTGGAAACAAAGGATACCACCTGGAGTTAAATTGTATTCACAACAAGGCATGAAAAGAGTACATAGTAAAGGAAGCTCCGTGCAAGCCAAGCCCCGGAAAACTGAAAGTGAAAAAGAAAATAAGAAACGGCTGTGGATTATCGGAGAACTCCTGGCTAGAGGATCTTAGCGAAGGATTAAAGTCATCTGGGGGATGCTTTAAAAGGGAAAAAATCTCTTTCAGAATGTCATCACTTTTTGAAGAACTAAAAATACTATTTAAAGACATTAAAGAAGAGGTAAAATGATAGAAATGGAGATCCTGAAATATAGAAAATTACAGGAAGCATCAGATGAACAAGAAGGGCGGGACAAAGAAGAAGAAGCCATCTTCAATGATCAAATGACTCTAAAATGGGTTAAGAAAAAGGGAAGAAAAAGGGAAAAGAGGAAAGAGAGTTAAAAATCTAAGATTGGAGGCAACAATTAAAAAAAGTATAAAATGGGAAATGGTTATAATACTGCAAGGAGCCATAAGGTAGGATTTCAGAAAGGGAAATTGGACATAAAATGGGGAAAAATGGGAAGGGAGAAGAAGAGGGGGGAGTTGACAAGAAGAGAAAGTGGTAAAAATTGAACCAAGATGAGCAACAGCAAGAAAAATACATAAAAATTAAAATCCAACAGTTAGACAATGGTTAATTTAACTTACTGAGAGGATTCTGCAAGGGTACGTGAGATAAATATGGTTAAGTTAGAAAGAAGTTAGTATAGTTTTTTTTCTTTTCTGTTAATAAGCAAAGGAGGTAAAGAAGGAAAGAGAATAAAGCCTCTAACAATTTAAAGAGAAAGTATGGAAATTATAAGAAGTATGGAACATTTTAATACTGTTTTTCTTCTTGATGATGAAATATAGTGATATGGATATTAAATGGTAATAAAACAGAAATATCTTAAATAGAAATGAATGAAGGAGATAAATATTAACAATGGCTGAATTGAACGTGAAAAGAAATAATTACTTTAATTATTATTGTTATATGTATGCATAATCTTCTTTTTCTTTTTCTCTTGTAAAGAATCTAATGGATATTTGTAGGAATGTACCTAGCAGAATCTGATTAATAATAGTTAGATGATATAAAATAGAGGGTAACAGAGGTAATAATGGTAAAGGTGAAATATAAAAGTTAAACAATAATTGGTTAGAAGAGATAGAGGTCTTATCCTTTAGGGTAGTAATTACAGGGTAAAATATGTTTTATAAGATAATATAAAATTCTAAACAAGATAGACAAAAGTGTAATAATATTGATTGGCAAGATATTGAAAATTGGAAAAAGAAATGTAATTAATGAAATGATGGAATGATGAAATAACTGAAGAAAGGGAGGGTCCGGTAACACACTGTTCTCAAAAAAAGAATTTTTTGTTTTTTTTTTTTATATTTGTCTGTATGCATTTGTTTGCCGGGAATGGTTCTGGGATGATAATAATGAAGTGTTATAAGATAAATTAATCTAAAAATATGGAATATCTTGTATGTGAGAATATATAAAAATAATTAATAGATGAGAATGGAAAAGATGTACAAGGAGCTTTAACCTACCGGCATATCATATGTTTTTTTCTGTGTATGTTTGTCTAAAATAATAAAACTTTTTTCAAAAAAAAGAAAAAGAAAATGCCCACCCTCATAAACAGTTTATTTCAACAAACATTTATTCCTTTCCCCAGACTACATTAAACAAGTTGCTCAGCAAATCAATATTTGAAAAATTATCCAGTAACATAATCTACATCTTGCCATGCTTGCAGCATTTATGTTTTCATTATCCACTCCATCCGCAACTCAGACGCTCTAGGAAGAAATTTTTGGATCTGCTGTTCCAGAACATCTAATGGGTCCTAGGCTGGGAAAGAGGTTGAAAAGATTCTTTCTTTCTTTCATCAATCCATTTTTGTATCCTTAGCACTTTTTTTCATTTTATAAGTGGCAAAATGAAATCTTCAACAGCTTCTCATCTACTAAAGTTAATTCTGATTTGTACATAAGTGCATACATTATCTTAAGGGAAAGTCAAACTCACTTTATTTCTCTTTGAAGATGAAGGAACCTTCTTTAGTTTGACAGATACTCCAGATATCTTGCAAAATAAACAATGATTTATTTTTTAATATGGCAATTAAGAACAGTCTGATTATAGAAAAAAAAGAGTACAGTTTTGTTCTTATAATGGATTGATGTTTTAATGATAGCTTGAATGTTTGATTGCAGTCCTTTAATGGATCTTGGGAACTGAATCTCGGTTAAATGGTTGTATAAAGAAACTATGTAAGTAAGAATATAGATTAGGGATTTAAGTAACAGCATAATTTTGTTCCTAAAATTCAAATCTTCTGTCTTACTTGGAATAAAGAAAGCAGACAAATTACATGATGCAGTTTAGACTGCTGGAACTGATATCTCCATCCTTGTGAATATAATAATAAAAAATGTTCACTAAAATATGTTTTAATGTAGAATTGCTGAATACATAGCTTATTTTTATGCTCAAAATGAAACTCAATATGAAAATAAAGATTCAAAACAATAAAATTACCACTCAAAAGAATAAAAACATACATAAATAAAGAGAAACACATTCATTACATCTCCCCCTCAATAACACGGCTGTTTATATTGGAGTTCAAGAAAGACAGGACTACCTTTTAAAACCACTTTCTGCCTGAATTGTGGTCTTCAATAGTCAAATATTTTTTAAAAGCAAGCTGACATTACAGAATCTATCTGAATTGTACCAGATCAGAGAAGAATATTTGTCACCTTTGTTCATGAGCCACCTAAGATATGTTGTGAGGTCCATTTGTTCAGAAGCAGGCAGAGAAGGAGATTTTATCCCAGTTCTAGTCACAAAAACCTGAATGGGATGTTTAACACTAAGATCACCTCTGTTCAGAACATAAGACATGCATTATCTGAATGTGAAGCTTCCAGAAATACCTGAATATTTTTGGATTTGGCTTGGTCAAGGGTGCTCATATTTTCCAATTGAAACTATGGCTTAATCGGTCCATATCTTGCAAGATTAAGAAATTTCACTGTATTCAATAGGCACATAGTGATAAATCCATTAAAAAAACACCATTAAAAAAACAATAAAAAACTAAAAAAGAAACCAAAACTCCAGAATGTATCCTTTCTAGCAACCTATACCCAGATAAGCAGGGATTAATACCAGAAAAATAATTAATTAGAAAACAATATTCTAATCAAGGAACCATAGCCACATCAACACTGGCCAGAGCAAACTTCCATATATAAAGTATGAGCAAACCCCACTCAGTAGCAGTGATGATGTTATTAAACTGGGAGATGAAACTTCTGCAAATAGTCAAACTCAGAAAGTACCAAGGATTTCACAGTTAAACTCTGAGCTACATATGTTCACTTTTTAGGTGTACTGACTGTTTTTAAGGGTGGCCTTCCACAATCTGAGCTGAAATATATTAGAACTGCAGCTTTGTTTTATTTTTTTAGACAGTATGAGAGAAGATATCTGACCAGGAAAGATTGGAATAGTTTTTAGTTGTATTTCATGTGTTGTTTTTCATGTTTTGTAATTTTTGGTTTGGTGTTTATCTGTATTTTTTTACAGTCCATAATTAACAAATAAATTAAGCAGCTAAATGAATTATTGAGATAGACACATCTGTCCTGCTGCAATCTTCACATTTTTAACACGCGGTTTCTTGAGTGATTATCAGTTTACTACTAGGCTGAAGAAGTTACATTGAAACAGGGAATGTAAGTACAAAATATAAACAGAGCCAATGCTTTCCTGAAAGGTTTGATTTGAAGAACAGGAACATGGCCAAAGAAACCTTCAGAGTCAGTTCAAGGTTTCAGAGCCAGGTCAAAGTTGTCAGCCAGTTCAAAGGTCAGAGACACAAAAGCAGAATTTTCCAAAGAATGTCATACACAAACCAGACGTCAGACTTTGTCTCCAGCAAAGGGAACAACAGCAGAGTAGATTCTTTTATAGGCTGCAGCCACCAGTCACTAATCAGACCTTTGCTTGAGAAGGAGTTTAATAGACCTTCTTTGTTCTTCCCTCCTTTCTACTTATTGCATGCTGTGTATGGGCTGGGAATTCTTACTTCTTACTTTCTCCAACTCCTCCAGCTGCTCAGGGGTTACCTACAGGGGTGGGATTCAATTTTTTTAACAACTGGTTCTGTAGGTGTGGCTTAGTTGGTGAGCGCGGCTTGGTGGTCATGTTATTGACTGCACGTGGCCAACTCAATATCACTCACATCGAGGCACGCATCTCCTCGCCTGGCCTCTCATGACTGTGGGGATGCTGCAACACTCGTAAGTGTGAAAAATGGTCATAAGTCACTTTTTTCAGTGCCATTGTAACTTTGAATGGTCACTCCACACAAGCAAAGTACCAGCAAAGGAGGGGGAAAAAATCCCAGAGAAGTTCCAGAGACAGGAAGTCTAGTCCTGCCAAGAATGTAATAAGGGTTAATGGAGAGACAGTTTCTGTAAGCAACACCAGAACGTTTCCTTCCTGCCTTCCTTACAGGATTAGGCCAGTAATTTCTTCTAACAACCGGTTCTCCAAACTGCTTAGACTGTTAACAACCGGTTCTAGAGAATAGGTGCGAACTGGTAGAATCCCACCCCTGGTTACCTTTGTTAGATCATTTTCATGTAGTTCCTCCAGAGCAGGGGTGTTGAACTCACATCGTCACAGCAGTATCACCCGACATATCAGAACTTTGTCTCCCTTTGCTAAACTGGGTGTGGGCATGGCCAGCGCATGACAAATCCGGCCCACGGACCAGGAGTTTGACAGCTGCTCCAGAGGCTGACATGTCACAATTCAGCTAGAGTTTCTTCTTTAGGATCAGATGCAGATAGTGACTAACTCTCCCTCCCTCCCTCCCGCCCCCACAGTGTTGAAAACATGTCATCCTAGGAAATAGCTTTTAGAGTTTTTGATCGAGACAGAAAAAAATAAACCAAAATTGTGATTTTGGGATTTGCTGATCAGGTTAGTTTGTTGTTATAGCAAAGACTAATGTTAACTAACTATGCAAAAGTAAAAAGTTTAGTGACTTAAAGTTTGTATTCTTCTGAACTGAAAAATCATTCCCCCTCTTTCCCCTTTATCAAACACTGCTTTCCCTTTCCCATTTCCTTAATACCTTTATTTTCATTTATATTTTATATCATGATAACTTTAATATAAATATTTTTAAATAAGAAAACATGTAATCTTCTACTTTTAAAAAACACACACCAAAGGTCAGAAATATATTATCCCCTATTTCTGATATTTACTTTTTTCTGTAGGAATCTGGAGAACATCACTTGCTTTCTGTATGAAAAATGCCAAAACTTATTAAGGTAGAAACCCTTCAAGGCACAGCTACAAATCAAAGTGTGAAACTATAATTCAAGGATATAGCATATGGGATACATGTTACTATAGGTCTGTGCCACATCACAAAAAAATACAATACAGTAATTTAGTATATATTTTGAGATTATTCTTGAAAAATAAAATATATAATTTTGGAAGAATTTTTAAAGAATAATAGCCTGTAGTAGCCCAAACATCTTAATATTATACTTATCATATTATCACACTATTTCTGGGGGTTGGGTTGTGAATATATGTACATTTGTGTATTTCTGATTAAAGTCAAAATTTTCACTCATAATTCTCATTAATAATTTCAGAAGTGTTAACTTTTCCTTTAATTCACTTAATTTTCTGCATACCTACTACAACCAACAGCACCAATAACCACTGCACTAGTCTCCAGCTTCTTCAGCAATACATGCATGCATGCATGCATACATACATACACTCATACATACATACTTATGTACACACATAATGAACAAATCATATTTACCACAAAATATATAATTTTTGTCAAATTTCTTGCTTACTCTTGTGTCTTGTCTCTATCATCTTCTTTTCCTAAATGGTTAAATTTCCTAGCCCAAACTTTCTAGCAGATACAGCTAGATTTTCAGAGCATTGCAGAAGGCTAATGGGATGGAGGCAGTGGTAGGATTCAACTTGTTCACACCTATTCACGAGAACCGGTTGTTAACTTGTATTTTCTCCACTTTACAGGGCTAATCCTGTAAGGAACACAGGAAGGAAACATTCTGGTGTTGTTTCTAGCCTAATCTTTATTGCCCTGCTTACAGAAACTGCCTCTTGGTTAACCCTTATAACAGTTAAAGGTTCTTGGCAGTACATCCAAACTTACTGTTGCCTGAGCTGTGGAGTTTTTTTCTCCCTTCGTTGGTACTTTGCTGGTGCTTGACTTTTTTAAAGGAGAAGTATTGTTTTAAGCTGGAAAGAAGCTTTTAATGACAAGGAACCAAGATGAGTGACATTCAGCAAGGCTTCTTGGCTAGCTAAAAAGATTGACATTCAAATGTGAGTTTACATACCTTTTCTGAGTTTGGGTTTAAAATTGGTTTTTGGTGAAGTTTAATTCTGTGCTTTGTGATTTTTAATCCTGTGTTTATTGATGAGATAACTTTCCCTATTCAGCATTGTTTGGAAGGAAAAATGTTAATCTCTATTTCTGAAAAGAAGCAGGGTTCAGAAATCTGGCTAGTTCCTGTGTCTATTTGTTCTGGTAATTGGTTTAACAAGCAACAGCTGCTGTGTTTGCTGTTCTGTTACATTCTAGTGCTAATTGCTTTCTTTGTGGTTAGGCTTGCCTGGGGTGTGAACTCTGGCAATGAGCCAGACAAGGCTTGTGTTTTAGTTTTAAAAGGATTTAAACTGTTGTGATTTAATTATTTGTATGGTGTTTGAATTTTTTTCCTGCCTCATAGTTTCTTTTTCTATCTGGGGAGGGGGGTCTTCCTTCACTGCTTTAGTGGTTCCTGGCACTGTCCTTTTGGGGTGTACTTTCAAGAGACAGGATGCAAACTTGACACTGTTTTTTTTACTGCCTTTCTGGGGGGCATGTAATCTTTCCTTAAATCTGGATGATTTCCTTAGAATATCTTGTGAGGTGAGTGAGACCAGCTGGTATCTTTAAATGGTGCAAATGGATCTATGGATTGCTTCTCCTAGGTGTGCTCTTTCAGGAGAGCTTAAATCACCTCTCTGTTAAAGGGTTGGATGCTGATAGTTATCACTGAATTTTAACTATTTTAATTCCTCAAGGTGCTCTGGCACCCTGTCTGATTCATAACTCCGGCTTGCAGGTATTTCTAATCTAATGATTGGTATTTAGGGCAGCATTTTGCAAGCAAAGAAGCTTTTTGTATTTTTGTACAAGTAATCCTTGTCTTACAACAGTTCATTTAGTGACCATTCAAAGTTACAATGGCACTGAAAAAAGTGGCCTATTACTATTTTTCATACTTACTACCATTGCAGCATCCCCATGGTCACAAGAGGCTGGGAGAAGTGAAGCATCTCTTGACTTAAGTGATGTCAAGTTGGCCATGCCCACTCAGTCACATGACCACACAGCCACATCTACCGAGTTGGTCCAAGCCTGCCTTGGACCCAGCCGAATTGAACAACTTTTGTCCGGTCTCCAACCTTCGCTTTTTAGCGAAGGTTGTTGAGAGTGTGGCGGCTCAGCAGTTTCTGGTTTTCCTGGAGGAAACGGACTACCTGGATCCTTACCAATTGGGCTTCTGACCCGGGCACAGAGACGGCATTGGTCGCACTGATTGATGATCTCCTGAGGGCTCGGGACAGGGGATTTTCCTCTGTCCTGGTCCTGTTAGATCTCTCAGCGGCTTTCGATACCATCGACCATGGTATCCTATTGCGGCATCTCGGGGGGCTGGGAGTGGGAGGCACTGTGTTGCAGTGGTTTGCCTCCTTCCTCTCGGGACGCTCGCAATCAGTGTTGGCAGGGGGCAGAGATCGATGCCAAGGGCTCTCACTTGTGGGGTCCCCCAGGGGTCAGTCCTCTCGCCCCTCCTGTTCAACATCTATATGAAGCCGCTGGGCGAGATCATCCGATGTTTTGGGGTGAGGTATCATCAGTATGCTGATGATACCCAGTTATACATCTCCACCCCAAACCAAATCAGTGATGCCCTCTCTGTGATGTCCCGTTGTTTGGATGCGGTACGGATCTGGATGGGCAGGAACAGACTACAGCTCAATCCGGCCAAGACTGAGTGGCTGTGCATACAGGCATCTTGCTCCAGTGAGTATATTCCACCTTTGGCCATAGGGGGAGAGGTGTTACCCCCTGTGGATAGGGCGCGGAACCTGGGGGTTCTCCTGGACTCATGGCTCAGGTTAGAGGAGCAGGTGGGAGCCGTGGCCAGGGTGGCCTTTGCCCAGGTCTGGCTGGTTCGCCAGTTACGCCCATACCTGGACCGAGATGCCCTGCGCATGGTCACTCAGGCACTTGTCACCTCTCATCTCGACTACTGCAATGCTCTCTATCTAGGACTGCCCTTGCATACCATCCGGAGGCTTCAGCTGGTGCAAAATGCGGCCGCATGGGTTGTGATGGGAGCTTCCCGGTACTTCCATGTTACACCCCTCCTGCGTGGCCTGCATTGGTTGCCAGTTGCCCTCTGAATGAGATTCAAGGTTTTGGTATTGACATTCAACGTCCTACAAGACATGGGTCTGGGCTACCTATGGGAACGTCTACTGCCGGCATCGAATACCAACCACCCTGTATGAGCTCACAGGCAGGGGCTCCTTGGCGTGTCGTCTGCGACCCAGTGTCATTTGGTGGTGACACGGGGAAGGGCCTACTCTGTGGCGGCTCCTGCCCTAAGGAATCAACTACCTCTGGGACTCCGCCTGGCCCCTGACCTCCGCATTTTCTGCCACGACTTGAAAACCTGGTTGTTTGAGCAGGCTGCGCTGTGCTGACTCCTCGTGGGGGGGGTCATTTTTATATTTAATTATCATGGGTTTTAGTTTTAATTTGGCTTGATTAGTTTAATTCTATTTTAGATAACTAATTTATTGTACTGGTTTTAATTGTGAGCCGCCCCAAGTCCTTTTCGGGAGAGGGGGCGGCATACAAGTCAAATTAATTAATAAATAATAAATAAATTAGGGCAGAATCAGTTTGTTAAATTATTTGAATTCCACCATTGGATGGAGGCCATCCAGATTTGCAGTAGGTTGTTGTTTCCTAGGATAGGAACTGGCACTGAGAGGTAGAACTAAAACTGTAACACAGAAGAATAGCTAATAGATCACTGAAACACTTCAGAGCCACTTGATTTGGTTCACAGATTTGTTTCAAAAGGATGAGCACCCAGCCGAGGCACTGGCAGCTGCCTGGCAACAGGCGGCCTTGGAGGCATTCGACCGGGTTGTCCCCTTGCGGCCTCTTCCCCGCCACAGACCCCGGTCAGCTTCCTGGTTCTCGGAGGAGCTCCGGGGGATGAAACGGCAGAGAAGATGCCTAGAGAGCAGGTGGAGGACGAGCCATTCCGAATTTGACCGTGGCCAACTAAGAGCCTATATTAGGACCTACCTGGAAGTGATTAGGGCGGCGAGGCATGCTTACTTCTCCGCCTTGATTGCGTCCGCCGATGATCGCCCTGCGGCCCTGTTTAGGGTTACCCATTCCCTCCTTCAGTTGAGGGAGGGGGCGGACCCCCTGCAGGGCAGAGCAGAGGAATTTAGCTTACATCTGGCAGATAAGATCACTCGGATTCGGGCCAGCTTGGACTCGGACTGGCAATGGTCTGATGATGGGGTGGTGGCGGGTCTGGTTGATTCTATCTGGGTTGAGTTTGACCCAGTCTCCCTTGATGAAGTGGACAGGATCATGCGGAGGTTGTCCTCCACCATGTGTTTATTGGATCCGTGTCCCTCCTGGTTGGTTTACGCCTCCAGTGAGGTGACACGCGGCTGGCTCCAGGCAGTTGTCAATGCCTCTTTGAGTGAGGGAGTCTTCCCCACTACCTTGAAGGAGGCGGTGGTGAGACCTCTCCTCAAGAAGCCTGGCCTGGACCCAGCCATTTTAGATAACTATCGTCCAGTCTCCAACCTTTGCTTTTTAGCAAAGGTTGTTGAGAGCGTGGTGGTGCAGCAACTCCCCTTGTTACAGATGAAACTGATTATCTAGACCCGTATCAGTTGGGCTTCAGGTCCAGACACAGCACGGAGACAGCATTGGTCACGCTAATAGATGATCTCTGGAGGGCTCGGGACAGGGGTTTTTCCTCTGTCCTAGTCCTATTAGACCTCTCAGCAGCTTTCGATACCATTGACCATGGTATCCTTCTGCAGCGGCTCCAGGGGTTGGGGGTGGGGGGCATCATTCTGCGGTGGTTCTCCTCCTACCTCTCGGACCGCTCGCAGTCGGTGTTAGCAGGAAAGCAGAGATCGGCTCCAAGGCACCTCACTTGTGGGGTGCCACAGGGGTTGGTCCTCTCGCCTCTCCTGTTTAATATCTACATGAAACCGCTGGGTGAGATCATCTGAGGTTTTGGGGTGAGGTATCATCAATATGCTGATGATATCCAGCTTTATATCTCCACCCCAGGCCAGATCAGTGATGCTCTCTCTGTGATGTCCCAGTGCCTGGAGGTGGTATGGGTCTGGATGGGAAGAAATAGGCTCCAACTCAACCCAACCAAGATGGAGTGGCTGTTCTTACTGGCATCTCGGTTTTCCGGTGATGTTCCATCTTTGGCCATAGGGGGCGAGGGGTTGCCCCCTGTGGATAGGGCGAGGAACCTGGGCATCCTTCTGGATCCACAGCTCTCTTTGGAGGAGCAGGTGGGGGCTGTGGCCAGGGGGGCTTTTGCCCAGGTTCATAGAGTACACCAGCTACGCCCTTACCTGAGCTGAGATGCCCTTAGAACGGTCACTCATGCGCTTGTCACCTCTAGGATCAATTACTGCAACGCTCTCTACATGGGGCTGCCCTTGCGGACTACCCGGAGGCTACAGCTGGTGCAGAATGCGGCCGCGCGGGCTGTGATGGGAGTATCCCGATACTCCCATGTTACACTCCTCCTGCACGACCTGCATTGGCTGCCAGTGGCCTTCCGGGTTAGCTTCAAGGTGCTAGTAACCACCTATAAGGCCCTAAATGGCTTGGGTCCAGGGTACTTGTGGGAACGCCTCCTGCCAGTATCATCATATGCCGATCGTCCTGTTCGCTCCCACAGGAGGGGCCTCCTGGTGATACCGTCAGTCAGACATTGTCGGCTGGTGGTTCCCAGGGCTAGGGCCTTCTCTGTGGGAGCCCCCGCACTCTGGAACCATCTCCCCATGGATCTCCATTTGGCCCCTGACCTCCGCTCCTTCCGCCGGGACCTAAAGACTTGGTTATTTCAACAGGCCAGCCTGGAATGACCTGGGTGGGGTTTTTACTGTTTTAATTATTTTAATTAATGTTTTAATGTTTTATTGTTATTTATTCTGACTTGTTATATTTAATGCTTGTTTTATGTAAATTTGGTCCTGTTTTATTGTTAGCTGCCCTGAGTCCTTAGGGAGAAGGGGGGCATACAAGTCGAATAAATTATTATTATTATGATTCAACTAAGTTTCAAGGAACTGAAGGTTCAAAAATTTCATACAGCTTTATTATGAATCTAAGTACATTTTCCTAATATTTACAAAGTAAACATATTGGAACCTGTATAATAATAATAACCTTTTATATTATTTTGGTTTTCAAAAAATCAAAGAGAATTGGATCCTTTTTCTCTGAAATGTGCCTACACAAGCCATATTATCAGAGATATTAGTAAGATTCCATCATTTCTTTTAGTAACTCTCAGAGTTATTTCCTAAGTCATCACTTCCCTATGCATATTAACAATTTTCTTGCTTTTTTATTCCAAACTACTTATCATTTCAACGTTTGTTTCATTTTTAAGCTGCAAACATTTTGGAAGAAAATGAAATTTTTCACAAATATACCATTGCTTCACCAGTGGAAATCCATTGTATATTCATCAGGGTAGAATGTTATTCTGTTAGGCTAATTGATTTGGCAAATAGAAGAACTTATTTGCACACATTTAAATATAATATAGGTTAGATGTGAAGCTATCATTTCTCTGAAATGCTTCAAGTGCCCTGAAGACTAATGAACACCTGCCACATAGTTAAGGATGTGGTAAAATCCCAATAGTCCAGTTGAACTGATACAGTCCATTACCTACTGAATCATGTTCATACAGGTAACGTATGCTTAACTTTTACTGCAGTAGGCTCAGAAATGTGTGCAGAGATATAATGTATAAAATCTGCAGAGGAAAAAATAAAACAATGTCAACATTGTTTATAAAAGATCAAATTATAACCAATTTTCACTAAGTTTGACATATATTGTAATTTTGTAATTATCATGACCAGGCATTAATTAGTATTAACTTTATTTTTGAGACTCTCAATTAAATGGAGAATATTAAACTGTGCGATGTACTGGTCTTCTAACGTAGTCAGAAACTTTGTTCTGTAGTTGTGTTAAGGAGATAATTGGATCAAATTGTGCATTGTTTTATGTAAATCCATAAAACACATACTGTAATTGTGAATATGCTTGTAAGCATCTGATTAGACATGTAGTTATGACTGTATCTTCTGATTAAGTAAAGAAAATGCTCATTTTATGTGGAAGGAATGGACATTGATTTTATTTATTAAATTTATGTGCTACTCAACTAACGGACAAGCAACACTGACAGCTTACAACATTGTAAAAGCAAGTACAAAATGTTAAAATAATAATTACATGTGTATTCAGAGATTATTAACATTTTATGACTACTTTCAAAATTACAATGCTTTAAAATTAAAGAAGACAATCATTTATAACAGTTTATAACAAAGCAACTATACCTAAGTATATGCAACTATATATAAATTTACCTACAATAGTCTTCATTTGGATTAACTAATCTATGACATGACACTGTGCCTCTTTTTCTCTGCTATCTTAGCCTATACATTTCAATAAATGGAAAAGCAATAATTAAGCATCTATTTCTTAACTGAAAGAAGTAATTTTAAGGTTTTTCTAATTGATGCAGATAAGAGTCTCCTAAACAGTTTGGCTAAGGCATGTCTGAAGAGTGGAAGCAGAGGAGAACCTGAAGAGTAATACAGCCAAAATATTTGACAGAGTTGTAAATTCTAAGGTGTTGGCATATCATTAAGAAATATATTTACATCTTACAACTAACACAACCATATTTAGGTACATTACTATTTTTAAACGATGAATAATGGGAGAGCAGAATTCTGCTTTTCTTAAATAACAAGAACAATAGCAGGTAGATTGTAATAGATTTCAGGCTAATTGTAAAGTTGTCAGAAAAACCATGTATAATTTTTTTAAGTAATGCTGAAAATGTGTCTTAAATATTCAGTTGCTCTTAGAAGCCTATCAATCTTTGGGTCCCTAAAGTAATTTTAAAAAAATGCAATTGTGCTGTGGTACAGTGCTCCCCAAATTTTTCTCATCTGAGTCCTTAATCAGATGTCTTTAAAAAGGAACATGAAAAGAACATAATAGATGAAGAGATAGCATATAAACACTGCATAAGCTATATGCCAAACAGAGTATCATATATGATCCTTATGGATGCATGTATTATTTTTGTAGCACTGTTATTTTTTATTTCTTTATAATTTGATTGTGATTCTATCAATGATTTTGAGAGCTTCTGCACTTATTAAATGAAATACATAAGGATAGGAAGTCCATAATATCTTGGTCTAGATGCTATGTTAGTATCTTTCCCATCAGAGAAAAAAATTGTCAAAAGTTATTAGCTCCATTCAGAAATGTTTCCAGTATGTGAGACTGAATATAAAACTGACAGTTTGTCCTTACTTTGTACCATATAAGGGCCATAAAATATTTGAAGGTTGAACTGCAACATATTGCAGCTTATTTACGTTTTTTCTTCCAAATAAATGCATCTATTCTATAAATCCATATTCTTAATGGATATAGTATTTGGTGCACATATTTAAAGGGATAATTTCCTAATAGGATTCACTAGGAACAAATAAGTGCTTGTCCTTAAAGAACAAAAGCCATTTACTATATGCTCCCTCCCATGTACCTCATAATGTGAGCAGGCAAATGCCAAGCATAATGTAAACTGCATAGTAAAACACAAGGAAATATTGTACCTAGAAATATTTTCACTTAATAAGTGTTGTGCTATTAGCAGTGGATTTTATGGAAGGCAGGAGATGTAAATCTGCCCTGCAGACCAAGATTTACAGTTATATCCTACTTCACTCCAGTGGAGGAATTCTATCATGTTCAGTGCTGTTATGCAAGTTTTCAAAATATCTTTAAACATAGAAGATCCCCTATATTAATCTTTATAAACAAAAATTGTATTTGAGACCCTTATAATATGCTCTTTCCCATCCCATTCATTCAAAAGGCATCTAAAATAATCCCAAAGATTTTAGCATATTGATAACTATATTCTGAGTATTGTACTGGTTACTGAAACATGTAATAAGCCAAATAAAAGTGCTATTTTTTCACGTTTACACCTAATGTATCATGACCCATTGTACATGCAGCATATCTCTCCTAGTCAGAATCCGTCCATGTTGTACAATCATCCTGAAATGGACTTCTGTGAGAGATTGAAGACAGGCTCTACATTTTGGCATGTATCTTGTTCTCTAAAGAAAGGTGAACAATTTAGATTGCAAAGCACCGATAGTGACTCGGTCTTAATGGCTTTTGATGAACTAGTTGGTTTCGATTAAATTTATGATGGTTGTTATGTGATTTATTTCATTTCATTTTTATTTAAAGCCACCATGAATAATAACTTAAGTATAGAAGTATAGAGAAAAATAAAAATGTATCATTACATAGGTCGTTGGGAGAGAAAAAAAAATTTAATTTTTATATATGTTAAACTCAGTATGCCACTCAAAGTCACCTACTTTGACTGGAAGGAAGAATTGAGAGGTGTGATGGTTTTATCACTTTTAGCAAGCTGGCCAGTTAATTTTATTACTTCAGTAATAAAGTATATTTTTATTAGAGCAAGTGGAAAAGCATGATAATTTTGCTTTTGTTAAAGTTCCACCTAGAAGGTAGTGTAGGCAAAGAAAGATTGGAAGGATTAAAAACTAAAACAGCAGAGCAACAACCATCCTTCTGTTGGTTGATCTTTTGAAAATAAGTAAGGTGCCTGCAAAATTGGCCAAGGGAATTAAAAAGATATAAAAATATAACCTAATAGGTTAGAAGGAAGTCCAATTTGTGCAGTTGGTCTAGTTCTTCATTTTCAGGCCAGCTTGTTTATCTTCAGCCTAGCATTTTCTCTATTAATGCTAGGGGTGGCGGAGGGCTATTGATAACAGTTTCTCTGCTGCCAAATATTTTAATGTATATTTTCCTCTTTACTACAATTTGCTTGGGTATATAGCAATCCAGAGCATGGACTGATATCTGAACTTACTATTCTATATTTCAGATGGAAAATCCAGGGAGTACCAGTTGTTCAGAGTCCCAATTCTTTTCTATGACCAAAACACCAGAAACACTTTACTTTTCACTCTAATGGAACAAAAATATTCAGACTATTTTGAATTCTGCTCCACTGGGACACAACTCACTTGAAAAATTCTAACAAAGTGTATAGGAGGGGGTTGTTTCACTCCAAGCAAAATATATTCTTTTCATTTCATGCACATCTTTACCTGTTATTATTCAGCATTATTTTTTGTAGTCTGGAAAAGACTAAATTGTAGAAGTAGATAAGGGGTGGGCTGCTACAAGTTTGCCTGGCTTTGGGAAACTGTAGCTAACGTTATGGCCAGTTCAGAGACCTGCCAAATCCCACCCCTGGCTGGCCCCGCCCAAACTACCCTGTCTAATGGCAAAGGTAAGCTGCATAAGTCCTATTTTAAAATTAAAAACTGGTTTCAAACCTTAAACAAAAAAGGGCTTCTGTGATTCTTAGTTTTCTTATATATTATTGGCAGTGAATGAGGACTCAATTACAATTTACCATGATATTTACATGTAGGCAAGAATTTTTTCAACAGAATGTATTCCTAATTGCAATCTTTGTAGCTTGAACATCACAGTGATGTTGAAGCTTACAAGTAAATACAACGTCTGAATGGAAAAATTCTTTGCAGAGAAAACCAGCAAGAAAAAAGTGTAATTTATCCTTTCTGTATATATGCTATTTTTCTATTTGCATGGAATTATAAGGTAACAACAAACTAGAAATTTGATTGTGTGCAGTAAAGCTATCTTACTGCACCTTGCTGAATTGAAAATAAAAACCAGCTTCTAAACTGGCTGTAACTTAGATAAGAGGCCATGGCCCCCACCTTGGCTCAACAAGGCTATAGATAAGCGAGTTTTGACCCATTTTAAGACATTTATTGTCTCAGTTGTTAAGTGAATCACTGTAGTTAAGTTAGTAATATATTTGTTAAGTGAATCTAGCTTCCCCCTGGACTTTACTTCTCAGGAGACTGCAAAAGGTGATCACATGACCCCAGGGCAATGCAACCTTCACAAATATGAGTCAGTTACCAAGGGCCTGAATTTTGATCAAAAGGCCATGGGGATACTACAATGGTCATAAGTGTGAAAAACCATAATAAGTCACATTTTTCAGTGCTGTTGTACCTTTGAACAGTCACTAAATGAACTGTTTTAAGTCAAAGGCTACCTGTATTCTCTTTTGCAAAGTATAAAAAAAATTCTGCCCTTGTGTTCGTATTATTTCCAACTGCATAGGAGTGATAACTTTAATCACTTTTTAAAAAATAATTTTGATGTTGTTATTCTCCTCACATTTCCCCAGGCAAAGCTGGTATTAGTGGATATCTGTTGCCTAATAGCACTGCTTGACAATATCTCTTTTGAATCCGTGTCTGTGTTTTTGTCAGTCAAGCTGGAAGATAAAACTGGACTGATGAAAACCAGCAATTGCATAACACATCAAGTTGCCAAGCTGGAAGTTGGAAAATGTTAGCAATGCTGATTCTACCATTCTGAACAGAAAAATCTGTACACCAAAATAAACCACTTGTGGCACCTCTTCCCTTAATAGACAAGTTTGGTGAATTTTTTGCAGGCCAAAGAAAATACACCAGAACTATATGGAGACAAATTAATGAACTGTGGGTATCGCTGAAGGCACCCTAGTGATAAGGTGACCAACTTTTTTACAATGAGAAGGAGGACACAAATAAATTAAAGAAAAAAAACAAAGCCACTTGAGCGCGGTGCACTCCTGAGTGTGGCACACTCTTGCATGCAGCGCACTCTTGCACACAGTGCACTCTTGCTCATGGCACACTCTCTCAAAACAATTCTCCTGTGTGGAGTGCATGCATCTCATAATCATGTCTTGCTGCACTGTACTGGGCCTTGATGAATCGTCATGTCAAATACAAATACGTCAAATCATACACAACGGATCGGATCGGCATCGATCAAATATGGAGATTTATGGATTAGTCTTCAAATATCAAAAAGGAGAACATGTAGGAGGACACTTTTTGAGGGAGGACAGAACTTACAAAAGGAGGACTGTCCTCCCTAAAGGAGGACGGTTGGTCACCTTACTAGTGAGCCATGGGTTTGATAGGTTTTGGGATAGACATAGGGGTGAGTATAACAAAAGGGAAAAAAAACATACATGGGATGCTTTTCACATGGAAGAGGTTTTAGTGCAACAGAGCTGAATATAAGTCAATTCATAACATGAAATGATTATAAAATAGCAATCAAAAGAGCCTCAACAAGGAAGAAATTGCAGAGTTTGGATGCCACGGCTCAGGAAGCTCATTGTCAGGTAACCAGTTTTTGGCTGAGTGACGAACACTAGAGTAGCCCCCCCATTTGAAAAATATGTAAGAACAAGTATTCCTTCAGAATTATAAAGAAATCTCAAATTATAATGGAATTGTAGTACAATACTTTTGGAGAGAAGTAGATGAAAAAGAATGAGATATACCTGAGTAATCACACGTAGAATCCTGCAATAACTTCCCCACTGAAAGATTAAAAAAAATCTTTAGTCTTTCTTCTGTTTTTTTAACATTATTATTGCATCTAACAATATCAGCCTCAATTATATTTTATCTAACACAGACATAAATATGCATTTTCTAAGTTATGTATTACTCTTTTTTTGACAAAATTATGGGTAAATAAAAAGACAGTTATAGTCATCTATAGCATTTAGATCTGGCACCCTACATAGTAGGCAGAAAAATATATTTCAATTCACTCATTATTTCCACAGGATCACTCTTCATACCATATCCATAAACTGAATGACTTCAAATATTTAAGGAGTCCATGGGTGATTTCCTCTTCTATGACTTCCACTGGAGATTAATGGTTATTAAATGCTATGTTTTTCACAGGCTGACCATGACTTCTTTTTCTATTTATCCTATTTCAAAAGAAATATGAGCAGAAAAAGAAAACGAGTACTTGAGATAGAAGGGTTTTTCCTTGTTGCTTTGTTGTATTTACTTTGTAGATTTTTCCCCACTCAGTATTATAATTTGATCTTTTATAAAAAGAAAACTTATTATAATAACATTGCCTTTAAATGCAGCTCAACTTTGACAACATAACACAATCATGCTTTTTACTGACAGTGAAGAAGTATTTTTATAATAATTCAGTTTTTTAAAAAAACAACTTTCTGATTTATTTTATTTGTCCAAAATTTCCCAGGACCTTCCATCCTAATACAAATGAGATTTGTCTCTGAATATTTCTTTTTCAAGGTGAGTCAAGATGCTGCTGCATTTAAAGTATTTAATGTAAATAATTGTGAAGTTATCAGATAGGGAA
This sequence comes from Naja naja, assembly GCA_009733165.1. NCBI lineage: Eukaryota > Metazoa > Chordata > Lepidosauria > Squamata > Elapidae > Naja > Naja naja. Next base: position 23,880,049 of record CM019152.1, on the reverse strand, counting down.
AAAAAGTTTTGCAAGCTGTAACTTATGAAAACTCTGGGTATTTTGGGATGTATATAGATTATTTGTTGGTTTGTTAGTTACACTGATGGACAAGCTTCACTGAAAGTCAACTAGATGGACTTAGCTGACTTTATCAATCTTCCACATTAATATGCATCCACAGTGTAGGATTAAATATTATGCATCTCAGCACATTTTGAAATCAAGTAGGGACTAAAATGTGTATGGTTTCAGCAAACTGATTTCTATGCTATTCAGAGCTGGCAAGAAAATAAATTCTTGTGGAAATGATTACTTGAAAGGAAATGTTAAACCTTCTAATATAATAGGCTATGAAATAATAAAGAGCTTTTTGGCTTTTTTGTTTATTTTGTCTTCTTTCTAAATGCATATTATTTTCAGTTTGAGTATTATGTAGCTATTTTAGGCAAAGTCATATCTTCCTTTGAGAAGAAAAGCAATTGGGAAGGGCACTTGGATGCCCTGAAGTTGACATGGTTAAGCAGTGCTTTTTGCCTGCTTTATCTTTGGTAAACTTAACTGGCTGCCTTCCCACTGCATCACATATGTGTATAGGAAATAAGGCAAAGGAAAGCCAAGAAAAAGTGATGGTGGGCAGAGGAATTCACTTTCATTGCCTCCTACCAGTTTTCTTTCAATTTGACAGAAACTTACTTGCTTTACTCTTCAATGGGAAAAAAAAGTCATTAAAATTCTTTGGGCTGAAGTAGTATGTCCTTGCATTTATTTAGTGTTAAATAAAGGTGTGTGTTTGAATGCCCTCTTGCACAAATATGTTTCAACTGTGCCCTGATATACTATACTTCAGATAAATACTAACAGAAGAACTGTGCGGGAAATAGTCTCATTGGGCTATTTTAGTAGGAGTACAGTGAAGTAGTATGTACTCCAGGAGCGCTCGTAAGAAATTGCTGGAGGATTTCTTTATGGAGAAAATTAGTGCAATTTTCAACTCACTTCCTGTAAGTTGAATGGAGAACTTAAAAAGGTTTTTCTGTCCAGTTCTAAAGAAATTATCCTCCTTATTTCTACTGTCAATTTTTAAATAAAATGAATATAGCTATATACTCAGCTAAATTCTGCTAAAGAATAAATTGAAACATGTTGGTTGAAAGTAGAATTCATCACACATACTAATTGAAAAGCTGAAGCTAGCTTGTTTTGTACCAAATCAATGAACAGCAGTACTGCTAACAACCATAATTTCAAAGGAGTCAAAATGAATGGTTTTCCCCCTCCAGTCTACTTTGAAGGATGCCTTGTCATGTTACTTTGCACATTAAAGTTGAATCAACACTTAGCATGGCATCTAACAAAATCAACTAAGCAATAGTGTAAGAAATAATAAAAAAAACCTTCAACTAAACAGCCTAACATTGTCAGATTTATTAATAAAATAAACTTACTACTTACAAAGAATAAATGATAGTGTCATGTTATGCCTTTATTCATGCCTTTATTCATGCTCCAGAGATTCACTGTGTAAGTGACAAATATGTTAGCCTAACCTAAATAAGAAAACATAAGCAATTTCATTGCTAGTTAATGAGATTTTTTACTTTCTTGCTTAAAGGTAAGCATGTGCTTTTGCACAGATGTATATTAGTTCTCCAGAAATCTTCACATTTTTTCCATTCAGTTTCTCTTCATGTTTTTTTCATTCAGTTTCTGTATAGTTCTACAATATTAGTGATTAAAGCTTCCTTCGCTTATCTACATTTATAGATATTTAAAAACATTTTTTCTTAGTGATGCATAAGCTTGTTATGGAATTATGAGGTGTTCCAAGGTAATCTGACCATTGTTAAAGTTAATAAGACCTCAGCCCCATGGATGCCATTTCCCAAAAAAGTTATTGGGAATACAATGGAAGAGAAATATTTTAACTAATATTGCAAGCAAACAGTCTCATTCTGAGGGGGCAGAGTATGCTGGATGTGGCTGTAATTAACACAATAATCTTCACTCATAAAATGGTTCTAAGTGTTCATACAATATTACAATGACAGCTATTTGCAGTAGTTACCTTGCTTTGGAATAAAAAAAAGAGATATACAGAGATATCAACATCACCAGCAAACAGGGTTTTGTATCCTATAGGCCTTTATTTCAGGGGGTAAAAATTCTACAATGTCCTACAGAGCAAGAAACAGATACCAGAGACATCAAAACTACTTTGATTAAGATGGATTATTGTAACAGAATGTTGCAAATCTGTGTTTTCTCCCTTCCTCTGCTTGGGATCTAAAATAGAAATACTTTTTGACATAAATATATCTGCTATAAACCTGCTCATGGTTTTCTATTTTCCTTCCTGAGGCCTATATAGATCTGCTGGTCTAGGTTCAGCAATTAAAGTTCTAAAAAAATATTTTACTCAAAGAGAGATGCAATTTGGATTAATAAGGTACTTCCATTACTTAAATGCCTAGATCAGCAGTTTAGTAGCTGCATGCACAGATATTTCTGGAACTTTTTCTTTTACTGATAGGACATACTGTAAGCTTTTTTCCGCTATTGGAATTGCCTTCAGACCTAAGGCCAAGCTTAGCAAAATGTCTATTTCGCTCTGCTTGACTTCACTTCACTTTGAAATGTATCTTTAGAGGGATGATTCACTTGAAGGATGATTCAAGTGAGATATCCCTTCAAAATTTTGCACAACCTTTATTGTGAGACTTTCCCCAAAAGTGTGTCCTTGTAAAATGGGCTAGACTGACAGAAAAAGTGGTTGAAAATCATCCAGTGAGCTTCATGTCTGGCTAACTGAGATTAACAATCTATGTATTGTATTATAGTAGCTCTCTCAAAAATTTAATACACTATAAAAATGAAGTGAAAAACAATTGAAGACTTGATCACACACATCAACAAGAATGCCATTTTTTAACATTGCAGAAAGGTTTTAATGCTTGTCTCAACATAATATATTGCATGCTTGGAATATTTTTTTTCTTCCATGTTTACTGTAAGATTGTATAGGATAGATAGCAATGCTGGTTCTGTCAATTGCTGGCTCCTGTCAGTATAAAAAAGTGAATATATCATGTAGCAGAAGAATACACATATCTTCTGTATAAGAAACACATGTACAGGAAAGATAAAATGTCCATTGTTTTAGCTGCTAATAAAGACACATCTGCTTAACCATAAATAATAAGGAACTTTGCCTTAACTTTAAGATAAAGAAACATCTGTTCTAATGGAATATGAAAGGTGTTCATGGAAGAAGGAAGATGTTCCTACTGATAGGGCAGAAACCATTGTAATAAGCTGACACATTTCATTCTATTAATAATGATTGGCTAAGTTTTAAACTAAAAGACCCATAAAAGGAAGGAGAAGCAATTTCTATTTTGTGGTTGTCTATCCAAAGTTAATAACATTGGATTGAATAAACACATCTTGTTTGACTTTTGTCTGGTGATTTCTATTACATTCCCAGCTTAGGGTACATCAGAAAATAGAAAGACGTTTCATCCTTTTTAGAGTACCTTCATTTTTTTTAGTGTGCATTTATAAAATATGTCTGAAAAATAGTTTCATTTGATAAACTAGAGACAGACATACTATCACAGTTACAGACTTTCAGCTATTTGATTCAATCTAGAATCATCATGGCAGCATTACTTGAGAAATCATTTCTAAAAACAGGAGGTTATAGCTCATTGGAGTTGTTGTTTGCAAGTACTTGGTTAATGTTTGGAACCTAAAGAATTTTCAATAGATTTTGTGAAAAGACAGAATATTAAAACATATAAAACATGACTTCCCACTTACGTTCCTCTCAGCAATTTACTTAACTAATTGAAAATGGTCACTTGAGTTTTTGGTTGATGATTCATGTTAAAACCAAGTACTGTCTCAAATTGAATTATATACATCTGTTGCTGAAATAGATAATGATGAGACAATTTTGATAATTTTAATTGTTTTTATACAATTCAGTTTTAAACTACTAAAAGTGTACTTTAAAGATACATACTCTAAAGGAAAAAATCCTTTATAGCTTTTGTATTGAGATACTTTAAACTATTAAAGTTATGTATAGATATGCATAAGATATATGTAATTCAGAATATACAGGTAGTCCTTGATTTACAACCACAACTGACCCCAAAATTTATATTGTTAAGTGAATTTGTCCCATTTTATGATCTTTCTTGCTACAATTGTCAAGTAAATCACTGCAGTAGTTAAGTTAGTAACACAGTTGTTGAGTGAATCTGGCTTCTCCATTGACTTTGCTTATAAGAAGTTCACAAAAGGTGATCACATGACCTTGGGACATGCAACCATTATAAATATGAGTCAGTTGCCAAGCATCCAAATTTTGATCATATGATCATATTTCACAGGTTGTAAGTGTGAAAAATGATTATAAATTACTTTTTTCAGTGCTGTTGTAACTTTTGAATGGTCACTAAATGAACTGTTGTAAAGTTGAGGATTACCTGTATATTCTAAATCTTAAACCAAGATATGATAACATTTAGGAAGAGCCCCCATGATGAATTGGTATGCACAAAATCTAGAGATAGACAGCAAGCTGTAGTTCACATACATATTTCAGAAAGAGTAAACCAAAGATCCCAGAAAGACAACATTGCAACTTATAGCAATGATAACATCCTGCTCAAAGAACTAACAGATTTCTATTGTAATATAGTGTGCTGTCTATTTCTATGACATTATAAACTTTGCCCACATTATGCTCTATGATTGCTGTGATGACTGGATGCTGTGATAAATTTCTAATGATAAAATTCTAAATAAAATTCCAATGAATAAGCCTTCATTGTACCCTAAATGTATCTGGATTAACTTCATTGAAAACTTACAGCATTGTCCTGAGCAAAGGAAATTACACATAATGTTAATTAAAGGGAAAGAACAATAATAAGAAATGGAGACATTCCTTTGCTCAAGAAACACGATTTTGAAATCAGTAGCCTCAACCATACCTTCAAAGTTTAACTTGCTTACATTCAAGTATGTAGACCCCATTATCTATGTCCTACTGGACTTTACTGTAGCATGGATAAATTGGCCAACCAATATAGACAACTTTCTTAAGATGTGGCTGGTAGCCAAAAGCATCACCACTTATTGCTGTTTTTTAATCTGGGAGACTGTAGAGTTGATAAGAAAGGAAATGGGTATTATCAATTTTCTTTTCATCAATAGGAAAAAATTGGCTTTAATTCTTCATTTCTTTTTAAGGGATGAAAAACAAGGAAATGATTTTCCTTCTTAAATGCCTTCAGTCTCACTAAGGAGTATTGAAAATGTTGGTCACTTCTGTGAAACTCTGTGGGTGCTATTAGGACCACAGGAAAGGTGTTAGAGGCTATATGCTGATTGTTCCATCAAAGGAGGTAAAATTAAAATATGACATCAGTTCAACATTTGCTACAAGAAAAAATTCAGGACAAATGAATAAATGTTAAATACAGTATAATGACTGATTTCCATAGGACTTCCCCCATTTCTTAGATAAACAAACACTTTGGTAAATTAAATGTGTTCCTGTGTTCTTGTGGTGGCTGTTTTAATAAATATCCACTGGAATAAAACCATTTTGTTGTGGAAGAGTTAACCCATGTCTGTTGTCCCAGTCCCAGTGAGAATTGGCCATGATCTTCTGGAGTCATCTAGATTGAATTTGATGCTATGATTCTTGAAGAAGTGGACAGGATTTTCCTGTCTGTTAACTCAGTCACTTGCCTGTTAGGTGGCCAATTAATTCTTGGATGGAGAAAACTGCCCAGCATGTGATCCATACAGTGAATGACAAGGCTTCTTTAAGTGAGTCACTGGCTGCTTTGGTCCTATCTTCTCATGAAAACTTTGTTGGACAGTGTCATAGACAATTATTGTCCAGTCCCCAAACTTCCCTCCTAGAGAAAATGGTAGAAAAGGTGTTGGAGTGTCTACTTTGATTTCCAGCCATCTACTGGAAGGAATAGATTGCCAACAATATTCACTGAAGAGCTGAACAAGCAAATTGCATGTTCATTGTCAGAACCTGTTAGCTTCTGGCAACCACAGAAGGGCAACCTGAATGTCACTTTGGATAGTTTATCTCCAGGAGTCATTGCAGGGGTGATAAAGCTATCTACTGATGGTTGGCTAAACGAAGTGGGCATTCTTGTCTGCTGGTGATGTCAGTTGTTTTCATGACTTTGCCTGGCTGTACTTTCAATTATTTGCTGACCTGCAAGTACTTTCAAGTAGGATTGTGCTGATCATTTTCAAGGTAAATCTGCATAGTTGCCAAAGACAGTTCTAATGTATTGCTTCCAACTGCTTCACTGCGGTGTTCTGTGGATTTGAAGCAAGGTGCTGTGATTGCCACAGTGCTGGTCAAGGTGATATGCTGAGCACGCACAATATGGCATGGTTAAAAACCAATTTGCAAAGCTGAATTATTAAAAACATATTTATGGCATACTTGCACACTATGAACCACTGATGCCTTGCAACTGTAATTTAAGCAACACTGTCTAACCCAATTCTCTACAAATGAAAGCACTGGTGGTTGGATTTCTTTGGCTGTGAATTTTTTAAAAAAGAAACCACTATAGATTTCTGATTCCTTCCAAGACGTTCAGAACTGAACACAACAGATCTAAAAATGGAAAGTTTGTTCCATGATAGACCACAGATTTGCTATAAGATTCTGTGTTAAATGAAGACCCAGGAGATAAATTCAGTTTAATGATGCAATCCTATAAATGTCTATTAAATCTCTTTGAATTCAGAGTAAAATGAAAGTAAATTTAATGGAACCTAACTGGGCTTTTGAGAAGCCATGTGTAGGTTTGCACTGTTACAGTAATGTGTTACTAATTAAATCTAATTAGATCAAAGTGGTGAAATGTAGTAATTAGGTGTTTTAACCAGTGGATCATTGAATGCCTTTAGTGATGTTTCTCTGCAACATTTTCCCACTGATGTAATTTAATGTAACGTAAAAATTCACATTAAACAACCTTTTTTGGAACAAACAACATTATCAGATGTTCAAAGCCAGTGTGTATTGTTATTGAGTTTGCATTAGAACTAAGATTAATACAGACTTAATATATTAAATATTGCATGAAAATAATCAGAAAGCTTGGTATCTAACCAAACCAGAAAGATTGTCTACTGCATGAAAACAAGGTGGAATGCAGCCCATTACATTGCATTCTATTTTTAAAAAATATTTCAGATGCTCTGACAGATTATTTAAATAGAAATTGCACAAGTAGATGATAAACAACTATTAAAATATTACAAAGGAGAAAAATCCCTTTTGATAATGTATTCTTATCTTCCTCTCTGTTCATTTCTTTAACTGGTCGCCATTGCCTAAATATTTGTGCTGTACTTTGAATATTAAAGTTTGGGCTTTCTGTTTTACATTATTTCATTCATTTGTTTTTGATTAATCTCCAACCTTTTTTTCCCATAAAAACTATACTATTAATGTCTGAATTCATTTTGCTGCCTAATGTGTCACATATAAGGGAGACAGTTCTTTGAGAATTTAGATAGAGTATATGTATTTATAATAAATACTAAGTTTTGTCATTGTTACATATTTTACAATTTTCATCTCTCAATCTTCTGTCAGTGGCAAAAGTTTCCAAAGTTGTGCCAAATTTGTTGGTATCTGTCAACCTATATCTTAGTAAAATGTGATATTTTTCATTTAAGTTTTCTGGAATTATTTCTAATTAAAACATTAGAGGTTTCAATTCATTAAAAAAATAAACCCTGGATGTTTTGATATATTTTCTTCCAAAGCTTTTCATGTCCTAATAGACATATTGGTTTAATATAAATATTCCAAATTCTGTCATCCATCTCAAGTCCACTTATTTCTTCAGGTCACTTTTTATTCTTCCAATAATTTGTAAATCTTTCAGCCCTAGAAAATTCTTAGTAAATTCTCAAGATGTCTTTAGTTTTTTAATGAGTTTGTATGTACCATATTGATATAAATGATAAAAATGTTCTTACTGTTATTGTCACTGAAGTAAAAGTCATTGACACCATTAATAAATATGCTAATGGTGAAAGTGACAGACTAATTCCTATTGTTAGCTTAAAACATCTGGTACAAAACTGAAAAACAAACATATCACCACAGCAACACTGGTCAAATTTAACTTTATAAGAAGTATTTATTGAAAGATCTATATAATTTAAAAGCAGTTTAAGTGTAAAGTATTCCAGGAAAAAAAAATCAGTGAAAGTTGCTATGTGTTGGGAACAACTTCTGGTGACTTTTAGAAAAATGGTTGCCATTTCATCTTCTCTCTAATAATAATTATGTAAAAAATTAATTGATGGATACAATAATAATTTAAGGAAGTTCCTACATTGCCCTTGATTCTATCTATCCACATCCATTGTCTTTCCATTCTACCATTTCCTCACATTGTCTCGTTTGTATTTTTTCTATGGCCAACTATGCATTATCATTCAAACAGCCATTCCTTTGGCTTTTCTAATGAAAAGTCAATTATTCTAATGAATAAATAATTATAATAAACAATAATAAAGTTTTAAAAAGGGCATCTACCATATATACTTGCAGTTAAGCCAAATCCACTATTTGGAGTGGATCTTTTTGAACCTAAAATTATTAGTTTATCCATGAATATACTGTATTTTTCACACTACAAGATACACTTTCCTCAAAAAGTGGGTGGAAATGTCTGTGCATCTTACAAAGCAAATGTTGCCAGAGCCCTGCTGGCCCAACCTTCAGCCTCTGTACCCCAGCAATTTGCCTTTGTGCAGCAAACAGCAAACAGCCTGGTCAGCTTTGGTACAGCCTGATTTAGCATGAGCAGCTGATTCGCAGTTGGATTGGGCTCCCGGAATACCACCGATCAGCTGTTCCTGGCTGCAGGGATTGCTGCTGCCCATCGCTGCCACCTATCACAGTCTCTGTGTGCCCCATTTTCGGCCTTCTCATGTCCCTTTTTTTGCCTCCATGCAACCCATGTTTGGCCTCTGTGCATCCAGGCAGCGAGGCTTACTGCTTCTGCCACCTATTGCCACTGTTTGCTGCTGTTGTTTGCCACGACTGAATGGAAAGGGCCAAAAACAGGACATGCAGACGCCAAAAATGAGGTACATGGAGACCAAAAATGGGACACATGGAGGCCAAAAATGGGGTGTGTGGAGATGGCAATGGGCGGTGGCGATCTCCGCAACCTGGAACAGCTGATCGGCAGTATTCCAGGAGGCTGATCCAACTGCCAATCAGCTGTTCATGCTAAATCAGGCTGTGCTGAAGCTAACCAGGCTCTTTGCTCTTTGCTGCAGGGAGGCAAATTGCTGGGAGGTAAAGGCTGATTTTTTTTCTTATTTTCCTCCGCAAAAACTAGGTGCATCTTATGGTCTGGAGCATCATATAATGCAAAAAATGCAGTATATGGTATAACCATCACATCCTGGTCATAGCAATGAGATTTTTCTCACTTAAAATATATTTAAGGTTCCTATTTTTATGGGATTTTTAATGTTTTTGTATACATTATCTTTAGTGCTTCAAAAAATTGGAAGATAGTTTATGAAATATTTTAAAAGCATATATTGTTGTTCCTCATATTTTAGTTATGGAAGCACCCAAAATATTTTAGGATATATGTTTATCTTGAGCTTGTGACTCAACTTACATTTTCATAAAAGTCATCAGTCCAAAATAAAAAAAAAATTATATCACATAAGTATATGAAATTGCGTTTCCTGCAGTTTTATGCATTAATGCTCTCAAGGCATATTATTATAATTATAATGCATAATACATACTGTGTATTATGGAACCACTATCATAATCAATCCCTTGTTAACTTAAGTGCATTCCTATCTAAAATTATGACTCTGATTCAGACATTGTTGCTAGTTCTTTAATTTTGTAATGTTACAATTTATACTGGTACATTGCTAGAATGATTTTAGCCATGGATAGACAACCTGCAGTCCTTTAGCCTTTACATAAAAATGTTCTCTTTCAATTCTGTGTCAGTCAGATCAATCTAAGCAGTTAGTAAGTGGAGATTGTGGCATTGATTCTCTATTGTGAAACACAGCAAGAAATTAGTACTTTGTTTGAGTTATCCAGTGTTTACTCTAGAATCTCAGGGATGTCAAACTGGCAGCCCATGGGCCGGATATGTCACATGTGTCACATGCAGGCTACGCCCATCCCAGCTCCGTGAAGGGGAAAATATCACAAAATGTCATGTGACGGTAACATGATGCGGCGAGTTTGACACCCATGATCTAGATGGTAGAATATAAAGCTCATAATAACTGGAAACTGAGGGTGAATTAGGCATACCTTACTATTATAATCTAATCATTTGACTAATGTATTGTATATGCCACATATTCATATTTATATAATAGAAAACCTGGTTGCAACTATTTAAAACTAATTAATTATCCTATAGATTTTATTGGGAATAACATGTTACAGCTAATTATCTTAATGGTCCTTGGCTAGTCTCTCTTTGTGTCTCTAAAAAAGAAAAGATATGATAATAATAGGAAAAAACTCTAAAATGCATATAAAATTTATCAGATAAGACTAACATCAGCACAGAAATTAGAACAGCAGCAGCAGGAGGAGGGTGGCACAAGTCTTTATGGAAGACAACCTAAGACAGACAACTGCTTTGTGTGTTAAGATGTTCTTTATATTGAGAAGATCCTGCTTTTTATTTCCAGTAAACTGCAATAAATGGGATACAGATAAAGATTTACTCCTCAAAAAATAAAAGCTGATTTTGCCAGTTCTATTTCATTTAAACTAATGTACTAAAATCACTTTTAAATCCTAATATCTTGAGAGAAGGTTCTAGTACAGGGAGTCAAGCTTGATTTTATTGAGGGTCACAATAGGATTGTGTTTGACTTCAGGGGGTGGGGGGGCATGTGGCCAGGATGGGTGTGGACAGCTTGATATCACTCATCGAGGCTCCATTTTTGGCCATAATTGCTTCCTGCAGCCATCTGCCAGTGAAAACAGAGCTTGGGGTGGTGCACATGGCCTTTGTGAGTTCCATTTTTTGCTACGACAGCCTCCTGCAGCTCTCTGCCATTGAAAATGGAGCTCGGGGGCCATCCATTTTTGCTGGTAGAGGGCTGCAGGAGGTCGTTGTGGCTGAAAATGGACGCTGAGGGCTGCAGGAGGCTGTTGTGACCCTCCCAAGCTCTGTTTTCACTGCAGAGGCAACATGGGCCGGTCTTTCACTGTTTCCAGAGTGGCCCATGGGCCAGATCTATGCACCCTGCAGGCTGGATCAGCCCATAGGCCTTGAATTTGAACCCTTGGTCTAGTATCTCTCTCTTAGGAGGAGAAGCCCAGAAATTGAATGCTACTATAGAAAAGGTTTATTTTATTTATTTATTTATCAAATTTATATAATGTCATCTCACAAAAAAGGACTCTGGGCAGTATACAACTACAAGTAGTTAAAACAATATATACAAAAATTATTAACACAAAAAATGGTAATTGTTAAAAAATATTAAAATAAAAAGCCACAAAGCATAAGAGACTTCAAACATTAACTGTGGTACGCGAGCCAGTTTAGGTGGCGTGATTAGATTTTGAAGAACTTCCTGAATTATAACAGGAATGGAAAAAACTTCACTGGGGTGGGGTAGGAGAATGTTCCATAAGGATGATGGAAGACCCAGCAGAGAAGAACCATCTCTTGATATGCATCAGGCATAATTCCATAGTAAATGGGACAAAAAAAATAACTTCTCAAGTGACTCTAATGAAATGGGCATATATATTTGGGAAAAGATAATCCTACCCCACTCATGAGAGACTTTATAGATCAAAACCAGCACCCTGAATTGCACTTGGAAACAAACTGACAACTAATTCAGCTTGTGGAACATTAAGTGTGACAGGTGCTGTTCAAGAAGTACACATGTGCTGCTGCATTCTACACCAGTTGGAGCTACTGAATGCTCTTCAAGGGCATTCCCATGTAGTGCACATTACAATACTTCAATTGGGAAATGACTAGTGTCCCCATTGTGGACATAAGTTGACTTCTGAATATGATATATGATATATCCAGCAGCAGCAGAAGCTCATGAACACCATATAAGACTAGTAATTTAACTTGCAGGTGTTGATAATATCTCCTATTAGCCTGATATAAATATTAAAGACAAAATTAATGAGAAATTCAGTAAAATAGTAGTCTGTGTCGCATAAGGTTGGAAAATGAAAATTGAGCTATCAGAACACCCTATGATCTATCAAGGTTGATCTATGCCAATTTCCGTGTTGCCAATCTAATAGACATTTCCTTTTAATATGTAACTAGATTTAGTAAGGACAATCTTGGAGATTGTCAGTTTAAAGTCTCTAACTCAGCTAAGATTGAATAAAATGTAATAGTGTATTTTGTATGTCAGTGTATATATGTAGGTGTGTGTATTTACACTCTCTCACACCATAGAAGCAGTTATAATTGGATCTGAATGGAGAAGAAACAAGTGTTAAAAGGTGCTTTGTCTTCCTGCTATTCAACTGCTCAAAATTTTCTCCCATTTGCTGTTCAGAGTAATGCATGTGAGTCATTGGCCATTATACTGAGCCAAGATCAATAGTCCCCAGTGGAAAGGCTTTTGCTAATACTTGGAAATTCCTGCCTTGCTACCTATTTACTTGCTTTCTTTGACCAAAAGGTTAATGAGAGTGAAAGAAAAATAGTCCAAGAATCCATGCTGCCTAGGAATTCTAGGAAATGAACTGCAGAATAAATGGAAGTCAAAGGTAATCATATATAGCCATGATGGAAAACCTATGGCACGTGTGCCACAAGTGGCACACAGAGCCATTTGTGCCAGCACACGAGCTGCAGGCAAACTTACCTCACTGCACATGCGTGCACCTCACATGTTGAAAAAATAATGTTTATAAGTCAATCCTATGATCGACTTATTGTTTAGAGGATCTTGTTAAACTGTCTATATATTTAAATTGTACAAAGATGCTGAGCCCAGTTTGTTCTTCAAACCAAATCTCTTATTGTACCAGCAGCTTAATTCAAATAAAGTTACAGAAAGACTTTTACCAGTTTCTTGTGCCTTCTTTAAGTTTCTCTTCTCTTAGGTCTTACTTGGTTTCTCGGTCTACCTATGTAGTTAGGATTTCTTCTCATCTTTAGATTAAGGATAAACCCTAAAGAAACTTAGACCTTTTTAAAGAACTTAAACTGTTTCAAGGCTTTCCCCTCTCTCTGTCTCCTTTCTCTTCTGGCAAGAGGTTCCTCCACCTCAAGATTCTGAGGTACTCAAGCTGAACATAAAACAACCTCTGCAAGGCTTTTCAGGATGAATAGGCCCGTTTCATCACTTACTGTAATACTGGAAGTGACGAAACAGGCATATTATTCACAGAGGCTTGCAGAGGTTTTTTCCAAGCCTCTGGGAGGCCAAAAAAGGCCTCAAACCAGCCTAAAAATCAGCTGTAAGGTGCAGTGCAGGTAAGGGGTGGCGTGGAGGGAGATTGCGTGCACATGTGCAGGGTACGCACATTGCATTCTGGGTGCTAGCACGCGAATGCGTGCACGCTAATACGTGCACAATTTTTGGCCCAGGAGCCCCCAAATACTATATATCAATGGTATATGGCCCAGAGCCCATATACCATTGATATATAGTATGTTCATTTATAATGTCAGATAAGAAGCAACAAATATTATTTGTCATAGACAAATATTGTCAGGATTGAGTGAGGAATTGTCAGAACAACCAGCTATTTCCATAAGTTTCTAGTTAATAAACAAATGGAGTGAGCCAGGAAACTAAGTGAGGAACCCCAAAAACAGCTGGGAGGAGACGCTAAGGAGAACATTGCAGTCTTCTGGCCAAAATAATTTGAGTAAAAGAAGACCAGGAATCATATGCTGGACTTATTCCTTTGGAGGAATATCTGATGAAAAGGGAATCCAGGAATCATCTGCAATGATATATGTATCAGCCTCTTACTCAGGTATGATTTCACCAATTCTTCCTATTGTCAAGTGAGAACCAATGAAGCAGACAAGGCCAATATAAAAACTCCCATCACTTAACCTTGTCTTGTAAAATTACTCACAAAAGCAACCAAACAGAGGAACTTTCTATTTATGTTCTATATACTTTCTATTATAGTATTTCTATAGCAAAACATTCTATAGCTTTATTATAGTAGAAGAAAGGAAATGGCAACTAGAGGGATTATGATCCGCCTACTTTGTCATTTCCTGGAATTTTGTTTGCATACAAAATCATGGATAAATATGATTAGAAGGGAAAAACTCTGTAAGTATATTCTGATTTTTTTACTACATTTTTTATTTGATGGAATCTAAATTATTTCCAATTTAGGCCAGTTTTTCCCTTTATTTCAGAATTAAAAACAATTGGTAAATTTACATGAATTGGGTACAGGGTTCCAGCACTTCTATAATTATAAATATAGTGGTTTTATGTGACTATCTTGTCACACAATGTATAATAAGCAACTATACACAATAATATGTATTATATTAATATAATAATATGTAATATATAATACATTATATTATGTGTATAATAAACACAATGTACAATAAGCAAGTTGCCCTTTCTTAACTTTGCATATTTTGATTAATATCATGAAAGAATTCAGCTCATGGGATGCTTTCAAAATCAGAAATACAGACAGCAGGAAGGCTGAAATCATTAAAAAATGAGTAGGCTGGGGCAAAGCAATCTCTGAAACACTCCAAAACAAAATCTAAAGAAATGTTTAAGTAGTGCTTCCCAAACTTCTTCCATCATTTCTCAAAACTGTTTATCCTTTTATCTTTTATCCAATTTAGATAAAACATTTAAGTCAATTTAAATATCCCTGTTATAATTGGATAAGACAACTGCGTATCATAACCCAAAGGGGGGGGGAATCCACTTTTTCTGCAACTACAATGTTAAAAAAATTCTGAGAATAAGGAAGATAAAGAAGGCTCTTTTTTGAAAGGGGGAAGGGGAAAATTAGGTGACAGACTGTTAGACAGGGAATATTTAGGATAATCCTATGCCTTTCAACCTTCTTTGAAACAGATGTAACAATGAACTCCCAATTTAAGAATGCACTTTCAATTTTTAATAAACAAATATTTAAAGAATTATGGAAGAAGTTACCTGCTGATTCCTTAAGAGAAGGATAGAAAGTCTCCATTATGGATGTCACAAAGGTGCTTTTTCAAGAGGCAACTTTGGGACTTCTTTTATTTTTCTTTGAAGATGTTTCACTTCTCATCCAAGAAGCTTCTGAACTGAAGAAGCTTCTTGGATGAGAAGTGAAATGTCCTCAAGGAAAAACAAAAAAAATCCAGCTGCCTCTTGAAAAAACACCTTTGGGACAACCATGACCTAGATGACTGAAAATTGTCATGACCTCCTCCATTTTTGGGAAGACTAACTTGCCATGTAAATGATGAAAAAACTGGGTTTTCTGAACAAGGTTCAATACATAGCAGTAAAATCTATTGCCCATTTTTCTAAAGAGAGTACTTTAATAAAATCTATGGAATCCTTCATTCTTATGTAGTCTGTCTAGTGACATCTGCCAATTGCATTAAATTATGCAGCATGGAGCAGTCACTGAAACCAACAAATGCATTTTTACATGCAACTTGTCTTGCACTAGAACATCTTCAGGGGTGAATGGTTAGCACGTCAAGTAAGTTCTCCACCTGTCCCTTTCAGGAAACAATCACACACTAAAAAAAACTTGATTTGACATTCTGTTTCCTCTAATAGGTCACTTCTTGCCAGTCTTCAATTTTTATACACATTATTTACAAGGCAATGGAAGGGCATAATCGTTTTGCTTTTTCCTGAGATCATTCATCTTTCAAAATATACAAATCTAAAGCTGAAAATTAATATTTATGACAGCATCATCCCTAAATATGCATAGAATGTGCTCCTGGGTGTAAGTTTATGCCTGTGAAGCAGCATCTGTAATATATGAACTGTAGATAAGATCATGAAGAATGACTTTCAACTACTTGCACACTCTGCAGGTAAACAATTCTTAAAGGAGTGAGTTCATTTATTACAACATTAGGATATCTTCTTGATGTGTTAATCTATGTAACATCTCTTAGATAAACAATCATATATGAAAGGTTTCATTTTGTTACTTACTAGTAGTAAAAGCTTACTTTTTTTTTCTTTACAAAAGATTCCTTAGTCCCTTTGGGAAAAAAATGAATGTTTGATTGCCACAAGAACAGTTAAGATTTTGCCACTGTCCTCATTTTCTCTGAAGAGCCCACATCTTTGTTAAGCAAAGAACTTCATCAGTGTCTCTGTGTGCTATAAATGGATAAACAGCTTTCAAACACAAATAAGATAGTTCTTTTTCCTCAACACAAATGTGCCAATTTGTTATGCCTTGTCTGACATGAAAATGGCTTTAATATGAATGGAGCATTACACATCTATGAATGCATGTGCCTAATTCTTCATCCATTAGATTATGACCACCAGTCAAACATGCTTTAAATCATTGCAGAAAAAATCCACAGTGTATCTAGGGGATGCAGCTTTCCACAATGTCTGAGTTCTTCATGCAAACATTTTGCATATGTAAAGGGGATCTAGGAAAGCTTAATACTCATACCCATTCTCTCTCCCTCCCCTTCCCTCCCTCTCCCCCCCCTCTCTCACACACACACATTTCCACATGTCAACTGCAAACATTTGAAAATAGCTACATATGTAAAAACACTAGGAGCAATCAAATGGAAACTAGGAGTTTGATGTCATCAATAGGCTCATAAGTTTTGCCTGTTTAAATCAAAGGATTTTGAGGGTGCTGGACAATTGCCTGGAGAAAGTGATGGGATGCAAATTGAAATCTGATAATACTGTGTTGCTGGAAATAGATTAGTGAGTTGTTTTGATCTGGATGAGACTTTTCCTCCTGTAAAGGAATCAATAGTTAGCTTAAGGATTCTCCCTGGTTAATATCAGTTAATGAAGGAAATGTTAATATTAAATACAAGGAAGAATCTCTGTTCAGCTAACTGGTATTTCAGCTATTACTTTTCTGAAAAGAAAATAACATAAATTCAGTAACTTCACAGTTGGATTATTAAACTATGTCCTTGTTCTCTGCTATTCCCTTAGGTCTAGGCTCTTTCAGAATATATTAATATACTAATTATACTAACAATACTGGCTTTCCTAACATGCATATTACACTCTATATGTTGTGGATGTTGCAATGGATATGTTACATACAATCTGTCTGTTGCTTTATTCAGTAAGGAAGAAAGCTACTCTATTTTATTTCATTTTTCATTGTCACAGCTATTATATAGTATCTCAGAATATGTATTTCCTTCTGAATACCATTTTTGGGAAGTAAACCAACTCACAATGGGAAAAAATACCATATAAAGTTACTTGCTCCAAAAAAATAGGAAATAAAATGAAAGCATGGCAGCATGTTAACCTCTTTTATTTTATTTTCCTTTCTTTGTAATCCACAGTTTCCTTTGTGGAAATCTATGAAAACATGTTTGCTTTATAGTCAGAAATATTATTCATCTGAAATATGTTCATTTCTATTGATATCTAAATTTATAGGAAAAGATACCAGAAAAGGTGACCTTTAAATTGTTTTTGTTTTAAAATTACAATGATTTTAAGGTTTTAGGACATTAACGTTGCCTCAAAATAAATATAATGTATGTGTAGAATTTTGGATTTAATATGATGTACGTTCAAATTTCTGTTCAATTAAAATACTCCCCCCAAAATACAAAACTATTGACTAATTTACCTCACAGATAGTTATTATAAGGAATAAAAAGATATGTTGTACATCTGCTACCATAAGAGCAGCATGCACGTGTCATAAATAACTTGCTATCATGTTGTTCCTACAAAATTGTATAAAATTCAAATTTTCCTTCTGAAACACTGGGAGATCATTTTAACACATGCAGTCTGTCTATTCATATGCCCAAGCAAGCAAAGAATTGTGGAAATCAGGCATCAAGGAAGCATTTGCCATTAACTTCAATCACTGAAAATGAGCTATTTGCAAATTGATTTGGATGACCCAGGTCTGACTGTGCAGTTAGGAAATATTTATTTAATAGTTTGGGCACTCTACCATCCCATGCAATTTCATTTCCCATTCCATCTCGCAATGTTCCAATTGCCTGCTTTACCAATTCAATTGCTATTCAAGCGTACAGAAAACGGGTTTGGCTGATGGTCACATTTGGCATTTATTCCTAAAGGTGTTTTACATTTATACCCTATTATTCTCTGCTTACATCTTCCAATATCCATTCCATTGTTTTACTGGAAGAAAACTGCAATGCATTATTTCACCTTTCCCCTTTCTGCAATTTAAAAATTACATTGGCACACATTTTGAACACAAGCTCAGCTTCTGTTTAAGGAATTTAACATATTGTTCACTAGGCATAATATTTAAGTACTGGATTGTCTGTTGGTACCATTCTTAATCTAGCTTTACTAAAATTAAATAGGTTTTCATGATAGCAGTGTTTTGCTTGTGAAAGTCAAAGTAGCTGCTTGAAAGGATCCATTCTATACTTCCACTCCTGCTCCTAAAATCTTTTTGGAATAAGAGGAAGTAGGAGACTCCAAAGTCCCTAAAATTCTGTTATTCTGTTATTTCTTACCATGCATTCTTTTTATCACCAGAGGCATTCAGCAACCAGCTTGCTGAAGTTTTAATAGCTCTAAGACTAGTTACCTTTTGGGATCTCCCCAATCTATGTTATGGATATTCTTTCATTCATACTGGTTCAGGCCAAAAATTGGGGCTCATGATGGAGAACTTGCCATGAACCTTAAGTTTTCCTTTCATTTCAACTGTTTGTGAGAAGGAGACAACTTCTTTTTTTTTTTTTAATTACATTTATATGCCGCCCTTCTCCGAAGACTCAGGGCGGCTTACAATTTTTGGAGCACAACCCAATGTGCTCAGCAATAGCCTTCATTCCATTGTATATGCCTGCTTATTACTAAGCGGCATTTTTACAAGGTCAGCTAATTGCCCCCAACAATCTTGGGTCCTCAATTTACCTACCCGGAGAGGATGGAAGGCTGAGTCAACCTTGAGCCTGGTGGGATTCGAGCCTACAATAATTGTAGACAGCTGGATCTTAAGAGCAGGCATTTACAGCCTGAGCCACCAAAGCTCTTCCCTTTTGTGTTCAGAAGCCTGGTCATTGTGAATTTTATGAAGAATAAAGGAAGCATAAAGTTTATTGAAGATTTGTTGCTGAGTACATTATGAAGTAAGGAAAAAATAAACATAATTAACAATTATATTTTGCGAAGAAGAAAATTTGTGGCTTTGGGGATGATAGTGAGGCCTTATAAGAAAGCAGCACAAGAAGGAAGTCAGAAGCTCCTTGAGAAATCACCACAGATCACATAAGTTATGCATCAAAGATTTTTCCTTCCCCGACACAGAAGGTTCATTGTCTGTTTACAATTCTCCACATACATTAAAAGCTTCATACAATGTGCTATAGGGAATTTGGGTCTTTTTTCACTTTTGTGCATGTGTCTTTTAAAATTTTTACTGCAATAATGAAGTTTTTCAGCTTTGTGAAAAATAGTTTAATCAGACACATCACTCTTCCAAAGATGGAAATACGAATAAATTGTATACCTTCACAAACATAGCCCAAATTATTCCTTTCCACTCTTCTGTAACTATAAATCAATTCCAGGGATGGCAAATGGTAGCAGGCTGATTAAACCGTAATGTTCCGTGCAACACTGCATCAGACATATTACCTTCAGAACGTCCCTCTCATCTTCACACAAAATCAATGTCAATCTGTGAATCAAGTGTGCTTCAAGGTGGAAAAGAAGCATTAAGAGAGACAGTTCCTCTCTTACAGAGAGAAATACAGCAGTTTTTAAAGCAAGGGAGACAGAAATCTAGGATTGTTCTGTATAGCAGGTAGCTGAATTTAGAATGTTTATTGACCAATGTTCACCTATGGTTTTATATCCCAATGCCAGTTAAAAAATAACAACCCCCAAAAAATAGTTATTGGACTGGAGAATTTGTGTTCACTAAATCATTGATCAATTTCTTTAAGATGAGTTTTCATGGCAGACAGTCCACTATTACCCACTATAAACTCCCAAAAGTGCACACATAAATCCAACAAACAAACAAACAGCCAAATAAATAAAACCCCATATTCTGTTAATGGTAAGCATGAATTAACATGCAGTTTAAGCTTCTACAGTGCTTAAGTTTTGATTCCAAAAGCAGACATCAGAGTGCACACACAGCTTCCATTTTATATCTCTTTAAAGGAATCACATTTACCTGAGATTACTTGGCTGCCTTGAAACCTAAAACATATTTTACTTGGTTTTAAATCTTTGAGCACTGTCCTTAGTCCCACAATAAGAAATATGTCATACATTTAGAAAGAATCTTTCACTTGGTTTCAGTTATCTTATATAAAGTTTCAACTTCTTCAGGATACTTAGCTATTCCCTGTTATACTTGTCTGTCTATTGTGTTTGATGAGGATATACCTTTTAAATGTTGATCTTTCCTTGTCCCTTTTACAGATAAACATTAAAAACTTGTGCAAAAAAATTCCAATAATACCCATCAATTCTCCATCTCAATTTTCATATTATGCTAAGCCAAAGATGCAATCGGCAAATCATGAGTCAAAACAAGTTATATTGTTTACAGTTGTATATTCTATGTAAAAGTAATCTATGTTGTATTCACATGTCATATTTGAGTTGGCAATATTTAAAAAAATATATCCATTTTAAGATGGCATTGCTCAGTGCTTCTTACTTGCTGATACTTAAGTTTATTTATTTATTTATATAAGTATTTGCTTATGAAAGATTAAGGATCAGTGCAGGATAAAACACAAACAAACCCTCTTTTTCAAAGGACATTAACATGATTACATTATGTTCAATGTAATGATTAAGTATCTGTCTAGAAACCAGGAGACCAGGCATTCTAGTCTTGCCTTAGGTACAAAACTGAATGACTTTGGGTCAGTCACTCTCTCTTAGCTCTAGGAAGGAAGAATAGCAAACCACTTCTGAAAAAATCTTCCAAGAAAACAGCCAAGACTAGTGACCAAGAGTAAAACCTGACTCAAATGCATGAACAGTGCTGCTTTATACATCAATTATGTAAATTCTAAAAATATTAAACCTATTAGTAATATCATCAACAATAACTTTTATTGCTATAACTGCTAGGCACAAAGATAATTCCACTGCTTTGAAAGATGTAAACAAAGCATTAAACTTGTTAATCAGAAGCCTTTGATTGTATTGTACTTATTTGCATGCTCAAGAGGAAACCAGATCTTTCCCTATATTGTAAAATCCCAATACAACAATGGGCCTGAAAGAAGGAACCACCTAAACCCCAGGTTGTAATTTATTATATATATGTGGCAGTAATTCCCCACCGAGAACCCGTTTGATGTAGTAATTAAAGCAACCAGGCTAGGAACCAAAAGACTGTAAGTTGTAGTCCTGCCTTAGGCATGAAGCCAGCTGGGTAACACTGAGTCAATTACTTGTCTCAGACTAGGAGAAAAGCAATGCAACCTACTTTTAAAATTTTTGTTGAGAAAACTGCATGGATTAGTCCAAGCAGTCTCTGGAAATCAATACCAAATTAAAGGCACAAAAATAAATAATAATTTTAAAACTCTTATTATTTCCCAATTTCTAAATGATTCTCATTTGCTTTCCAATGTATGCCTCTCTCTAATATATGCTAAAAGCATACAGAAGCCATCTGTTCCACAACTATATTAAGAGAAATGTCATCATCAGTGACTGCTGCTGTCTGCTGCCATGCCATGATCATGTATTAAATTTTGCATATTGTACTCTACCTGTTCTAATGAAAAAGGGCAGGCTATAAATTTAAGTAAACAAAATGGAAAAATTAAAGAAACCATTGAGTCATCCTGCCTCAGTTTAGTAGGCTGCACACTAGCTATTCTGTTCTTCTCTTCAAGTATTCTTCATTCTCTATTGCTATCGATTTTTGAAAATTTGTCATATCACGTCCCACCCAAAGGTTTTCTATGTTGCCTCAATGGCATGCTTACCACATATTGAAAAACTCTGGTTAATACATTTTTTTGAAAGGCTAGTGCTGTCCTACCTAAAAACCATCACGGATCCGCTGTTAGATCCCATGCAGTTTGCATACCGAGCAAATAGATCGACAGATGATGCTGTTAATATGGCTCTGCAATACATCCTACAACACCTTGAATCTCCAAATACCCACGCAAGGGTGGGTATTTGTAGACTTCAGTTCAGCATTCAATACCATCATTCCAGACATTCTTTTAACTAAACTAAACCAGCTAGCGGTACCTGAACACACTTGTAAGTGGATCATAAGCTTTCTAACAGACAGGAAGCAGCAGGTAAAGCTAGGCAGAATCACATCTGATACCTGTACAATTAGCACAGCCCCCCCAAGGCTGTGTGCTCTCTCCACTTCTCTTCTCCATATATACAAATGACTGCATCTCAAACGATCCATCTGTTAAAATACTGATGTTTACAACAGTGATTGGTCTCATTTGAGACAACAACGAATCTGCATACAGACAGAAGGTTGTACAACTTGCCTCGTGGTGTGACCGGAACAATCTGGAATTGAACACACTCAAAACCATAAAAATGATGGTAGATTTTAGAAGAAACCCTCCCATACTACCACTTCTTACAATACTAGACAACACAGTATCAACAGTAAAGACCTTCAAATGTCTAGGTTCTATCATATCACAAGACCTAAAATGGACATCAAAAAGTCATCAAAAAAGCACAACAAAGAATGTTCTTTCTGCACCAACTCCGAAAGCTCAAACTGCCCAAGGAGCTGCTGATACAGTTCTACAGAGGAATTATTAAATCTGTCATCTTCACCTCTACAACTGTTGGGTTTGGTTCTGTAATCCAACAAGACAGACACAGACTTCAGAGGATAATTAGGACTGCAGAAAAAACAATTACTACCAACCTGCCTTCAATCGATGACCTATATACTGCACGAGTCAAAAAGATGGCTGTGAAAATATTTACAGACCCCTCACATCCCGGACATAAACTATTTCAACTCCTACTGTTCTGACCCAAACCTTGTTTCACAGAAACAAACACCAGAGGTAAAAGCAAAATCTTGCGAATTCCGTTCATTCACAGTTAAAAGGCTATTAAAACTAATTGTCTCTGATAAGAATGAGCCTTGCCAAGGTTGTGCAAGGCTGCCAAGAACACTAGATTAAATTGTCAAAAAATATTCAAAACAAAAAATCTCTAAACACAAACCAGGATAGTCTGAATGTCCACAAGGCTTGAAATGCAAGAACTTCTTTGCTTCCTGCAAAAAATCCTGGTCTCTCAGGCTGGCTTTTATCTCTTAAGGGAGGGGCCATTATGTTGCAGCCTTACTCCTGAGTTGTCTGTGCTGCTGCAGCTGCTCTTTCCTTTGAGCAGCCCTGCACGCAAGTGCACTGGGTACAGGGGGTCCTCTGCATCACTGCTACCAGCCTCCACAATCTCCGAAGGCCATATTCCACTCTCTGATAGTCCTGGCCCCCTCCCTACATCACACACAGGCCCCTCATCTGAGTCCTCGCTCTCTAAGTCCTCAGCCGTCTGCACCTGCTGCCGGCAAACCACAACCCCACCCTCAAAATGATGCTATAGAGCACTGCATACCAGAACAACTAGACAAAGGACAGTTTTTCCCTGAATGCCATCACTCTGCTAAACAAACAATTCCCTCAACACTGTCCAACTATTTACAAAGTCTGCATTACTATTACTATGAATCTTCTCATCACTCCTTATTGCCCATCCCCTCCCACTTGTGACTGTATGACTGTAACTTTGTCGCTTTAATCCTTACGATTTATATTGACTGTTTCCTAGTATGATTTGATTGCTTATTGTACCCTATGACTATTATTAAGTGTTGTACCTGATGATTCTTAACTCTTGATGAATGTATCTTTTCTTTTATGCATACCGAGAGCATTTTCACCAAGACAAATTCCTTGCGTGTCCAATCACACTTGGCCAATAAAGAATTGTATTGTATTTTATTGTATTGTATTGTATTGTATTGTATTGTATTCTATTCTATTCTATTCTATTCTATTCTATTCTATTCTATTCTATTTGTATTTGCATATGTAATGAAATGAAGTTTAAAGGTACTTGGAGTACATCTCAGTAATCTAATTATGAATGTTACCAAAATATGCATGTTTTTAGTTTGTAAGGCTGGCTAAAAATGTTTTTTTTAAAAGAAAGGAGTAGTCTAGTTTAGTAAATTATTTTTTGGGTGGTAACTAAATCAAATAAATTAAATAATAAAACCAGTCAATTTATTATAATATTTATCATGCAATTGTTTTTTCAATAGTCAGTAAGGTAAGCTGATGCTACATGAAACTGACCTACTCTAAAAGAATATGTCTGCAATATGTCTGCAAACCAACAAATTTAGGAATCAATTAAGAAGGATTCAAGAGCTTAATGAAATGCAAAATCTGTGTCCCTTTGCACCATGCAGTATAAGCGATAAACTTTCCTATATGTCCTGCAATATGGTCGTAAGGTGACTATGGATTGCAGTAAAATCACAAATAAAACCTTCAAATAAGAAATATATCTTCACAAAGCACTGCAGCAAGATAAGCAAACTATCCATTTATTGGGCATGAAAACTCTACTAAAGGACATTCTGCTGTTCAAACTCTTGACACTCACTCACCTGTCGCCTCCAAAAAAGAGGACAGGGAAGAGTCAAATTCATATTCATAAAAATAAAAGCAATGACAATAAGAATTGTTTTATTTTATTTTATTTTATTACTGTTCAAATTTAGATAGCTGCCCATCTCACAAAGCAAGTGACTTTGGACAGCATACAACAAACTTAAACAAAAATTAGTTCACGAATAACAACAACTATTATTACGAGTAAATAACCTAAAGTTACATTCACAGATTAAAATCTTAACCAAGGACTGAAGAGTTTTTAGGGTAATGTCCAAGAATACAGGCAGTTCCAAGCAGGGTGATTCTTTGTAAAATTAGGGTGTTCAGGTTTGATAAATTCAACATTTCCAGATGTCAAGGAATTCCTTTAGGCATCACTCTGAGGGCTCCAATCAAAACAGATTTCTTTTCCCATAATCGTTCCACTTTGATTTGCAAGTGCCAATATTTTATACTTGTTTTCCATCTGTTTTCTCCTTCTTATAAAAAACTTACATGATGGATAAATAAGGAAAGTAACACTGTTCTAGCTGATCATTCTCTTGTCCTAGGAATGGATGGGATTTAGTTTTCCATTGCTTCTTTCATCATGAAGATGGAGAAGTGCAATATATTTCTGACATTAAGTGGCATAAAGATATAGGTGAAAATTTGAATTTCAAAGGAAAACAATTTTGTCTTTTCTCTTATTCATCCTTTCTGCTGCCTGACACAGTTCTTTGTAAAAAGATGATGAAAAATATTAGTATAATTAGTTAACACTCGGTTAACACTCGGTTAACACTCGGTTAACTAACACAATAGTATAATTAGTTAACACTCGGTAGCATCAGTTATAGAAATAAAACTGATTTTATTTCCTGTTTGATAAATGATCCTTCATTATGTTCTATCAATTATTAAAGCTATTGTCTATATTTCTTATCTTGACCTTTTTTTTCTGTATCTACTCCCAGTAATATGGGATTCTGGATGTTAATAGCCTCAGGCAGGATACAGGTAAATTTTATTATGAAGAATTTTTTTTTCTAGTTAAATTCCAAAGCATAAAATTGGCTTAAGTCAACAATTAAGTGTTTAAGACCAGCTGGAAATTTGTTAAAGCCAGCTACAAATATAAGCAGATAAGGTAAATAACTTGGAAACATACAAGTAGAACTGAATAAAGATCTACTAATCATAATGTTCAGATATGGCAATGTTCCAAAACAGATGCTTTAAAAATTAAGATATGACAGAAATTGTATAGAAAAAATAAAATGCACACTATTCAATACAACACTTCACTGTTCATTTAATAAGCAACATTTACTAAACAGAGCTGTTCACAATAACAATTATCAGTGTCCTGCCTAATTGTATCCCAGAATGCCATGATACAAATATGCTATAAATGGGCTAAACACAGAGAAGACTAATTTGTAAGCTTCCAGATTTTGTCACAGATGAGATTGGCTAAGTCTGATGGAGTTGGAATTCATCAACATCAGGAAAGCGAATTCCTGTTCATCCCTAGATTATTGGGCAAAGTGTATGTAAGGATATAAGGGAAAGGCTTAAGAAAAATTAGAAAGGAAATTTAAGTGATGAATACAGAAAATAATTTTGTGATAGGGTAGCAATGGCAATAGCATTTAGACTTATATACCACTTCATAGTGCTTTACAGCCCTCTTTAAGCGCTTTACAGAGTCAGCCCCCAACAATCTGGGTCCTCTTTTTACCAACCTCAGCTGGAAGGCTGAGTCAACTTTGGCTGGTCAGGATCAAACTCAGTGGTGGGCTGCAACCAATTTAACAATAGGTTTTGTGAGCATGCACATGCAGCATTACAAAAAGCTTGACAGGACTCAGATCTGATTCAGAACAACTGTACCCTAAACTTTATCACTATTACTATCAAAAATTAATTTCTAGACTACTTAACAAACATAAATGTATGATGCACATGTGCAGATAGACACAGGGTATTTCTGCTGCTTGTTACAGAGAAAGATATTTATTACATTATTAATGAAGTTGAATTTCACTAATCAGTCCTCATTTTTCCTATAAAGGCTATGTAAACCCAAAAGCTCATTAAAGCTTTGGTTCTAATTCTTCCTGATTACTTTGTTACATAAATTTCTGATTGTTTTCAGATTTTTCTCTATGAATGGACAATAAAGAACTATTAAGAAAGATACAACGTATGCTTATTTTTATAAATAAGAAATTTCAGAACTGCATAGTATTTTCAGTTGGATCTTATTGTGGAAATTGTTCTAAAGCTCTGTTTTGAAGTTCTCCACACTTTTCTTAAAATAACTTTTTGATTAAATTTAATATAGTACACATAGGCTATAATTTTTTTGCATTTTTCATATAATTCACCATATAACTAGAACTATATTTAGATGCTTCAATCTATAGTAAGAAAAGCTAGTTAAATAAAAATATATAAAGTTCATTGAAAGACTACAGAATGGATAATCTAAGTCATAAATAGGTATGCTAAAGGTGGCTGAGCAAAGAATTGAAATGGGAGATTTTAGTATGAGGTTGGATAACAATCACAAGGATATTTAATACAAAAGATGAAATCAGGGTACCATCAAAATTTTGAAGACAATGAACCTCAAGGCATCTTAATTCAAGCTGAACTCTGTCTTTCTTTCGTTCTCTCACAGTCTGAAAAGCGTTGTTTCTTGGTTACGCCAAACTCAGAAGTTGATACAGAATAACAGAATGAGACAGCTGGGAGGGGTCTTTTAGTCCAACTCCCTTCTCAAGCAAGAAACTCTATACCATTTCAGACAAATTGTTTTTGAATCTCCATTCAAGTTTTATCTGGTTAACTCATCTGCACCAAAGTCATTCAAGTGAAGTTGATTTCTATGCAGTGTTTGTGGAAGCAAATATGGCTTCTTTACTGTAGACATTTGTTCTGTAGACGTGAATTACTCCATAAAGCCAGAGTCTTTACAACATTGCCAATCAGAATGATAGTGCAGGAAGGTATTCTGTAAGCCGCCTTGAGTCACCATGTGTGAATAGGTGGCAATATAAATTCCCTAAATAAATAAATAAGATGGATGAAGTGCTCAAATAGTAAGCATTCCAAATTCATAATGCTACAATGAAACTGCTCTCTTTGTTTTTTGAAATTTTGTAAAAGTTCAGTACATTTTTAATGTTAACACTGTCACATTTGTTTGTTGCTGAAAATTTATTATAGTCTATAACTTTCTACAAGCTCTTTAAGACTCTGACAGGCATCATACCAGGTCTTGTCAATAAATTTTGTATCTTTGCATGTGAACCTCTTATTCAGAGGCTGATACAAAACTCTCAAGCACACCTGAACTAGATTTAGAAAGTTTCTTGGAGACAAGATTAAATTATAGACAAAAAGTTGTTTCCTCAGTGCATTGCAAAAACTCCAAGCTGCTAGGCATGTTCTTTCTACTTTTTTGAGTTGATTAATTCTTAGCTGGTCCCTCAATGGCCTTGGGAGACACCTAATATTTGTTTCAATACTGATCTTCTTTAGCTTTAGAATTGTTCACATCTGTCTTATCATACTAAGACCTTCCACTGGCAGTATTATTTTCTGTCCTGGATCAAACCACTTGATATCTTTTGAAATTGGTAAATAGTACAGGTGTACCAAGCCTTAGTGGTGCAGGCTGTTAATAGCCTAGCACTTAGCTCCAGCTGCCTGCAATTAGTGCAGGCTCGAATCCCACCAGGCTCAAGGTTGACTCAGCCTTCCATCCTCTCGGGGTAGGTAAAGTGAGGACCCAAGATTGTTGGGGGCAATAAGCTGACTTTGTAAAAATGCCGCTTAGTAATAAGCAGGCATATACAATGGAATGAAGGCTATTGCTGAGCGCATTGGGTTGTATCCCAAAAACTGTAAGCCGCCATGAGTCTCCGGAGAAGGGCGGGATATAAATATGAATTAAAAAAAAAGGTTTATCTGTGTCACATTTGTGTTCTGGTTTGGAAAATCAGTTTGATTAACTTTGAACTTTTAAATCATTTGAATATGTGAAAGAACTATTTGAATTTTCAAAAGGAATGTGAAATATCCAGTTAATTTGGATGCTTCAGATTGCTGCAGTGTTTTGATTTAAAAAGCTGCTTCCATTGGGAAATTTCATTTGAACCTCATTTGAATCTAATGCCTTAACTGAAATGTTACACAGCCAAAGTAAAATTGTACTGTATCAGAATCCACAGAAATTTCAACCACTTACTTAAAACTATTTGTAGTCTATACATTCACATGCTAGATTATTATCTATAAAACAAAATCAAACAAATCATATAAAACAGATAATTTATTTTTAATACACCGTTTAAAGCACACAATATGCATGTTAGACTGATACATTATAGACAAAGTTAGATATGGTGAAATTTGGGACACTGAGACCTGGATGCAATAGTTAAAAAAAGAAAAGAAACACCCTCCTTACCAAAAAATAACCCTCCCCCCAAAAAAGACCTGATGTTCACCTACTGCTGAAAGGCAAATAATAACTTCCAGGAAATAGTCTCTCTGAAAATATTAGGATTCTTTTCATCCTCATGAAAGTAATGAACCAATGGGCTATTTTAGCACCAAATTCATTTATCACTTTCTCCTTGGTCTGGTATTGTGAAGGCCATAGAAAGGCTGAATGGCTATACAATATCTAAACTTCAAGATATATGGAAAAACTTATGAAACAAAATTGTGTATGAGTCAGCTGCTGTAGTTATGAAGCAGCTGGATATTGATAATGAATTTAAGACTCCAGAATCAGAGCAATTACACTCAAGACTTACATAAAGTCTTGAAAAAAATTGTTGATGTGATTTCAAATAACTTTTCTGCAAAAAGAATGAAAAAGAGCAAATGTTTAAAATGTGGATCAGGGGGAATAGCAAGCTAACTACATATTAGTCATTTAGCTATTTTATGGTTCTTATGTACAGCATAAGACAGTGTGGACTTGTTTAGTATTCATCAATACAGCCTCCTTGCCTGACTCCAAGACAGCTTGTTTCTTATTTTATGAGACTATATTCTCATAAGTGAACATCCATCACAGAACCTGCAACTGGGCTGGCTTATGTGTTGTGGTTCGCCAGCAGTCGGTGCAGACAACAGAGGAATCGGACAGTGGGGAAGAATGGGGACCAGTCAGGGAATCTGGAGATGACTTGGATGAAGGTCCTGCATCTGATGCAGAGATGGGGCCAGGACCATCTGGGAGTGGGGTGCTGCCTCTGGAGCCTTCGGAGCCTGGCAGCAGCGAGGCAGAGGACCCAGGGGAGCCTATTCCCAGTGTGCATGTGCACAGAGTTGCTAGAAGGCGAGAGCAGCTGAAACAAAAGGGGCAACTCGGGAGTAAGGCTGGGAGGTAAATGCCCCTCCCATAAGGTATAAAGATGATGAAGTCTTTGCAGGAAGCAAAGTAGTTCGATCGGTTCAGATTCATTCTTGAAGCTCTTTGTACTTTGGTTGGTTTTTTTTCCTAGTTCATTTGACACTTCTATTATTGGCAGCACTTCACCAAAAAGAAAGGTGGGTGCTTATCTCGAGGGACTATTTGAAATTAATTCCAGCTGGGAATGAAAACAATTCCCAGCATTGCAATAAAATAAGTCTTGTTTTTTAAAATAAGTGTGTGTGTAATTACGATTTAGGAAGCCTTGGTCAGAACATTATTGTTAAGTTTGCATGAAGAGGCAGACACGGAGTACTTCAGCTCTTAAGTTTATTAGTGACTTCAGCTCAGAACGGACCCGACTGGCTTTGCTGTGGCTGCTATTTATAGCTGGCAGCCACAGCTGACAGCCAATCAGAGTGCAGGGTTTTCCCGCACTTTTAAACCAATCATCTCCAACACTTTACAAGAACAATTCAAACTAAACCAATGATTTCAAACCTGCATACATAACACCCCTCCCCACTAGGTTCAGTCCATACTCAAACCCCAGCCTATCTAATGTATTCTTTTAAATAGGTGGGGCTCTTACGTGTACCTTGAGACCTATGTGGTTCAGGTGTTTTAGGTTTCTCACCTTGTGAGGAAGGAAATATGTCTGTTGACATTTCCTTACTTGGACTTCTAGTACTGGTAGAACCTGTTTGGTTACTACAACCTGGTCTCTCCTCCCAATCCATCTCCAACCCAATGTCAGCACCTAAGTCAGGTAGTGATGTGCAATCTTCCATTTGTGAAAATGGTTGTTGGTATTGTGACAGGTTTTGGAATGGTTCCTGTCGTGTTAGCTTGTTACACATGGGGTTGATTCTTGCTTGCTGATTAATTCTCATAATCCTCCCCTTCCCCCTTAGAAGAGGCAGTAGGTATGGGAACCAGAGAGGAGCAAGGGCGATGCTCCTGAGGTAATCTGGATCTTAACTGATTAATGTGCCTGCTCCAGAGGACACCATCCTCCGTTTGTACCCTGTAAGACCTGGGGCCTGTGATTTGGGTTATCTCAGCAGGAATCCATAATGGTTCACCCATAAGGCTCTTACCATAAACAGAATCACCCACAGTGAATGTGCGAATTTTGCTAGTGGAATCTAGTGGTGCATTGGGTGTGCAAGTGGGATGAAGGCGGTCAAGGGGGGACCCGAGTTTCCTACCCAACAACAATTCAGCTGGGGTTAAATTAGTTGAGGGGTTGGGAGTGATATGCTGGACACTGAGTAGTTTTTCAACTTTCTCAGTGATGTCCCCTGGACCCAACTGCTGCAGTTTTTCCTTGGTAAATCATACCATACGTTCAGCCCGGCCGTTAGCCAAAGGATGCCCAGGGGCTGTCAGGGCATGTCTGATACCCTGCTGTGCTAGATATGATTCAAAAAGGTTGGATGTAAATTGAGGACCATTGTCAGAAACAAGCACATCAGGTAACCCGTGAGTTACAAAAAGCTTTTTAAGCTGTTTGATGACAGCTTCAGCTGTGGTGGATGCCATAGAGATAACCTCTAGCCATTTGGAATATGCATCTACTATAATAAGGAAAGTGTGCCCTCTGGTAGGGCCAGCAAAATCAATGTGAATCCTGGACCATGGGCCCCTAGGACATTCCCATTCCTGTGTGGGGGTGAGAGGTGGGGTAGATCTGACTACCTGACAGTTGGGACAAGATGCAACCCAGTTTTCAACCACTTTGTCAATACCTGGCCACCATACATAACTCCTGGCCAATCCCTTCATTCTGACAATTCCCAGATGACCCTCATGTAACATTTCCAAAACCTCTTTTTGTAGTTTTGCAGGAATAACCACCCTGTTACCCCACAAAATACATCCTCTTAATACAGATAATTCAGTTTGCCTGGATTTAAAAGGTTGGGCAAGTTGAGGTAGATCTTGAAGTGGCCAACCTTTCTTAATCCAGCCTATAACAGGAGCCAATAAAGTGTCTTTGGCAGTCTCTCTGGCAATCTCAGCAGCATGCACTGGAAGCTTGGCAACAGTTTCTAGGAAAAAGGTGTGTGTTTCAGGTTCAAAGTCCTCCTTGTGGCAAGGAAGTGGGCAACGACTCAGTGCATCAGCATGTCCAATGTCTTTACCAGGTCTGTGGATCAGTTTGTATGAATAATCAGCAAGAAATTCAGTCCATCTCAGCATTCTTGGTGACAGGATCATGGGCGTTGGTTTGTCCACTGCCACAATGCCTAAAAGAGGTTTGTGATCTGTGACAACAGTAAATGTTCTCCCATATAGATACTCATGGAATTTCTTGACAGCTGCTACAATTGCCAAAGCTTCCTTGTCCAGTTGGCTGTAGTTTCTCTCTGCTTTAGTCAAAATGCGAGAGTAAAATGCAATAGGGCCTTCCCTTCCGCTGGGAAGCATGTGGCTCAACACTCCCCCACTCCAAAAGGGGATGCATCACAAGTCAGTACAACAGGTAAATTCTCAGAGAACTGTATCAGTACAGAATCAGACGTGATTTGTCTCTTAACATTGTTAAATGCAGCTTGTTCCTTTCTGCCCCAGACCCATGCAGATTTTTTGTCCAGTAATCTGTGTAGGGGTTCTGCAATGGTTGCCTTCTGAGGTAGAAACATATGATAGAAGTTAATGAGTCCCAAGAATGCTTGCAAATCTGTTTTGCATTTTGGCCTTGGGGCTTCTTTGATTGCCTGAACTTTGGCCTCTGTGGGATGGATGCCATGTTTATCAATCATGTAACTCAAGAATTCCACTTTATCTGTTCTAAGTGTGCATTTTTCTTCTTTGACTTTTAACCCCGCTTTTTTGAATCTGGTTAAGACTTCTCTGAGTCTCTCGTGTAACTGAGTGTCATTTTCAGCAGAAATTAAAACGTCATCAAAATAGGGCACCACCCCTGGCAACCCTTGTAGCATCCTTTCCATAAGGCTTTGGAAGATGCCTGGTGCCACGCTTACTCCAAATTGCAACCTTTTGCATTTGAAGGCACCTCTATGGGTCACAATGGTTTGGGCTTCTGCAGTGGCATCATCAACTGTTAACTGTTGATATGCCTGTGCCAAGTCCAATTTGGCAAAAATTGTGCCCCCTCCAAGAGAATGTAATAAATGATGTACTACTGGAACTGGATATGCGCTCTGTTGTAGCGCATGGTTCAATGTCCCCTTGTAGTCTCTGCAGATTCTCACAGACCCATCAGCCTGGACTGGTGTGACTATGGGTGTCTCCCACCTGGAGTGGTCAATGGACTCTAAAACCCCTTGGCCTATTAGTTTATCTAATTGTGCATCAATTTTTTCCTTTAAGGCAAATGGAACCCTTCTGGGTTTTAAATGGATTGGTTGTACCTTGGGATCTAGGTTAGAGGAGATAGGGGTCCCCAAGTACTTGCCTAATCCATCGCTGAAGACCTCTGGAAACTCAGACTTCAAGGCCTCTTCCCACTCAGTGTTGCTCACGTGATTGATGCCAGTCACCTTGATGCCCAGCGGGTTGAACCATTCAAGGCCCAGCAGACTTGGGCGATCCTTGTCCACGATGGTCAGTGGTAGGCGCTTGGTGTGGCCCTTGAATTTCACGTTGAATTCTCTTGTTCCAACTACTGGAATCTTGTTCCCTTGGTAGTCTTTAAGAGTCAATGCTTGCTTCTTGAAGTGATTCTTCTGGATGTTAGGAAGTAGTCTGTGAATAGTGTCCCATGACACCATAGATAGGTAAGAGCCTGAGTCCACTTCCATTTGGCAAGGCCTTCCTTCAGTAAGTACCTTGACATGCACTTTTCTGCTTTTTAAAGGGGAAGAATGACCAATAGTTACTGTTTGATGTGTTTCATTCTTCCCATTTGCTTCTGTGCTGTGCCCCATTTTCTCACTGAGGTTGTTAGGCTTGAATTCTTTGGCTTTGCTGGCAGCAAACTTCCTTCTGTTGGGTGGAGTTCTGGATGATTTGCAGACTCTTGCTAGGTGTCCTGTTTTTTCACAACGGAGGCAGATGGTGTCTAGAAACTTGCATTCAGTGCGAGGGTGGCTTCTCCCACAAGCTCTGCAGTAAAAATCTTGCCTCTTTCTTCCCAGGTCTTTCTTTTTCCGCTCCATTCTGAGTCCGTAAATTTCTTCCTCCACCTCACTGCAATCTGACTCAGAATCTAGTTCCTCACAATGATTTGTGGTGGACTTTTCCACATCAGAATGGCTCGTGGCCTTGTTAATCTTCTTCATGGCTGCTGCTGAGGACTTGGTAGCTTCTGCTGAAGAGGCTTCTTCTATTGCTTCTTTCAGCGTGATCTTAGGTTTCATTAATAACTTGCTCTGTAGCACCTTGTCTTTAAGTCCTAAAACGAAACGATTGCGCATGGCCTCCTCTAAACTGTTGAATTCGCATGCACCCTCAATGTCTCTTAAACTTGCCACAAAGTCGTTTATACTTTCATTTTCCCCCTGATCGTGACGGTAAAACTCGTGTCTTTTAATGAGGCACGATACTTGTGGTGCGTAATGGGCTCTTAACAACCTTTCCAGATCAGGCCAAGCCATTACCTTCACGTCTGCTGCTCCTGCAAGTGCCTTCGCCATCTTGAAAACTGCCGGACCACAGTACATAAGGAAGACCGCCCTCTTCCGCTGCTCGGAAATGGCAGCAAGATCGTTTCCCTCCAAATACATTTGGAAACAATCTGCATTCGACTCCCAGTCTTCTGCCGTCAGATCGAACGGGGCTGAGGGGGTGTTCAGCGCAGCCATCTCGCTCTTCTTCTATTCCGCGTTGCCTTCTTCTTCAGGGGAATCCCACCCTTGTCGCCAGTGTTAAGTTTGCATGAAAAGGCAGACACGGAGTACTTCAGCTCTTAAGTTTATTAGTGACTTCAGCTCAGAACGGACCTGACTGGCTTTGCTGCAGCTGCTATTTATAGCCGGCAGCCGCAGCTGACAGCCAATCAGAGTGCAGGGTTTTTCCGCACTTTTTAAACCAATCATCTCCAACACTTTACAAGAACAATTCAAACTAAACCAATGATTTCAAACAGTGAATACATAACAATTATGCTGAAGCAAGATGATTTATTAGGAAGGTGAAACTTTATATCATAAAACAGATGAAGATATCCTATCTAAACGTTTTGTGGAAGAAGAGCCTTCAGAGGCTCATTTGCAAACTGTTAGATAGGATAGTAGAATATCAATATTCTGGAAGATCTTTTTTGAATTTGAAACTCCCTTTTGTGCAAATAATGTGTCAGTCAGAGAAACAGTCTGACAATGAGAGAAAGAGAGAAAGAGAAAGAGAGAGAGAGAGAGAGAATAACTGCCCTACATTGTTGCTGCATGCTTGTCAGCTCTTCCAACATTAGATGCACTGACAGCAGTTCTCACAGTTCCTTCTTTTCTCCTTTATCATTTGGCAGTGCTACTAGGCTACAATATATTTGACTAAAATACTAGGAACAGTGCTAGACCAAATGCTGAAAAAAGCAGGACACACATAGGAGGAACAAGCAGCACTTCCCCCTCCCCCAGCATCCAACAGCAGCACCCAACACACTTGAGAAAATAATAATAATAATTTTAGAAGAACACTACAGGAATGGAAGTTTTCATGCTAGCATGATTTCTTTGCATGTTAAGAAAGGAGAAGGCTGTGTGGATAAAACCTTAGCATTGTTCCAGAAAATAAGACAAGCAAAAACAAATGGATTTATATTACAAGGAACTCAATCTTGGAGATCAGGAACAACTTCCTAATTTATCAATAAATTTATTGATAAAATACTTTATCAATAGGGCAAATTGCCGAAGATGTCATTGACTCTTCTTCATTGGAAGTATTTAACAGTAACTTGATATCTTTCTATTGGAAATTCTACACTGAACAGAGAGTTGAACTAATCAATCTGCAAGGTCCCATCCAACACTCTATGATTCTTTTATCATACATGCACATCAAGAAAGTAATATTAAATGCTTAAATAACATGTTAATTACACAGTGCTGAGGAATACAGAGTTAATATGAACTAATTGGACTACTGATTAACATAATATTGGAGCTTTAGTATAACACATTTTAGCACTGTAACTGCAGTACTTTGCTGTACCACTGTAGAGGAGAGCTATGTTAGACTGTGGGGGTAAAAATCAGAACTCCTGGAGCAACATTTTCTGACTAGCAAAGTTTATTAAAAGATATATGCTTTCATTGGGTGCAATTTATTTTATCTGATCAGAAAAAGATACTACCACAGTTTTGATTTTTGCTATTATAAGTAAAGAAAAACAAATATTATGACAAAAGAGGTGCACTAACATTAAGGGTCATGTTTTCTGTATTCCTTTTAGATATATATATATATATTTAAAATCTGTGTTGGCTTGTAGTCCTTAGCATGGCTCATTATGTCTGCCAAATCTATTAAGCAAACCACCGCATCAGAGAGCATAGGATTAGCTGCCTGGTCAGCATTTCAGAGAAGATGGCCATTTTTATTTAGGAACTCAACAGAGTAAATGAGGCATCCATGCTTTTAAACCAAACTCATAATCTCCTTTCTAAATCCCGCATGGCATGATGACAAAAAAGTACTTTAATATATTGTCCCAGTATCAATACTCTGAAGACTTAGTAGAAGTTCAAGTTCTCCTTGTCTATTTATATGACACTATTTTAATTACATGTCAGTAGTTTAGAACTGGGTGGCTGACTGATTGTACCCACAGGACCATTTCACACATAATTTCAGAAACTTTCAGTTCAATGCGACTTACTTAAGGCCATAAACATGGCATTCCTGTGCAAAGACAGTGCTACAGTTAACTCGATGTCACAGTTATTAATCCCTGGTCAGCCATTTAATTTTTTGTGACAGTCCACCACTGGTTCTTTTTTTGTTTTAAGAGGTGACTTAATAGTAGATAATAATAACTGAATCTTAAAATGTGGAAAGAAGAAAGGGGTTAGGCTGTACATTGACAACTCACATAAGGGAAATATAATGGAAGAGCATAGTGAGTTGGAGACAAAAAATTTATAGGGCAACCATGTACAGTCAGAGTAAAATAAAATGACTGACCAATTTCAACTGCTCCTTTACTATTGCAGGGAGGACATTTCCAAGATCTCATATTGTTTATTTTATAAGTTAAACTGGCAGTGATAGAATTGCTACTAGTTAATGTCAGAATCATAGAAGTGAACATTGAAAAATTGTTGAAAAATTATTTATTAATCAAACTAACATGCCTGCCCACCTCACAGGAAGTGACTTTGGGTGACATACGTACAATGATCAAATGAAAATGACCCATATATAAAACAATCATGATAAGATTGAAAAAACTATTAATTTTTTTTAAAAAAACATTAAAATTAAAATATACAAACCAAAAAAAGATAGAGTATCTAGTGCAGGGGTGTCAAACTCAATTTCATTGAGGGCTGCATCAGGGTTGTGTTTGACCTTGTGGGGGGCCAGTGTGTGTGTGTGTGTGTGTGTGTGTGTGTGGCCAAGGGCATGGCTAGCTCATCAAGGCTCCATTTGCAGCTGCAGCAACCCGAACTCCATTTTCACTGGCAGAGAGCTGCAGGAGGCTGTCATGGCTAAAAATGTTTTCACTGGTAGAGGCATCATGGGCCAATTTTCGCTGTTTCCAGGGTGTGCCCATGGACCAGATATAAGCACCCCTTGGGCTGTATCTGGCCTCTGGCGTTTGAGTTTGACATCCCTGATCTAGTGCCTAAATAATAACCCTTCTGATTTTCAAATCTCTTAGTAATTGTTTTCATATGGAATGCTAAAAATTTCAGAGGTGAAAAATCAACATAGGAAACAAGATCTCTGAGGCTGGTCAGTGTTTCTGGCCCCTGGAGGAATCAATCAAATGCTAAAGCATCATAGTACCTCTTCATGATCAAGAGATTTGTTAAGAAAAAGCTTTCTTAACAGTTAAATAACCTTAGTTGTAGAAATCTGAGTCCCTGAGAACTTAATTTGAAGAATCTAGCTAAGGAATCTACAAAGCTAGGACAATAATGTCGTCTTCTTTTCTATTGATTCTTCTTTCTTTAATTGTTCATTTCTCTCTCTCTCTCTCTCTCTCTCTCTCTCTCTCTCTCTCTCTCTCTCTCTCTCTCTCTCTCTCTCTCTCACACACACACACACACACACACACACTACATAGAGTACTTGGTTTAATTTGTTAAATAGACAAAATTTCAGCTTGGAAGAATTGACTCTCTCTTATTCAGCGTCTCTCACACATAAAAATACTGAATAGAATTGAATGCTTTATTTGGTCAAGTGTGATTAGACACACAAGAGTTTATCTCTGGTGCAGAAATTCTCAGTGTACAAGTAAAGCAACAGAATAATGATAATTATCATCATTATAATAATACCAATAAGGGG
This sequence comes from Naja naja, assembly GCA_009733165.1. Classification (NCBI taxonomy): domain Eukaryota; kingdom Metazoa; phylum Chordata; class Lepidosauria; order Squamata; family Elapidae; genus Naja; species Naja naja. The sequence goes on along the minus strand of CM019152.1, from coordinate 23,841,289 downwards.
GGAGGTAGTAAGGAAAATAATAATAAGGATAAATAATACTACATCATTCTACATGGGTAAATACACATAGACATTAGACAAAACTGTGAAAATTGTATTCAGGAGAGTGATGGCATGAGGGAAACAAACTGTCCCTAACTCTAGTTCTTTTGGCATACAACAGGGAGAAAAAGTTTGTGTCCAGGATGAGAGGGTCTGCAAACATCTTCTCATCTGTCCTTCTGACCTGTGTAATATACAGGTCTTCTATGGAAGGCAGCTGGTGGCAATCTTTCTGCAGTTTGAACTATACATTGGAATCTCTACCTGTTCCTATATGATTTCTATACAAAACCAGACAGTTATAAAAGTACAAATTATAGACTCAATCATTCCTCTTAAAACTGTCTCAATATATTATAGTTGATACTGACTCACTTTAAAAATCACCAAAAGACTGAAAAAGCTTGTGTTTTGCAGTTAATCTCATAGTTAATCTCCTAATCTAATTAATCTAACATAGACTAGCATATAATTACCTAAAACCTGTATCTCCTAGGCATCTAATGCTTCTACTTTAATTGGCTTGAAGCCCATTTATCACAACAAAAACATCCTTCCAAGATTTTAGGTGGGGGCATTTTTAAACATCAGAGTCCTGAACCTTTAAATTGCTGATTACAGGGTAACAGTAGAAGCATCCTGGGAACAGTTGTCTCTTGTTTTTCTCTCTTCAAAGAGATAAAGTTAGAGAAATTTAGAAATATTGACACCATCTATTAAACTGTCATAACATTTCAACAGAAAGCCAGATAAACATACCTAAGATATAACTTTCCCCTGATAGTTATTTTTCTCCTTATTGATCCACATTGTTTTGACTAGAAACATTGTAGAGCAACAAAAATCCTTCATTTACTGCATCTGCTAAATTCATCTTTGAATTTAGAAAGGATCCCTGAATGAGTCTTATTTTATTTTTAACCAAAAGAAATATTGGAAAAAACAAAATTTCAAGTGTTTTTCAATGTTTATATTAGAATTTATCAGACATTATGAAATCAGCTGATTAGCTGATACAGTATGGAAAAAATGTTTCCCTGCAGAATCTTGTGTAGAGGAAATTCAGTTTGTAGAGGAAAGAAATACTGCAAGCCTATCCTTTGTTTTATCCAGACTGTAGCCCATCCAGTCTGTTATTTGTGCTTTTTTCAGGGATTTTGGTCTTGGCAAAAATTTTAAGGGTGGGTAAATGCTGAATTCATTTATCGTACTCTGTTCTGTCTGTGTGTCTCTGTCTCTCTATGTGTCTGCCTCTTTTTCTGTCTCTGCCTCTCTGTCTTTGTATCTCTCTCTCAACACACACACGCAACATTCATACCCAGTTCTACTACTGCATTTTGACTTGCTTCAATATTTCCCATTAATATTTAATCATAGTGGGAAGAGAATTCTGGATTATTTAGGGATCTGTCTGAACCATGACTACTCTTTCAATATTCCTGAGGTTTCCCTTATAATTAGCTAGTAATAAGCCTTTACTAAAACTGTAGTTTACAAATTAATGCATTTTCTTTTCTGAAGGAGAAGGAGAAAAGATACTAGGCTTTCCATTTATACACTTTCTGAGACTATGTATTATTTACAATTACCTGCCCTTTGGAATCAGCTCCCCGTGGATCTCCGTTTGGCCCCTGACCTCCGCTCCTTCCGCCGGGACCTGAAGACTTGGTTGTTTCAATGGGCCGGCCTGGAATGACGCCCCTGGGGGGGGTTGGGTTTGGGTTTTTAATTTTATTTTTTAATCGTATTCGGCTTGTTTATTTGTTTAATTCTCTTTTATTGTAAATTTTCTCTGTTTTAATGTTCGCCGCCCTGAGTCCTTAGGGAGTAGGGCGGCATACAAGTCAAATAAATAAATAAATAAATAAATAAATAAATAAATATGCCATATTATTTAGTTTAGTTTAGTTTACTTTATTGTCATTGCACCTCGTACAACGAAATCAAACACCATGTTCAGTGCACATCATGACCATGACCATGAAAATAAACACAAACACACATCCTTCACCCTCCACACATTGAATCGGAAACCCCCGACACCACACCAACACTGCACTATACAGCAGAATTTAAAAGATTAGTTAGCTGATTAGTTTATTTTATTGTCATTGCACCCCGTACAATGAAATCAAACACCATCTTCAGTGCACATCATGACCATGACCATGAAAATAAACACAAACACACATCCTTCACCCTTCACACATTGAACCGGAAACCCCTGACACCACACCAACACTGCACTATACAGCAGAATTCAAAAGAGCTACTGCCCTGGGATAGAAGCTGTTTTTCAGCCTATTTGTCCTTGATTTTATTATTCTGTACCATGATAATAGTTAAAAAAAGGGGTTCCCAGGATGAGATGGATCTTTGAGAATGTTTTGAGCTTTCTTAAGGCAGCGGGAGCTATAAAGCTCTTCCAAAGAGGGGAGAGGGCAACCAATGATCTTCTGGGCAATGACATTAATAGGAGTGGCAATGACATTGATAGGAGTGCTTTCCTCTCTGCCACTGTGCAATTGGCTAACCATACAGAGGTGCAGTATGTTAAAATGCTCTCTATGGTGCAGCGGTAGAAGGTTACCAGCAGTTTTTCATTCAGTTGTTGTTTTCTGAGAAGTTTCAGGTTGTATAATCTCTGCTGGGCTCTTTTGACCAGTGTTGCAATGTGAGCACACCAGGTCAGGTCCTCTTTGGTATCTTTTAAACAGCGATTAACAGCATATACTAATATTACTTTTGAAAAGGATACAAAAGTGTAAGTTTGCCTTTTTCTAATTGCTGGTTGTGCTTAACCTAACATGCTTTTAAAATCCTGGATTAAGAAATAAATTGAAAAGCGTTTTGCAAATGTTTTTCAGATAGTAGAATGCTATGGATCCTGCGAGTTAATTTTATAGTGTATTATGAATAATTTTTATTATAGTTCTTGTCTGATAGGAGTTAACAAATGTAACGCAATGTATGAGCAATAAGCAACATGACTTACTGATAATTTATGTCAATTTTATACATAACTTTTCCATATCTCCATATCTAGCACAATACTAATATATGCATGTTGCTTCATCCATGCACTGGAAAGGGCTGATAGACGAGGCATACTTATTGGCCATACTTATTTTCACCAGTCACTTTGTCACTTACGTGTTTCAAGAGCCTATGTTTTAACTTTCATACCATGATAAGTTATACTATTTACCCAATCCTGCAAGGACTTCATATCTTGAGCTTTTAATGAATTCTAACACATCTGTCTGTGTTATTAACCACTGCAGGACACCTTTTGATGTATTATTATTGAGCTCATAGACTAGTAATATGATTTCTTCTCCCTGTGTGAATCCTTTTAAAAATGAGTTATTCCATTGCGTCTTTTACTTACTGGTATAAATCGCTTCTAATCTCCCCTGTCTTGTGAACATAACATTCTCTTATTGCCTGCTGTTCTTTTTATGATGAAACACTCATTTATGTGTCAGCTTATAAATTGATCCAATGTCTTTATCAGAAAGCAGGAGTCAGAAGATATTAATTTCCATTAAGTATTGTAATTAATACAATGAAATTTTCAATATTACTTTATATATAAGAGATAGTTAGGACAGTGGAGGAAAATGGTACTTTCCTAGAATTAGATTACCAACATTTAGTACTTTTACTAATGAGGATGTTAGGAAAAGTAGGATGAGAGTTATGAGCATTTTTGAACCCAGGTCCATTCACTGAAACTGGATTTTCTAAAATCAGCCGACCAGAATTAGCTACTAATGGATACTGCTGGGTCGAAAGAGGTGTTTAATTGCTTATTCCATTATCTGATTAAATGATGTTTAAATATTTTTTCTGCCTTTAGCAAGAAGCATTTCATTGTTGATGAAACCATTTCCTTCATATCCATTTAAACACAAAGAGCTTTCTCTAAAGCTTTTTAATGTTTTTAAGTAAATGTGAAATTTTCAAAGACAATCACACTGAGTTTCAAGAAAAGTTGAAAACTTTAATTTCTTTGAGCTGTGATTTTGGATAAAAAGATGCCAGCAGCAAATCAGGACTGTCAAGCAGGCAAAATATAAACTTCACATATCATTTTTGAGCAATTAATATGATTACTCTGATAAGAAAATGTTACGATTAAGCATAACATTATGTCTGAATGTTCTCATTTCTTTTTTGCATCTAATTCTTTGTTTTCCTGTTTATAATAGTCACAGAAATGTTAGGTTTCTGCTGGTGCAAAGATATTTATAGGAATAGTTTAATTGTTAAATTAGTATGGCCTTGTGCTGCCCCTGTGCAAAGATGTTTAGAAATATGTCTAACCAACTGATTTTATCTCTGGTTCATCAGCAGGTTAGATATAAATGAAGTTGCTCTTTTAGGGAAATCCCATTCTTCTATCCATAACATTAGTCATTAGATGGTTCTAGCATGTTTAATGCTCTAACATTACCAGGCTGGCAAGCCAGAATTGACAATAGGAAAATATTTCTATTTTTCCTAATTCTCCTAGATGTTTCTCCACCTCCATTTTCTTTCTGAATGATTTCTCCATCTATTTCAAGTTTTTATTGTATACATTGAAACACAGAGATACGTACAGTTGTCATCTCAAATGATACTGATAGCTGTACACAGCCCAGAATTTTCGATTTGGGCATGATGCAAATTTTGTGAATACAGGCTTACATATTGAGTGTTTCATACTGACTATGCTAATCAGAAATACAGGATAGTAATATCCCAGAGAAGTAAATGCACTTGAGGGGAAAAAATCAAATTGAATGATTTTTACACATTTTTTATCAGACATATTGATTCTTACATATGTATTGTTAACAACTGGGATAAAGATGGGGAAGTGTTTTTGATGGCGTTGGCTGAAACATTCTGTGTCTCATGGAAAATTCAGTTTATATACTTTTCTTACCACCTGCAATAAATTGTATGGCATTTAATCGCTCTCCCCAGTTTATAGAAACCAACTGTATCACTCTGTGTGTGTGTGTTGAATTCGACATTCCATTTTGAAGCAGGCATCAATATATTGAAAGAGAACTACAAAAGAGAACTACATATTCAGCAAAATATGATGCAAGGGATTTCTCTACAAAAAATATCCCATTGGCTTCAGTTTGGTTTACTACAAGATTTAGTTTGTTTTATTCTAAGTTATAGATTTTAGCTGAGAATGTTCTTCAAAATACATAGAATATTTGCATGGAGTGGCATTTCCAGGTACTTGGAAAAATAAAAATAGTAAAGTTAGTCCTGTGTGTGGATTGTATTTAATGTAAGCTTTCAATTTTTAAAATATTACTGGTAGAAATAATTGACTGATGACATAGTTTTGTAACTGTAATTTGTATAAAATAGTTACTTATTTTTTATTTATTTTATTTATTTATTTATTATGTCAAGCAATTATAAGATAACAGGTATAAGTATAAACATAGTTATGAATACATAAAATGGATACATATAAGAAAAATAAAACAAAAAAATAAAAGAAACAATAGGACAGGAATGGTAGGCACATTGGTGCGCTTATGTACACCCCCTACAGACCTCTTAGGAAAGGGGTGAGGTCAATAGTAGACAGTCTAAGGTTAAAGTTTTGGGGGTTTGGGGAAGAAACCACAGAGTCAGGTAGAGTAATCCAGACATTGACCACTCTGTTGCTGAAGTCGTATTTCCTGCAATCAAGATTGGTGCGGTTAACCTTGAGTTTGTATCTATTGTATGCTCTTGTATTGTTATGGTTGAAGCTGAAGTATTCATTGATAGATAGTACATTGCAATGTATAATTTTATATACTATACTTAGATCAGACCGAAAGCGTCGTAGTTCTAGGTTGTCTAGGTCTAGAATTTCAAGTCTGGTGGCATAAGGTATTCTGCAACGAGTAGAGGAGTGGAGAACTCTTCTTTTGAAAAATTTCTGGACTTTCTCAATTGTATTAATATCAGATACACAATGCGGGTTCCAGACTGATGAGCTGTATTGAAGTATTGGTCTAGCAAATGTTTTGTATGCTCTAGTTAGTAGTGTGATATTACCAGAGAAAAAGCTACATAGGATTAGGTCAACAACTCTTAATGCCTTTTTTGCTATGCAGTTACAGTGGGCTCTAGCACTCAGATCATTAGTGATGAGTACTCCAAGGTCCTTGACAGAGTTTGGATCATCAGCAAGGTCTTGACTATTCAGCTTGTATTTTATTTTCTGATTTTTTTTTTGCCCATATGTAAGACAGAGCATTTATTTGTTGAAATTTGAAGTTGCCATTTGTTTGACCATTCTGATACATAGTTGAGGTGTTTTTGAAGGGTAGCGGTATTGTCAGTGGTGTTGAATAGCTTTACATCATCAGAGAAGAGAACACAGTTGCTCTTAATATGATCACAGAGGTCATTTATGTAGAGTAGTCCTAGAACACTGCTGTATTTAGTAAGAGGAGAAATTCAGATATTTTATTTACAAGGCTTCTTGCATTATCACATCTTATTACAAATAATCTCAAAACAGTTTGCAAAAAACATAAAAAATACTTCATAAAAGCAATGAACATATAAGCATCAAGTCATTTAGCAAGTTGCATTATCTGATATTGTCTCAATTAAAAGAACCACAACAGTATATCAGTGAGGCATTCAAACCAGCACAATAAATAGCAGTAGTTTGTCAAATAAAACTTCTTTATGTTTCATTTTTCTTCTGATATTTCTTTTCATGTAGTGATTTTGACAGTATAGACAGGGGTGGGATTGACCGGTGTAACTACCGGTTTGGTGATTTTACATTTTGCATTGTGAACAATAGCAGTATTTGCACAATAAGCAACAATAATGCAGGTATATGAATTATTAAAATAGTGTCACAGATATAGTTGCTTCAAACAATGCTCTTCTAATGAACTTAATGGTATGAATCCCAAAATGTTATAGAGAGATAAGTTTGTTCTTTTTCTCTTTTGCTTACAAATATGTATACTTTGAATTGTTCCCTTCCCAAAACTGCTCTGTAGCTCTTCCTTGCTGCTGATCCTGCCAATCATTATTTCCACCCTCCCACCAGCAAATACTTCCTTCCTTCCACAGATAGAAACATCTGCCTCCTTTGTTTGCATTACCTAATCAGTACTCCTTAAGCTCTTGCATTCTTGGGTTGCTGCTCCTATTATTTTTAACTTTTTTGCCTCTGAACAAATCATTATCAAGGGGATAGTCTTCTGTTCCATCCCTTGTATCTCTTTCTATTCTCACACGATATCTTTACTTTACCTTTCCTTTACAGGAAGCACTGATGCACTGGAGAGTGCTCAACTGTTAATATAAAATGGCTGCAATACTTCCTACAATCCATTGTTCTATATCATCTTGTATAAGCCAAAATTATTTTTGATAGCATTAAATTGCCATTAAAATAATAGAGAATATAATGGCAGGATCAACACTGAGGTGTCACAGCTGTATGGTATGTCCAGTGTGTCTATGGAGATTCTCAGTCATCCAGGTCATGGTAGTCCCTTTTTCAAGAGGCAACTGGACTTTTATTTTTCTTTGAAGACATTTTCTTCTCATCCAAGAAGCTTCTTCAGCTTCCTGAAGCTCTTCTGAAGAAGCTTCTAGGATGAGAAGTGAAACATCTTCAAAGAAAAATAAGAAAATCCTCTTGAAAAAGCATCTTTGGGATATATCCAGTGTGGTTGTTGGTTGCATTGCTCATCCCATGAGATTACCAGGGTTATCTGATAGACCTTTAAGGCAACTGGTGTTATCTGGGTACCAGGGAATATGTTGTGAAGTGCTAATTATATTTTATATAAATATGATTCAGCTCCATGGTTTAATTAATAATTTGATGTTTCTTTGGGACATTTTTAATGAAGGGATGATATTGGTTGGAGAGCACATATTATGTTTATTAAAAATCCATGTTGGGGTGAAATGGTCTTGTGGAATATATACAGGACACCAACCTTATTTGACCTTGATTGCTTATTTTTAATGCAATCAAAAATAACGTTTCCTGTACACATTAAGCAAAAGACAAAGAATTAGTGATACTGAATATGATTTATCTTCCCATTTGCAATGCTTAATGGTTTCATAAATTGCCATTGGTATGGGATAATTTGTATCAACATCAATTCACATCAATTTTGAGAAAAGCCAGAGTACTGTCATTTAGCAAATTAATAATCTAAAATTCACAGACACACATATTAATCATGGACTTGTTATGAGGACAATGACTTACTAGCATGCATGGAGGATAAAGTAATTACTAATTACTTCAGTGCTGCAGTTATAAAATGGTTATCTACACGGCAACAATAAGTGCAGCTTCTATGGAACCCTGTGTTTGTTTAGCTGATAACATTCAGTGAAAGATCAGTCTTCATTAGAGTTTCCAGAGATCTCCCTCTGGTTTGTGAGAAGAAAAGAAAAGAAGCTTCACTACTTTTAAAATAAAGCATCCTCAAACATGTTTTTCTGCTTCTTTTGATGAAACTGTGACTCATCCATTTTGGGGAGGATTGAATTCATTTCATTTTTATCACATGTTGAATCATAGAATGCTATGGACTACAATGGTAAAAGCTTTCAAGCTACAGTTTGTCAAATGTGTTGACACTGTGTTTCTTTTTACTTCAACTTTAACATGTTTATTAATGAAAACAAAGATAAGCATTGCTCAAAAATAAAATAACAAAAACAAACAAATAAATAAACAAGCTCTTTGTCACTTACATCAACTAATATTTGGGAAGATTATTTTGCCACCTGATGTGCTCAAGCAGAGAATTCCCAGGCAGATTTGGTACTGGATGTGACCTCTCTTCCCAATTAGGCCATGGTTCTGAAACAGAATTAAACAGTTCAAACCAATGTGCAGTTTCTGGTTTTTTTTTTAATTTTATTTTTTAAAATAAATAACTATTTTAGTAGAAAAAATGATTTTTTAAACAGATAGAGCCATATAAACTGATCTTTAGTTTGACATAGAACAGCATTCATAGACCTACATTTGTAATTTCAAGCACTGTTTCATTAGTTGGGATGTTTGTGCACAACCTTATCAAATAATCATTTGGGGAATAACACAACTGGAAGGGAACTTGATGTCTTCTAATCCAAGCAGGAGATCTTAACTCTGCTTAAAAACTTCCAGGGATGGAGCATCCACAACTTCTAAAGGCAAGCCTGTCTGTGCTGGTTAAACAGTATATGGTTAGTTGGGAATTGAGAGCTGTCCCCTTAAGGGAATACTTCATGGGAAATGTAGTTAATGCCTCATGGGAGATGTAGTTCATGTCATGTGGTCACATCTGTAATCCTGATTGGTCACTGAATTGACCTCTAGTTGGGTTGGTAAAAGCCTTTGTTCATTCTTGCCTGGACCCAGCATCGTGTTGGGGCTTATTTTGCTGTATCATTATGGGATGAAGATAACCATATTTTCACACTATGAAGACGACTATACAAAGATTGGACATTAGATGAATCTCAACATAAGTTATACCTTGAGGATATCTATTACAATCCAATAAATGAACTTTGTATGGAAGCATTTGTAGTGTTTTACTCCTTATCTCAAGTATTTTGAGAAGATAATTCTTGCTTGGAACAAGACACTGTCCATTGGTTAATTGTTCTCACAGTCAGAAAATTTGTCCTTAGTCCTAGGTTGGATCTCTCTTTGCTTCTTGTATTGCTTTCTGCTGCTTTGGAAAATAGGTTGACCCCTTCTTATTTGTGGCAGCCTTTCAAATATAGGAACATTGCTATCATGTTACCCCTAGCCCTTCTTTTCAGTAGACTAGACTCAATTCCTGCAATTGTTCTTCATATGTTTTAATCTCCAGTCCCTGATCAACTTTGTTGCTATTTTTTCCAGAGTCTCAACATCTTTTTTATATTGTGGTAATCAAAACTGAATGTAGTATTCTAAGTATAGTCTTATCAAGACATTATAAAGCTATAATAACACTTCATGTGATCTTGATTCCATTCCTCTGTTAATACAGCCAAGGATTGCATTGGCTTTTTTGCTGGCTACGGCACATTGCTGGCTCATATAGGGTTGCACTTAATAGTACTGGTCAAGATATGATTGACACAATTGAGATTTGTTTTTAAGGCTTTACTTGTTCATATAGATTAAGAACCTGTCATAACTATTAAAAACTTACATGTGTGGACAAATTCAAACGATTTCATAGATACCGACCCTGATGCATGCTTATTTTTTTGCAGTATAGCTTCAAAAAATAAATCAAAGCAGCCACCTACGGATCTGTAACTGAGCAGACATATATAAATAGCATGTTCTCATATTGGCATCATTGAGCATCTGAGATCATGTAAATAATGCTCAAGTCTACTCAGTGCCATATTTTTCTTACTGTCAATCACTATTGTAAAAGGTGCCATCAGGGGCCTTTTTGTTCCATGATGTGCTTTTGTAACATTGTATGTTCGAAGTGTTTAATTTACTCCCTGGGATGTAACCTTCTGAAACCTTCAATACAGAAATGTTTCCATTATTTTATTTGCACACTCTGCATTGCTTTGAAGGAGTCCTGCAGTTTTGAGTTCAGCTCCAATTTGAATAAAAGCCATTATACTGCAGATGAATGCTTTTCAAATCCAGTGTCTATTCACTCTGTCAACCTACTTCCCCCAATCTTAACTTCAACAGATGTTATTTTTTGTCCAATTGGGTGATAATCAAAAAAGTGTTAATTTTTTTCCAGAGCATTTTTAAATTCTTTCTTTTTTTGGATGTGTGTGTGTAGGGTTTGGCCTAAATGGTGGATAATAAACTGCATTTTCATGTGGTACAGAAGAAAACGTGAAGCTATTTATAAGCATTCTGTTATATTTTTTCCATTGTTATTTGGCTTGCTTGTCACAGTATTTAGATGTATTATATTTCCTGCTTGTATATGTAAGTCTATTAGGCCTTTCTGAATTAAGTTTATGAATGTGATTTTTCAGTGTTTTTATACTGTATTGTCTGATAAGAATTTCTTATCAAATGATTCTGCATGTTTCAATATTAATTTTAACTGATAACATTAATTATGCATTATACTTCCCGCTATTTACTATTTTTCCAACTTCTATAAACTATTTGGGATGCAATGTTTTGTGAAAAAGAAAGAATGAATAAATTGATTAAAAGATTGACTGACCTAGTAATGGATCTAGGGACTGAATCAAGTAAGCGCCTCAAGTTACTGCTAGACTGAAGAAAAAAACAGATTTTATAAAAAGTTACAGTGTTAATCCAGTAATTTCAATAGAAGAATTTAAAAAAAAATCCTCTTCCCTATGAATCATCTTCAGAATGTTTCTCACTTTATATAATGCTTCTATTTTATAGGCAAAAGACTGCAATTAATGTGTAAAGTACTTAAAATTAATCTCTATAGTTCTGTATCTTTAAAAAGAAAGTATAGTGTATGGAGAGAGAGAGAAAAAGAGATGTGGTTAGATTAAAGGCTTTGGGGCTAGATTATGGTGTGGCTAGATTAAAGGGTTTGGGGCATCTAACTGTTGATTATGCCATATAGGAAAGGAAAAGCCAAAACTGTAAATATAGAATTATAGTATGAACATGGAATATAAGGAGCATGAACACAGGGTAACTGGGATTGTTTGTTCTGATTCCCAGGAAGAAAGGCAATCCAGAGGAATCAGAAACAGCTGAATTCAGATAGCTTATGTGAAAGAGGGAGAAGACAAGCCCTCCCTAACAGCTCTCCAAGTATAGGCATCTATAGATAGCAGAGTGGTTTAGTTTGTGTTAATTATTTTATAATTTGAACTTTGTTTTTGCTAGTTCAGGATCGTTAAGCCTTGTCTATCTCTAAAGTCATTCAAAGAAATGCTGAGCCCAGATTGTTTCAAAGTAAAAGTCTTTTATTCTTAACAAGCAGAACAATCAATAAAGTATTTATATAAAATTATTTACAGAGTCCTTTTGTTTCTTCCAGGTTATTCTTTTCTTCTTATAAATATTTCATGTGAACCTCTAGTAAACTATACCTTTCTCAACAAATGGACTTAAAGATTTTCTTTTTTTGACACTCAAGCTGAGGCAGGTCTGACATATCAGCAAACTGAGCTGAATTGGGATGGGACAGTCTCTGTGAAAAGATTGCATTGTTTATTACCCAGGTCATTAAAATCAAAGAAATAGTTTTTATATTTTTATAGTTTGAAAGAGTCTAAAAAGAGCAGTACTTGTAAAAGTACACATTTAATGAACAAACACTTTGGACTGGAAACTGGAATGCCAAAGTTGGAATGACAAAAGAAGAAAAGGTAGCTGGATGTATGGCTTAGAAAACTAAAATGCATTTATTATTTTTGAAAATAACTCTAGGAAGTGAATATATGTAATAATACTCTTGCCTTCTTTTATTTTTCCCACAACAACAACTCTGTGAGGTAAGTTGGGTTCAGACAGAATTATTAGCCCAATATCTCCCAAATAGCTTACACACCTAAGAACTCACAGGCTCCTGGTTTCTAGTCTTGTGCCTTAACCACTAAACCAAACTAGCTTTTTTCTTCTGTATCATGAATCTTTGATCCAAAACAATATCAGGACTTTTTTTATCAGCTAAATCAGAAATGTTTAATCTTGTTTGGGTGTTCAGGCCTGTTCATGTCATGAGATGAATTTCCAAAAGTGACTTGCCTGGATAAAGGAGGAGAAAGATATTATTAATTAATTGTATTTTAATTGTAATTGTATTTATATATAATGCATTTAATATTAGAGTTATACAAAGAAAGACCATCTGATTAAGTTCAGAGCCCTAAATCAAAGTTCTAAATCCAATATGGACTCTTCCATTCTCACATGAGAGAAATACAAATAACTGTGATATGGGAGAGGCAAGGCTTCAGCAGATTTTTAATCAATGTTCCTATAATATAATTTTCTTCTTGCTGTTGTTTCCAACCTTATAATAACATTAGATTGAAAAAGACATTTGTGGAATAAAGGGTAAAATTAATGATCTATTATGAGTTGTGTGAATGCTTATATGACTGAAGTAATAGATGTTGACCTAATGATAAATCTGATGGTAGATATTTTGTTAATATATTAAGCTATTTCTTTCCACAACATTTGAAATATATGCATAAAGATCTTTACATGCCAGCCATGTCACTATCATTTCATTTATGATGCTCCTAAGAGGCAGGTTCATACTTTCCTTTTGGTCTTCTGAAATGAAATTCTGTTTTAAATTAACCGATACCATAACAGTATATAGAATTTAACTGAATTCAATTCATAGAGGTTTGGGGTTCCTAAAAAGTACTTTTAAAAAAAAAATTATATGCCGCCCTTCTCCGAAGACTCAGGGTGGCTTACAATTTTTGGGATACAACCCAATGCGCTCAGCAATAGCCTTCATTCCATTGTATATGCCTGCTTATTACTAAGCGGCATTTTTACAAAGTCAGCTTATTGCCCCCAACAATCTTGGGTCCTCAATTTACCTACTCCGAGAGGATGGAAGGCTGAGTCAACCTTGAGCCTGGTGGGATTCGAGCCTGCACTAATTGCAGGCAGCTGGAACTTAAGTGCTAGGCATTTAACAGCCTGCACCACCAAGGCTCTTCTGGATCTGTTGAAAATAATTTCCATAGTATTGAAAAATATGGATTGTAGCTTTTCAACAAAGCTAGACATTAATTAATATTTATTAATTTATATGAACTCTCTCAGATCTACAACTGCTAAAATCTTTTATTAAGCAATGTACAAGAATTGTATTACTAAACTAAAGTACAATCCAGCAATGAATTTTCCAGCACAAGTAATAGAAGTTGTATAATACCAGCTAGGTCCTGTCAGCATCATTGAAGTCAGCCTTTTGGAACATAAGGATGACTGCATTTCCCATGCTTCACTTGACAAAATACATTTTGCATTTAATTTGAAACTCTGTTCCAGTAATATAAAAGGCCCTCAGTATTACATTAGTGAGCAAATAGTGAGCATCAAGTTCAATAAAATGGATTTTTGTCTGCTTTATAAATAAAAGAAAGTAGATAATGTGCCATTTACAACTTTTGTTATGTGAATAGAAAATCTAATCTGGCAAGTATCTGGAATGAAATGGAAAATATCTAGGACTTTCTATTACTCTAATAGATCTATTTGTATATTTTCACTATCAGTTTGTATTTGATACAAATATTCTTAAATATTCTTTTATTTGTACAATGTTCTGGGAAGGAAAGACATGATATATACATGCATAATCCTGTTGATTAAATTACATGTATATTAGGTTTGCTGAATTTTTATCAGCAAGTTTGTTCTTTTGCTGCCTCATCCGATAGCTTGACAAAGAAGGAAAGGCTTTGGAACAGTTCACCCCACCTTCTTTTGCTCCACTCCACTACCTACTTAAAATGATTATTGATTAAATTTTAAATAGCTTTTGTAGTTACATATGCACATGAAGTATATCCAAAAAAGATTGCATTAGCTTTTTTGGCTGCTGCCACATACTGGTTGTTTAAACAGAGGCATATAATCAAAATCATGTGAAATATTAATACCACTTTATAAATCGTTAGTAATACCACACTCCAGGTTTTTAAGAAAAGACAGGACAACCACTTATCTGAAATGGTATAGGGCAGTGATGGATAACCTTTTCGTCATCGCATGCTGAAAGTGTGTGCACGCATGCGTGCCTGCACCCATAATGCAATTTGTGCACAGCTCTCCGCCCCCTGCACAAGCACGCATGACCCCCCATAAACTGTGCACCTCTGCACATGCACACGCGACTCCCCCACATGCCACACACCTCTGCGCATGCACACATGTCTCCCGCGGCCCCCCGCCCCCCACGTATGCGCAGCAGATACTCGCCAATCAGCTGGCTGGTGGGAGGCCATGTGCATGTACAGTGGACATGTTCTGGGTGACAGCTTGCGTGTCGGCAGAAATGGCTCTGCGTGCCACTTCTGGCACGCGTGCCATAGGTTCACCATCACAGGTATAGGGTCTTCTGCTTGAGCAGGGGGTTGGACTAGAAGGCCTCCAAGGTCCCTTCCAGCTCTGTTCTAATTGATTGATTAAAATCTATTATAGTGTCCTGGGAGGATGAACTGCTTTCATATTACTATGTCCTTGTTTTGAGTCCTGATGTCAAATTTAAATCTATTAATTATTTTATGCAGTTTGTCCTGTTTATTCTATATAGCATATAGAGCAGTGTTTGTCAACCATGGCAATTTTAAGATGTATTCCCATTCCTGAGCAAGCATGAGGAGCACTGATCTAGAGGTACATTGTTAGCAGATGACCCCATATATCACATTAGATAAAATATATATTAATTTTTGTGTGTGTGTATTTGCTTGGATCTTTAAACATTCTGATAGTGTGGATGTGGTGGCAAACTAGACAGCTGGGTTTGTTACATGGGATTTGGTTCCCATGTTAGCAATTATTATCTTATTGTTTCTTGCTGCTTGTGAGACTGCTTCAGGATTTATGGTTGTCTATCATCTTTCAAGCAGTGGTGCTTAGTTGCTTTGTTTCTGTAGCCTGTCTTTTCTCAATTGAAGCAAATTTTATTTTATCTCAGCCATCTACTGAAAGAAGATTTTGAGCTGTTTCTAGGATAACTATGGTGTGGTTCAGAGGTGGTATTCAGCAGGTTCTGGCCAGTTCTGGGGAACCAGTAGTGGAAATTTTGAGTAGTTTGGAGAACCGTCAAATACCACCTCTGACTGGAGATTTTGCAGTATCCTTCCCCTGCCACGCCCACCAAGCCACACCCACAGAATTGGTAGTAAAAAATTTTGAATGCCACCACTGGTGTGGTTATATCATTGGCCGAAGAAATGACTATTTTCTGGAAGTGAGCCTTCATATTTCAGCCCATTATAAATGCATGCACACACACACACACACACACACACACAAACACACACACAGCTAAACTGTTTAGTGTTTTGTTGATCTATAATTTATAACAGTATTGTCAAGACACAAGCATTTTCAGCATAAAGTTTTCAACTGACAATAAACATGTGAAAAATTGATGTTCTCACTCTGTCCACTTACAACCAATACTTTCCAAATAACCCAATAACTGATATTTTCATGATCAAAATGAATTATTGCTATACATTGAAAGTAGTGTTCCTAGGCAAACTAGCTAAGAAAAAGTTACTTTAATGGTATAGATTGGATTCTGATGAAATTAATAATATGTTGACTAAGGAACAGTTTAAAACAGAATTAAAATCTCATTATAGGTATTAATAAATGCACAAAAGTCACTTCAAATTTATTATAAAGTAAGTTATAGTGATTGAATTGCAAGTTTGCCTGCCATGTTTCTGCTCAATGTAGATTGACCTGTAGGAATTCTACATTTTTATTCAAAATTAGATGTTCAGTTCACAACAACCATGTAGCTTGCCTGAATCCAGAAAGAGAACACTTGGCTGCTGGATGTATGCCAAAGTATTTTTTTTAACTTTGTTAAATTTAGAATCCCAATCTGTTGACTGAAAACCAATCTAGCAAAATTCATAATAGTGGAATCTTATTAAATTTATAGTTCTATTAGATTACAAGACATGATTTTTACTTTTTGGAGTAATACGAATGGCAGTATTCCTTCAAAATGTGGGCTACAAAGTAAAAAGTGAAGAAAATTGAAATGATATTGAGTCACACATTTTACCACAAAGTAAGAGAAAACACATTGGACAAGCACTGCTGATGAGCATAATGGTGACCTGCCATAAAGCCACTTTTAGTTGCCCTGAGTATTGGAAGAGTCAGGATATATTATAATGATAGATCAATTGTCCATGGGACAGAAATACCTTTTTCACTTTCAGAAAAATGGATGCATGTTTAATGTAGATTTTTAATAATTTAAACTTCATTGGCAAAGCTTTAAATATTAAATACTTATTTTGGGGGAGAGAGAGGGGGAGAGAGGGAGGGAGGGGGAGAGAGAGAGAGAAAGAAAGAAAGAAACAGACAGACAGACAGACACAGAGAAAGAAAACTTTAGGTTTCTTATCACATAAACATTTCTAGTTAAATAATGTTAGGAGTTGAAAGACAATTCAGAATGAAATGGCTAGCAGTATTTGGCATTTTAATTAAATAAATGAGTGCATATAATGTGTATTAATAGATATCATTACTACTTTTTATTGGTTTTGATGGAGGGCAGAAATGGGAAATCCTATCGTTTTTAGAGATAGATCATGAATAAATGATTTCCATGATTTGGTTAGTATTGTCTACTTAAATCAATTCTGTTTTTTTCTAAAATAATATTTATAGTTTCTAAAAGTACTACAATTAAAAATAGTTTTATAGAGAAATTATTCCTGTGTTTTTTCATATTTAAAACTATTGTTCTTGGCATCTTACAAAAAATAGTACTGACTGAAGTATATTACAATCATCTAACAGGCTACTTTTGAATATTTGCACACTTCTCAATAAACATGTAGGCATATATTAGATCTTGCCACAACAAACCCAGAAAGATCTAATATAGTCATAATTTTATTCCTATAAATACCAATCAGATAGCTATCAAAATTGACAAGTAGAGCACAAGTTCATATTGTCTCCTGTCTGCTTTTTGGCAAAATCAATTGGTACTCCCTCCAGTACAGAGTTAGAATATATGATTGTCATAACAAGGAAAAAATGGCATTTAAATTCCATTGCTGTATGTGATGCTTCTTTTAAAATCCATTTAATTTGTCATCTACTGAAATATCTAGTGGAATTGAGTTCCACAATTTATGATAACGCAATCAATTCATTTATCGGTTTGGCCACCAGTCATAACTAATAAGATAAAAGCTACATAAAAGTGGCCAAGCATTAATAAAATACATTTAAATGGACAAAAATCAGTAAGAACATTAAAACACTCTCTCCATTTAGCAGCAGCCTGTGCAAGGCTTGCAAATCTCCATAATAGTGTCTCCTTGTCTAAATTTATTACATTTTTAATTTTTTTGTGAATCAGGCCACAATGATTTTCTGCCAAGAAGGGCTCCAAAAAAATTCCATGTGCTCAAGAGAAATAGGAAAGTATGATAAATAATGTGAAAAATTTATTATAATTTCCATAGCACTTATTCTGTGGGATATTCAAAAACTGAAGCTATCTAACTGCTAATACCATTTGCTAGAATTGTAGTCTTGTAAGTGTCTGTGGGATGAAGACACATAGGGGTGTCAAACTCAATTTTATTGAGAGCTTGTGTTGAAGGGATGGGGATGGGGTTGGAGGAGTGGGAATGGTCATGGTGGGCATGGCCATAGTGGGCATGACACAGGAGTCATATCAGGGACACCTGTGGTGCCAAGTGCTAAGGCAGGACTTCCCTTAGATCGTCCCCCACTCTCATTATTATCTCCTTTTTTCTGTGATGACCTGGGGCGTGGCACAAAGGCAATACAGTCAAATAATAAGTAGGAGTCCTCTTATTAGCTACAACTTTGCCCCCAATGTCCTGGTTACCTTCTGGTCTGGAGAAAAACTCCCCCCAGAACAGCCTTTGGCTGCAGAGATTCAAGTCCAAAATGTTGTCAACAAAAACTTTAACTATAAGTCCAATCAAGGCAAGATGAGGTAATTAATCCGGCAGGACAAGAGAAGGAATTCCAGACGTGAAAGAATGGCAATGAATCAACTTAGTTGGGAGGATGCCAGGAACAGATAACCAAAATCAACACAAGATAAACTCATGTTTGTTCCCAGAAGACACCGCACTCAGCTTTCATCTCTTTTAAACTCTCTTCCCAGGTGTGCCTAATGAAGGGAATCAGGGCCCTTTCCTCCCCTGTAAGCCATGCAACCAATGTTGCTCTCTTTTCCATTCCTCCCTGCGTGCACTAGGATGAAGAGAGGTTGGGCCTGGGTTCTTCCTCTGAACTCCCTCTCCCTTGTTCTACCTCTCCCCTCCTCTTCCCAGCCAGGCTTTGCCCTTCCCCAGTTTCCTCCACAGCCAACAGAGCCAACACTCCCACTCCCTGTCACATGTTTGTCTTCCTCCTCAGATTCAGACTCAGACAGGCAGACTCATCTGCAATGTGGCAGAATGGGGGCAGTATGGAAAAATACTACAAAATAATACTATAATCAGCAGAAGTTGTTTGGTGGGTTACACGGACCCGTTTGATTGGGACCCATGGGGTACGTAAAAGGTGACACCTTATAGTGTAATTGTATACACATTGCCAATATCTGGTCCCTTCATGCTCGCAAGGGGGGAGATTATGGGAGAAACAATTTGGAAGTTTGGTAGTACTATAGATAAAATGTTTACCCAAGGGTAAAGTCACAAAATATTCAGCAAACAAAGGGGAAGGCTTAGTGGCATTCCCCCCTTTGCTGAATGGAGTTGTCGGGCTCTGGGTCTTGAAGTCAGTCCCCCCTTTTCTTAATGGAGTTGCCAGGGTCTGGGTTTCAATTTTCATTGAACCAGGGTAGTCCTGCATGCCTCCTGCATCCTGCCTGTCAAGGAGATCTTGGTACCAGTCCTGAACTTCATCATCATTGGGGGGTAGCTCCTTATCCCTTCCAATCTTTTCAGCAATTAACATCTTATATAAGTACAAGGAGTTAATAACAACACTAATCACTAGCAGTATTGTCACTCTTCAAATGGATGGCATAAGGCCCTTTCTAATATATCCTCTCTCTCATCAGTGGATTGGGTTCCATGTTACCTACAACTTGTACAATACAGGTCTTTACGATTTGTGGGTGTGTGACCGCAGCCTCCATGGCACAGTCCTGTCATTGCCTGTGGGACGGGTGTTAGCTTCCGGGGTAACACCTCCAGGGGTTTCTTCCTCTTCCTCTCCCATTCGTAGAGGGACAGCCTCTGGAGTATCACCAGAAAGGGAGAGTCTCCTATTGGTCCTTTTAAAGGTCAGCTTTAATGGTTGAGCTGGGTTACTTTGCACCTTCCACCAGGTGGGGGCAGCCAACTTAACCCAAGACCAATGTATCCAAGGTTTGATTTCAGTAACCTTAACAGCAAGGGGAGAACACATGACAACAGTATGCGGCCCTTTCCACTTTGGGCTCAAAACCTCCCTTTTCCAGTCCTTTACCCAAACCTCCTGTCCTGGATGTAAATTATGAGTGGAAGTGACTAAAACCTGAGGTCTATAAGTCAATACATACTGCTGCAGTCTCTGGACCATGGTATTGAGGGCTTGTAGTTGTTTTATTTTGACCGTATCTGCCACCTGCCTGGTATTCTGGACATTAAGTCGGAGCAAATTAGGGACCCTGCCATATAACAATTCAAAAGGTGATATCAGCAGCCCTTTTTGAGGACCACACCTTACTGCAACCAGGGCCATGCTTAAAGCATCTGGCCATTTGAGTTGGGTTTCCTGACATATTTTTGCTAATTTTTCTTTAATGGTCCTATTTACTCTTTCTACCCACCCCCCTGATGGGGCGTGGAAGCTACAATGGAGCTTCCATGTTATCCCTTACATAGCAGCCAGCTTCTGGGTGGCTTTATGAATGAATTCGGGACCATTGTCTGAAGAGATTCTTGATGGTAGTCCATACCGGGGAATTATGACTTGGAGCAATGCTTTCCCGACCTCAGTTGCCTTCTTTGTCCTTGTTGGTATGCACTCAGTCCATCCAGTGTAGGTGCATATTATGACCAGCAGTGCTCTATATGGGCCTGATCGTGGCATGTCTGTAAAATCAATCATCAATGAATCAAATGGGTAATTTCTTCTAGGTTGATGCCCCGGAGGTGGTTGTGGTCCTTGTCTTGGGTTATTTGCTGCACAAATTTCACATCTAGCACAGATATTTGCTGCAATGCTGTGTATTTTGTTAATGTAGAGCTCTCTTTGCAAAGCGTTAGCTAATGCAGTCTTTCCCAGGTGCAGTTGTCTATGAAGCTGTTGTACTGCATCCCATGCCATGTGTCCTGGAATGAAAACTCGTTGATACGGCAGGATCCACCAACCACCTTCCTGTCTTGCCTCAAACGCCTCTGCTTGCTTTAGGTCCTCCTGGGATTAGGTTGGTTTAGCTTGTTCTTCTGGGACCCACACAGTTAGACAGTTTGCCTGTACACTGTCCTCTGCGCTGCCAGTCGAGTCTGCCTTATTATTTCCTTGCTGGATGTCTGATATCCCTTTCTGATGTCCTCTACAGTGCATCACAGCTACTTTCCTGGGTGCCCATACACTGTCTAATAAACTCAATATCTGGGGTCCATATTTAATGTTCTTTCCTCCTGCCGTTATAAGGCCTCTTTCCTTACACAATGCACCATGGACTTGTATTGTCAGAAAGGCATATCTACAATCTGTATATATGTTGACACATTTTCCTTTTGCAAGTTCTAGAGCTCTAGTTAATGCATGCAATTCAGCCAGCTGGGCACTTGTGCCTTGGGGGAGAGGTTCAGCTTCCCACACATCCTCCAAAGTTACTACAGAATATCCTGCCTTTCGAACTCCAGCTTGTACAAAACTGGCACCATCTATGTATAGTGTAAAATGTGGGTCAGAGATGGGTACATCAGTCATATCCGGGCCGCTGGCGTATGTTTTCTCAATAGTCTGAATACAGCTATGTGTGGTTTCCAGGTCTGGTTCAGGCAACAGGGTAGCTGGATTCAGCATGTTTGACTGTATTAATGTAATCATTGGATTATGTGTTATCAAGCCTTGGTATTTTAGCATTCGTGGGTTGGTCAGACATAGATGTCCTTTTGTTTCTAAGACGGCTTTGAGGGCATGTGGAGTATGGATTTCTAGTTCCTGGCCAAAAGTCAACTTGTTAGCTTCCTGCGTTAACACAGTGGTTCCTGCGACAGCTTTAAGACACGCAGGCCAACCCCTTTCTACGTTATCCAGCTGTTTATACAGATAAGCAACAGGATGATGCCATGTTCCCATCTTCTGGGTGAGAACACCAACTGCCACATTTTGCTTGGTATCTACAAACAGCTGAAATGGTTTCTCCAAATCCGGTAGACCCAAACTAGGAGCTTGTAATAGAGCCTCTTTGAGAGCTTTAAAACTGTTCCTTTCCTGCTTTTCCCATCGCAAGGGTTCTTTGTCAGCTCCTTTTGTTGCCTCATACAAGGTTTTGCAATTAGGCTAAAATTGGGGATCTGTATGCGACAAAAACCAGCAGCCTCCAAGAATCCTCTTAATTCCCTTTTATTCTTTGGTGGCAGCAAATGGCATATGGCCTCCTTTCTTTCATGCCCTAAAGTTCGTTTGCCCTTTTCAATGTCATATCCCAAATATCTAACTTTCATAGATATCAATTGTGCTTTTTTTTCTTGAGGCCTTGTAACCCCGTTCTTGTAAGAGATGAAGTAAATCATTGGTGTTCTGCCAACAGCTGTCTTCCATCTGGCCCGTGACTAACAAATCATCTACATATTGTAATACAACATCTGGGTCGGGGATTTCCAGTGCCCCCAAATCTTTTGCTAATGCAGCTCCAAAAAGTGTTGGGGAATTCTTAAATCCCTGAGGTAACCGTGTCCAGGCATATGGCTGTTTTCTTCCGGTCACCGGGCTCTCCCATTCAAATGCAAATAAGTGTTGATTCTTCTTGTGTATGGGGATAGTGAAGAAAGCATCTTTCAGGTCAATGACTGAGAACCACTTGGCTGTTTGGGGAATTAATCCCAAGATGACATAGGGGTTTGGAACGACCAGGTGTATTGTTACTGTGGCGTCATTGATGACCCTCAAATCTTGAACTGGCCTATACTTGCCCTCTCCCTTCAGAATTGGGAGTATTGGGGTATTCCACTTTGATTCTATAGGGACTAGGATTTGATGTGTTAGGTACAAGTCAATTACTTCTTGGATGGCTTGTTCAATGGACCAGGGGTAAGTCTGCTGCCTAATTTGTATAGGTGATTACGTTGGAATTTCTTCTACTATGATTGGGGGATTATCTTCTGCCCCCAAAGACGGAACATCAAATTCCCTCCATCCGTCATTCTCTTCTACTCCTTCCCCCCTTATCATCATCATTCTCCATTCCTCCTCACATGGCACCTCCATCCTCACCTTCCCATACTTCATTTCCATTGTGCCATCCTCTTCGAAGGAGATCTGTGCTCTTAATTTGCATAGAAGATCTCTTCCTAATAAGGGGATGGGACAATCTGGCATATAAACGAACTGGTGAGTCAAAGTTTTTTCTCCTGCATTGCAAGTTAAAGGTTCCAAAAATGGTCACTGTAGTATCTTCCCTGTCGCTCCTTGAATGTTAATGGAGTAGGGGGAGGCTTGGCTTAGGGCTTGGCTTAGGATTGAATGGGTGGCCCCAGTATCCACAAGGAAGGAGATGGGCTTGCCTCTTATTGTTAAACTGACCACAGGTTCCGGGAGGTGGGCTGAACCCAGTCAGCCTCAGTCCCATTCTTCCACTTCTGCCAGGCCTATGATAGGGGTTCTCGGGTATCCTTCCCTTCATCCTCTACCTTCCTGGCCTCTTCCTAGGCCACCTCTATAATTCTCTGCAAACCCACCCCGTTGATCTTCCTGTCGTTTCTCCCTATCCTTTTCCAGGCATTCACCCTTCCAGTGCCCTTCCTTTTTACATATGGTGCACTGGTTACATCCTAACTCCATTTGAGTCCCTCTACCTCTGCCACCTCCCCGGCTTCTTGGCATCCCCATCATAGTGGCAGCCAGCAATTCAGCCTTCTTTTTCTGATCTTGCTTCCTCTCCTCCACTTTATCTCTATTAATGAATGTCTTCCTAGCCACTTCCATCAGTTCATTCATCGACTTCCCCAGGCCCCTTCTAATCTTTGTAACTTTTTTCGTATGTCTGGGGTGGGCACTCTGCGAGATGAAGGCCATGGCAAGTATTCAGGCATTTTTGGGCACTGTTGGATCAATGGGGTTATACATTTGGTATGCTTCCAACAATCTAGTATAAAAGGCTTCCGGACTTTCAGTGGCGTCTTGCATCACTAGGGAAGGCTTAGACATGTTAACGGTTGGTTTTCCTGCTGCACGCACTACATGTACCACCAGCTGTTGATAACCCTCAATTGCCTGCATATGGTTATAAGGCTTCCATGCAGGGTCTTTTGAGGGATAGTGTTCCTCAACATAGTCTTCAAGATTGTGACCTTGAGGTAAATCAGGCTTCACAATCTTGGACACCACAATTGTAATCTTTTCCCTTTCTTCAGGATTGAACAGGATTCAACTGTTGGAGATCCATCCAGGTGGGGTTGTAGGTATCTACAATGGTCTTTACAAGATCTGCCACTTCATTTGGTTTTTCGCTAAAGGGACCGTAGTGGAACTGATGTAGTAAAAGGCACATGCTGAAATAAGGGAGCAGTGGCTGTGCTTGTTGAATCGTCCTTATCGATGACCAGTTGGTCAATATGCCTAAGGGGAGCAGTCAAGGACGTTTGTTCAGTCTTTGCCCTATTTTGACAGGCTATCCGTCCCTCTACCTCTCTGGCCTCCGTTGTTGGTCCCCCTGTTGCACCCAGTAGCTCCTCCTCCTGTTCCACTTCAGAGTCTGCTTCGAGGCCTGCACTCCCGGGTGATGGCCCGGCTTGGACTGACTGATCCAGTACATTTGGCTGAGCTATGGCTGGCCCTCGGCGTTTCCTATCTTCAGAGCTTTTTAGCATGGGGGACAGCATGTCTAAGTGCCACATATCCCCTGAGAATGTTGAAGGGCTTTCCCTGTCTGTGGAGGTTGATGGCAGAGAAGTCCTCCTTAATTCATGTGGGGGCACATATGGTGGTGGATGCGGTAGTTTTTCCAGGAAGCTGGATAGGACTGGGATGATCTTTTCCCCTTTTCGGGGTGGTATAGTATTCGCTACAAGGAGCCTACACTGTCCTACTTTGCATTTTTGGAGCTGAGGTGGAGGTTTCTGAACTAAGTAGAGCCACACATCGATATATGGGGCTTGGTCCGGGTGTCCTATGGTGGGGTTGAACACAATCTGATGCACTCTTACAGCAATGGAGAGATCTAAGGTTGGCCCGATAGGGGAACTTTAAAGGATGGCCACTCTATCTCACATAGGGTCCTCAACTTCTCCCTATTCCACTTAATACCATAGTCCTGAGACTCATAGGCTATCTTAAAATTCTTTAACATGCAGCCCAACAGGGTAAGGGGCATGCTGCCACCTGCTCCCATGATCCTCCCAGGGCACCAGACAAGATAAATGAGGGAAAAGGGGGCTCGAGAGGAAGGTAATGGGTCCTTCCTTTCAAGGTAACACTAAGGGTTTTATTCCACACTTTCATGTCTGACCCAGGGAGCCCGATAGCCACGGTATCCAATGGGAACTGCAAACATCACTCACTCTCTACTGGCCCAGGGTGCTGGACACTCACAGTCACTGTTAGGAACTGCAGTAGCCTTTTACCTCAAACACTCTCAACAATCCTCCTACCTTTGTCTAAAGAGAGGGTGATCAGTCCTCTCCTCCTCCTCCATTACAGGGAGAGATTACTTCATGCCCAATACTTGCCTCTTGGCAAGCTTCACATCCACCAGCCAGCTGGAAAATTTCCTGGTCTCCTCCCCCTTCACCAGTGGTTCTTGGAGGTACCAACCGCTGCTGCCGGAGCCCTGCGTTACCAGGAAGTCCCTTGGAACGAAGCGTCTGATGGTGCCTGGGAAGTTCCCTCTAACTCAACAAAACCCCAGCACTGGGGCTGGACTCTCCAGAGAGCCCAAGACTCTTTGGGTCCTGCCACGGTTACCAGAAATAATACTATAAAGAAAATAATACTATAATCAGCAGAAGTTGTTTAGCAGAAGTTATTTAGCTTTAAAGTTGCAAGCTTTACAAGAATACAGGAAACTTGCTTAATGCAAAATGTATTTTAATCGATGAATGTATCATGACCTATGTACCAGATATTTTCTGTAAATGCATTGCAAGAGGTGGTACCCCAAAGTAGCAGATGGTGTAAGATAAGACCATATATGGAAGATGTTGCAAAAACAGCTATAGGGGAACTTCTCCTTTTTCTTTGTCATGTTATGGTATAATTAGATAACAGTAATGCCCTGGGCAAGTCTGGGGTTGTGAGCTGAATAAAAGTCACACCTCAGGAGTAGCCGGGGGTTCAGAATTTGTCATGCTAATACTCTGGACCTGTGCACAAATAAACCTGTGTTCTCCAACCCTTCATGGTCTTGTGTCCTGAATTGGTGACAAGATTTGCTGCAACAGCATGATACCTTCCTTCCTTCCTTCCTTCCTTCCTTCCTTCCTTCCTTCCTTCCTTCCTTCCTTCCTTCCTTCCTTCCTTTTCCTTCCCTCTTCATTCTCTTTTTTTCATCTTTCCCCTCGTTCCTTATTTTTCCTTCCTTGCTCTCTACCCATCTTCCCTTCTTTTTCTTTGCCTTTCCTCTTTCCCTTTCTCCTTTCCTGTCCCTTCTTGCATGCACAAATGAAAAAGAGGAAACATTTCTCTTTTTGTTTTATTTTTAGTTTGTTTTGTAGCCCTCTGCTAGGAAAAATGGAGCCTGGGGGCGTGCATGGCCATCCTGTGCCCTGTTTTTGGCCACAATGGCCTCCTGCAGCCCTCTGCCAGTAAAAAGAAGTGTTTTCAGTGGCAGAGATGTCACGGGCTGGTCCTTTTCTGTTTCCAGGCTGGCCCAGCGAACCAGATCTAAGCACCCTATGGGCCTTGAGTTTGACACGCCTGCTGTAACACATCTCAGATAATGTTCACAGTCCATTTTGGTCTTTTTAAGTGCATACCAAGAATAAATTGTATTCTGTGATAGTTAAAAAATTCTTAGGGCAAAGATATCTAACACCTTGTTTTTAAATAGTATTCTCTGAATTATTAAAATTTAAAAAGAAATATGAAGGAAAAAAAGGTATAAATAAGATTGGATAAAAATGTAAACAACTGATGGGAAGAGGAGTGGAGAAATTAACTTACTTTAGGAAGCACCTCTTCATAACTCATGGAAGAGATGGTTGGCGGAGTTTAACCCAATAATTAAATGCACTAACAATTATTTTAGCTTTAATTGGATACATACCAGCTTCTACCTAGAGAAATGAAATAGAAACACAATTGGATGCATCTAAAATAATTCTGAGGAGCTTATTTTGAAATAATTCATACCATAAGGGGTAGAAATTCCCCAGAACTCTACTATGTGAGAACAGTAAGGGACTAACTTGATTTTGGGAAGAATTAGAATTGGTGGAATTTGTTGGCCACCATTTGTATGCCATAAATTTATTATTACTGCCAAATATTCCCAGATATTTTTAATTGTTCCTGATAATGAGAATGGCAATTACTGGCATGAGCAAAAGGACACTCAAGTATCTGTAAGAGAGAACACACTATATATCATAGTTCCAAACTCTCCATTTGTACCTTTTCCTTTTCTCACCAAATACCACCACCTTTGTTTTCAAGCATTCATGATTCGAATATTCAAGGAACAATAGCTACACAATTTATGAGTTGAACAAAGTCTTTCCTTTTGTTTCTCTTGATTCCTTTATTGTTCAGTTTCATTGGCTGATTTCAGGTTCTGTTATTATTAGAAAGAAAAGAAACTTCTCTATGCTTTTATCACATTTGGCATCTTCCCTCCTAGTCACCAACTTCATTAGTATTGCAGGTTTATTTTAAAGAGAAATTGTTCTAACATCTTGATCGTTTTCAAAAGTTATTCAATACTATTTTTGAAATATATACAATATTGCAAATATAATTTCACATATTTTTTAATTGTTATTCTGATAGAAATAGTTTTATCTTAATTTTCTTCCTAATGACTTCCAATAGCACTTAGCAATAGCACTTAGAATTATATACTGCTTTATAATACTTTACAGCCCTCTCTAAACGGTTTACAGCATATTACCCCCAACAATTTAGGTCCTCATTTTGCCTACCTTGAAAGGATGGAAGGCTGAATCAACCTTGAGCCTGGTGAGATTCGATTTGCCAAATTGCAGGCAGCTGGCTGCAGAAGAAGTAGCTTTCAGTACTGTACTCTAATCACTGCACCACCTAGGCTCTTAACTTCCAACATGGACTTTGTCTTTTTTTGCAGCAGCTTACTTCTATAAAACCAAGATCTGTTCCTTGGTCAGCTGCTATCATTATATTAAATTAGAATCTATTTATATTTAATCACTTTTATAACTTCTTAAAATGTCTTCTCAGAGAGAAAAGGCAAAGAGCACAAACAGTGCAAAGAAAGAAAAAGAATAAAAAAGAAAAACGAAAGACTGAGCTAATGAAAAAAATACACAAAGAAGTGAGTTTAATCTTCATTAAAACAAGTATAAATAAGTTTGGTAGTTTTTCATCCACTATCAGGTTACGAACAGATATCTCTTCTTCCCATAACCCATCCCTTATCTATAAGGAAATCCATAAGATATCAACTTTTCAATCTTAATGTCAGCAAAAATCCTTAAAGGGTTGCCAGAATTTCATAAAAACATGTCTTATTTAACTTTTATCAAATAAGCCAACTGAGGTTTCTGACATCTTAATGGGATTCACAGACTTGGACTGAAAGATCATGAAGAATGATCTTGACACCTGGGTACGTGGAATATGAAAATAATGACAAAGGAAACAAACTGTACTTCTGTACTTATTGTACTTTTTAAACCCCTTAGAAATCTCTCACTTATGTCCTTTTGTTATATATTTTCTATAACCACAATCACTCCTCTTACTGGGGGAAGGAGGAAGGGACACAGGAAATTTATGTCAGATGTGTTACAATGTCATATCAATAATGCAAATTGTATAGTTCAGAGCGTCTATTTGATAGCAAGTATGACAATAACATAGCTTCTATGTGATACCTTCCTTCAATGCCAAGGAAATAACCATTCATTATATTCCCACCTTTATTTTCTATACCAAAGTAGGCAAGGTATGGCTCCCAGATATTTTTTTAATTGTAACTCTCATTATTTCCTAATATTTTGCTACTGGTAAGTGGAGTTCAAGGCCATCTGGAGACTTCCATTGACAGTACCTACCCTTTTAGTTATATATTTTGTAAAAATGTCTGAGCTGCAGTTCAACCATTCTTTATTCCAGGATAGCTTATTAGACAAATTGTCTCATTATATCTGATTTTCCTAGCCCATAAATAGTGCTGAGAAAATTGAGCTAAACATAGTCTAATTGGAAGAGAGTTTCTTTCTTACCCTTTTAATCTTATGTATCTCCAAATTTATTACTTTAAATGAAGGATATTTATCTATTGCATATGAATAATGTAGTGTCATCCTTGTAGATGTTAGTAATAAACAAATCTCACATGAAGGCCCATGAAAGACTTTGTAATGGTAATGTTACTGTCTCAACAAATTTATGATTCCAGCCACAGCTTCCATTCCATTTTAGACTTTGATTTATGAGTGGGTTGACCTGGGCCTAACCCTGTCAGCTTTAGTTCTGAGACAGTCTTTAGGATTATGGGCCTATGATCTGGTAAATTCCTGAGAGGAAAAATTTAACTGAGGAACGCTCTCTCTGACAAGTGATAAAGCCCTGTTCTTTTCAGGTTACACCAGAGACTGAGCTGCAGAAAGAATTAATTGAGAGAACCATGGGGACAAAGTATAGGAAAGAAAAATAAGGGACTTATGGAGACTTATTGCTCCGAAAAAGAGATGGGTTGGAGGAGAGCAATCAATTCCCATTTATAAGAAAAAGAGTCTAGGACAATAATTAGCATCAGGAAAGAATCAATTTTCTTAGGCAAAGCATTCTATTAGATTGTTACATGACAGGATGCTAATTAAAACTGATTGGCCTAATTAGAATGGCATTAATAACATGGCAGACACTGCCATTGTATTAGTTGTTCACATATTCTCAGAAGACACAAATGTCATTGCGTATGCTGTTTTTGTTACCAATAGACACAGTGGTAATTATTTGAATGTGCATATGATCTTGGCCTATTTTGGAATGGGATAGGAAAGCAAAAAAGAAAAATGTCAGATTAATAGGGACAAAAGATTTGAAAAGAAAGTTAAACAGGGAAAAGTACTACTATATACAAACATAGTTAACAAGCATATGTGTCTCAGATTTCTTTTCTGTATGTTCCAATTCCAGTTCCAATTTCTGATAGGGTTGTTATATCAAATATATCTCACAAAATATTTACTCATTTTACTCTATTGAAAGAAAAAGTATGGAATCAATATAGATTGAAGAATCAAACTATTCATTTTCATGATCTGTCCAGAAATGCCATAAAGAAAAGCCTTTAAGAATCCTACATGATTAGGAGCACATATACAAGGAGACAGGCAGTCAAGAAAGAAGGAAGCTTCAAATATTTTCAAAAGTAATTTCAATCTTTCACGTCCCTGAAGGAGCAGTGAATTTAAGTCTAATTTGTAAGCTGAAACCCCAGAACTATCATTGTAAGTAAAATAAATCACATTTTACACATCCTACAACTTATTCAGCATTGTTTACAACAATCTTCCCTTATCTAGTCCCTACATTCCCCAGCCATTTGTATCTCAATGCATTTAGATTATATCTAAGAAAAGAGTGATCTCTTCAAGACAGGATCTTTCCCAGTCCGTTTTAAAACTGTAATAGATGTATAAGTTCACTTATGCAAAACTTTTACAGTGTAGAATGTTAGCACCCATTCCTTTCCTAGAAGAATGAAATATTCCAGGAAATATTAAAAAGGCAGAATATTATATTTCCCTGGATGAAGAAAAGGAGAAACATGTTTTAAAGACAAAGCAGCTTCCTGCAGTGCCTGCCCCACCTTCAGCTCCAGGGTGATGGGATTAAGACATGGACCTCAGGAAATGATAGGATTACCCATCTCACCACAAGGCACCTGGGAAGATTGCATTAGCCAGCACTCAGGTGAAGCCATGTGGTCCAGACAAAGTCTACAAAGTTAGCTAAGACCCCGCCCTGGGAGTCTGACAGCCAATGGGATACACAGGAACAGGAAACACTAAGGTGGGGCCCAACAGAGGGTGTAAAACCAAGGGATTCTCAGCATCTCTGCCTTTTTGTCCAGGAGCTCCAAGGCATGTGGTCCTGTCCACCATTAAATCATCTTCCCAAACAGCCTCCATGTTTCCAGTGTCTTTTTCCCCACTTGGAACTGAACCCAGAAGGATATTGCTTCCAACAATAGTTACTACTAAGGCATGGTCTTTCTAAAACTTTCATTTAAAGTCCTAAAAGAAAATATATGAACTTCCCAAGAACATAAATCTGTAGTGTAGGAATGATCTTGTTAAAATCATCTGTGTTTTTTCCTCTTCTTCCTTACCAAACAGGCATTTAAAGCTTCAATGTCAAGATAATTGGTCTTATTTATTTATTTTATTCATTTGGGAAAATTTATATTGCCACTTATTCTCACATGGTGGCTCATGGCAGCTTAGAAGAATATAAAAATTTCATATAAAAAGAATAAAACTAAGAAAATAGAGAATCACAATATAACAAATTAATAAAATAATATAATAAATGGGTAAAATCATGTACTCATTATTCTGGAGAAGATTTTTAATTTCTTGGCATCTTTCATGTAGATTTGAAAGGAGATTGTCTTCTATGTATAGGAACTCTCAAGTTTTCTTTTTGGTGTTATTACTGAGGTGGATAAAAATGTTACTACTAATAATAACTTATATTTTATTCTCATTCTATCAATCATATTATGCTGGAATTCAAAATAATCTGAGTAAGAAAAATTGAAAGAAGTCGGATCATATACTTGGAACTCTTAAGATTAAACTTTTAACAGGATTCTAAGGAACTCAAATGGAAAATGGTAAACTATTTAAAGTTTCTGGCTTGAAATTTTGTAAAATAAATAAATTGAAGATGCATGGGAGATCCTGAAGAAAAAACACAGCACAAATGTATATGAGATGGAAAAATTGAGAGAGATTTATAGTCTGCATAGATAAATGAAATGCAAGCAGAAATTGAGAACCAAAATGAATAAAGTGAAAACTGGTAGTCCATTGAAGGGAAAAAGTAGAGTTCTAATCATGGTGAACAGGAAAAAAAACAGAATTGTTTAACCACTATACATTTTTTTAATCTAAAAAGAAAGAAAACAACTTTGAGAAAAGGTATGGGAATGCTGCTGAAGATTGATTAAATTTCAGTAAGAATTACCTTTGCTACCTTAAGTGAATTCAACTCTCCAGGGTTAGACAAATTAATCCAAGGTGCTGAAGAAACTGACAGAATTGATGTCAGAAGTGCTGGCTGCAATTGATGAAAGTTAGGAGAAGAACAAACATAGCTCCCATATTCAAAAAGAAGATTTAGACCTTCCTAGAAAATTATAGGTTGTTCTATTTAATGCCTATACTTACTAGAGATTATCAAGTTGTTGCTTTAGAGTATTTAGGGGGGAAATCTACTTGTATCTTCTTCTATTCATAGCAAATGACAAAATAATAATAATTTGGTGGGAACATGTAGTTGAAAATGTAGTAAAAAGTTAACAAATTAAAGAGGGGCCCCAACTTCCAGTCTGTGGCCTAGTGCAGGGCCTCAGCCCTTGGGAACTAGGCAATGCAAGTGGTGGCCAGTACACATGCATAAAACTGCATTTGCACAAGTGGCATGTGAGTGCATGTGAAATCAGCCCTCTCCTTCCTTACCACCACTAGTCCATAGAACAGGAAATATTGGAGACCGCTAGGTTAAAATATTGTGGGATTTCTAAACAAAAACTGAAAAACTCATAACATACTAGATTTAACTGTGGCTGAAAAGAAGAAAGTGTGAATAATTGATATGTCTGTACCAGCTGATAATAGAAGACAAATAATTGGAAATCCGCACACTGCACACTGAAATTGAAAGATTATGGCAGTGACAGCGAACCTTTTCCCCATTGCATGCCAAAAGTGTGCAGTGCACATGCGACTCCCCCGCCTCCCTATGCATGCACATGACCCCCCACACTCACACCCCTGTGCATGTGCATGCAACCCCCTGCACACCGCATGCCTCTGTGCATGTGTGCATGTCTCCCATGCATGTCTCCCCAGCATGTGCGTCAGATACCTGACAATCAGCTGGCTGGCAGGGGGTGCGCATGCACAGTGGGGCTCTTCTGGGTGACCTCTCATGTGTCGGCAGAAGTGGCTCTGTGTGCCACTTCCAGCACACGTGCCATAGGTTCGCCATCACAGGATTATGGGATAAACTGGCCATGGTAGTTCCAGTGGTTACTGGCACATTGGGTGCCATGCCAAAAATTTTGGATGGCACTTAGAAAATTTGGCATTGACAAAATTTCCATGTATCAATCATAAAAGACCACACTGCTTGGATCTGCATATGTACTATACCAAATGATGCTTATGAGTGCTTTTGCAGCATCCTTGAAGGAAGTAATAAATGGAACTCCAAATTGCTCTATGTTGATCAGAATACTATTTACCATCTTTTAAAATTATTTAAAGGATAGAATGAAAAGGATGCTTAACAAATTGCACCAACAAATCACATGAAAATGGACTCACCTAACATCCTGGCCCAATGCCTAAGGTAATATCCATGTCTTTGATATCTTATAGAGGCTGGCAGGATTAGGGCCATCCTGATCTCAGAAGTATCACTGTTCACAGAGCTGGTACAAGAAGACACACCTCTTGGGTC
The DNA here is from genome assembly GCA_009733165.1 of Naja naja. Classification (NCBI taxonomy): domain Eukaryota; kingdom Metazoa; phylum Chordata; class Lepidosauria; order Squamata; family Elapidae; genus Naja; species Naja naja. The sequence continues at coordinate 23,807,484 of CM019152.1, read as the reverse complement.
CCATTGTTGGAATATTACTGCAGGTAATTTCCAATTTAGTTTGTATCCAGAACACCCCTGTTAACCTTTCTATCCATATCAGAGCAAGCACATTGGCAACTTGGCTGAGCTAGCAAATTATCATACTAACCTGATAATAAAGCAACGGCTAACATAAAAAAAAAACAGTTAACTGGCAAAATGGGACAAAATGCAAGCAAGAACAGAGCAAGAAGAGGTCATGTACAACAGGGATAATTTAACATTGCTTATATCTATTAAAAGGAACAGAACTTTCCAGAGTAACTGTAAACAATATTTGTATGGACATTCTGTCCCAAAGAGAAGAGCCTTTGCTTATTCTAGCCTTAACCATGTTATGCATGTAATGGCAGCAGAACAGAGAGAGAAAGTAGGACATCAGTGATATTTTTATTTTGCAACATAAAGCAATCGATGGATGGGAGATATCAGATGATATTATTAATAGAGGGGATCCAGCCTACTGTCAATTTTTGTGTCAGACGAAGAATCTGCATAAAAGTGGTGAGTGTCCCCTTGCTATAAATTTTAAAGCGGATTAGATGACACCTAGCAGAGATGGATTAGTGGATCCCTGCACTTAGAAGGAGGTTGGACTAAACAACGTATCACCTTTTTTAACACTTCTAAAGTATATACTGTTATATATTGTGGTTGCACAATTCATTTTAAAGTTCCACATTTAAAATATGCATAGTTAAGTTTTTAAAGCACATTGTGTGGGATAGATCTGGCAGGCTCAGGATAACACAGTCTTACAATTCGTTTCCTCCCCAGTCCTTTAAATATGAGATTGTCAGCCTGACTGGGTCACATGACTAGCAGAATGAGGTAAAAAGAATAAGTCTTGCTTTCACTATAATTAGGGCTTGAATTTTACAGTTATGGCTGTTAGATTGCCTATCTGACTTGTTATAATAACTATTAGAACTAGAAGCTGCATAGTCTGTAGAGATTCTCAGTCATCCAGGTCTGGTTGTCCCAAAGGTGCTTTTTCAAGAGGCAACTGGATTTTCTTGTTTTTCCTTTTGAAGATGTTTTGCTTTTGAAGACGTTTTACTTCTCATCCAAAAAGCTTCTTCATCTCTGACAGGATAGTGGAGAATGAAAGAATTTGTATTCCTTGCAGACAGCTGGTAATTTGCATCCTTTTAGAGGGTTGTTGAAGCACTTGGAGGTTTATCTGTGTCAGTCGCCTGAGTAGTGCTCCTGGTTCCTGTAGTCTGCAATTTTACCTCTGAGAGAAATTAGAGACCACAATGAACAAATTCCAGAAACTTATCCATTATTCATTGTTGCTCTGCTGAGTACTCCTTTAGAAAGAGGCTGTTATATCCACATGATTTTCACACTTTTTAAACTGTAGTCTCGTAAGTGAGATATATATCTGAGAGTTAAGAATTCAAAAGTGCCATTTGTAGTTCTCAACAAAAATGGAAACATGGAAATCTGAACCTTTTAAAAAAACCTGTGCATATTAACAAACAAACAAAATAACTCCTGCCCTCTCATTCTTTGAGAAAAGTTTACAATGAAATCCCAAAATTCAATTTTCTGCAGTGAACCTTAGAGCAAATTTACAGTGGTCAGAGTTAACAAATCATATTATATGTAACCTCAAGATTAATTTTCAAATTATTTGGCAATGTTTCTGGGCTCAGACATAGGCAAAGTTATATTATGAAATCCATCACATTTGAATGTATTACATATAGTGCAGGACTTGTAGCACTTCAAGAAAACCTACTGAGTTAAATAGAATTTATTTCTAGCATGTATATACATGAGTTGTTGAGTCTTGAAACATTGTACTGTAAATGTACAGGTAGTCCTTGACTCAGTGGTGGGATTCAAAAATTTTTTACTACCAGTTCTGTGGGTGTGGCTTGGCAGGCGTGGCAGTGGAAGGATACTGTAAAATCTCCAGTCAGAGGTGGTATTTGCCGGTTCTCCGAACTACTCAAAATTTCCGCTACCGGTTCTCCAGAACTGGTCAGAACCTGCTGAATACCACCTCTGCCTTGACTTACAACAGTTCATTTAGTGACCATGCAAAGTTACAACAGTACTGAAAAAAGTGAATTATGACTGTTTTTCACACTTACAACCATTGCAGCATCTCAATGGTTACGTGATCAAAATTCAGACTCTTCGCAACTTACTCTTATTTATGATGGTTACAGTGTCGAGGAGTCCTGCATTCAATTTTTGAAACTTTCTGACAAGCAAAGTCAATAGGAAGTCAGACTCACTTAACAGCCATGATAGTAATTTCTACTAATTAGTAATATACTGCAGTTGATTCACTTAACAAGTGACAAGAAATATTGTAAAATGGGCCAAAACTCTCTTAACTGACTTATCTTGCTTAGCAGTAGAAATTTTGGGATGAAAGTTGTCATAAACTGAGGACAACCTGTAAAATATCGGTTTGGGTCTTAGCTGATATCTTTTTCTATATAGCAACAACAATATTCTTTACTGCCACCTTGAGATAAGAAGAAAGTCATCAATATACAGAATACTGCTCACCTTGCTATGATTAACCAGTTGACTTGTGCAATAATTAGTTTCAGGAAAGTAAATGGTGGGTTCCTTTCACCTCAATTTTTTTTCTACTTCTCACCTGTTCCCTTGAAAGTAGGCAATCCCTGCCATGTGAGTCTGAAAAAAGTGGTAACAATAGGAAGGCTATGATTAGAAACTTCATTCAATGACTTCAAGCATTCTTATAGGCTCCTTGGCCCTACTGCAGAGGGTAGAAGATGAGAGTAGAGTGTCTCTGCTTTTCAATCTGAAGAAACCTGGTTCTTGTCCCATTCACCCCACTCTTTCTCACTTTGTTCATTTGAAAAAAGGGTGAGAGAAAGCGAGGTGAAATTGCTTAAGCAATAGCAATAGCATTTAGACTTAAATACCCCTTCTCAGTGCTTTTACAGTCCTCTCCAAGCAGTTTACAGAGTTAGAATATTGCCCCCAACAATCTGGGCGCTCATTTTACCCACCTCAGAAGGATGAAAGGCTGAGTTAATCTTGAGCCTGGTGAGATTCGATCTGCCAAATTGCAGGCAGCTGGCAGTCACAAGAAGTAGCTTGCAGTACTGCATTCTAACCACTGCACCACAGTGGCTCATACAGAGGTTATAGCACACGAGGACTCATGGGAGCTGAAGTGATCAAAAACAAAATGATTCATCTTAACTTTCCTGCCTGTTTGCTGGCACTGTGTAGTATTATATATACAAATATAGTATTTTTCTTTCTCTCCCAAGTTGCTGTTTAGCAATACCAATGTTCCTGGAGTGATATAGTGAGCCTCCTCTGAGATTCCCTGAATATAAACTTTGCCTCAGAAAACTACAAAACAATCAGCTTCAAAATAATCTAGGGGTATCCTACACATGAAGTATCTCTTTATTTCCAGAATGTTCAATAGCATTTGGTATGTAACCTCTCCAGTACATTTCTAATCTTTTCATCTAATAATTGCTTTGAAAATATAGTTCAAGATGGTAAAATTGCCCCATCTGAGTGATCTGCTATCATTAAAATTGCAATACTGCATTTCAAAGTGAGATTCAAGGGTAGAATACCATGGCTTTAATTCTGTTATAAAATTATAATGATTGAAACAACGTGAGGCACCTAAGTGATGGTTAGAAAGGTTATTTAGTCAATCTGATTTTCTGTTTGCTTTTAGGAAGATTCAGAGCTAGTGACATTATTGCAAAGCATAAGTAGTTGCTTCAGGTAGTAGATGCCAGGTGGTGCAGAGGTGGTGCAGCAGCTTTTGACCAGTTATGGAGAACTGGTAGCAAAATTTTGAGTAGTTTGGAGAACCAGCAAATACCACCTCTGACTGGAGATTTTACAGTATCCTTCCCCTGCCATGCCCACCAAGCCATTCCCACAGAACCGGTAGTAAAAAAAAATTGAATCCCACCACTGAATTGGTGGCAATAAGATGCTAAAAATATGAGAATGGAATTGCTATGTACTTTCACATTCTTGTCACCTTAATATACAATAGAAGAAGCAATGTCATTTCTGGTTTTCCATCTATGCAATCCTACCTGACTTCTGTAAATGAGGTAGGAACCATTTACAGTAATACATGTCAGGCCAACAATAGAAGGCAAAAAATAATAAGGATAGAATATAATAGAATAATAGAGTTGGAAGGGACCTTGGAGGTCTTCTATTCAACCTTTTGCTTAGGCAGGAAACCTAAGTTGTTTTTTTCATAGATTTTTTTCACCATTGAATTTCATTTTGTTAGCTAGCGGCCAATGTTCAAGTCTGTCAAGATCCTTCTGTATCTTAAGCCTATCTTCTGGAGTGTTGGCTATTACTGCTAGCTTGGTATCATCTGCAAATTTGATGAGTTACCCATCTATCCTCCCATCCAAATCATTGATGAAGATGTTGAAGAGTACTGGGCCTAAAACAGAGCCTTGGGGCACCCCACTGCATACTTCCCTCCATGCAAATGCAGTTCCATTGAGGACTACATGTTGAGTGTGGTTGGTCAGCCAGGTACGAATCCATCTGCTGGTGATGCTGTCTAACCCACATTTCCTATCTTATCAAGTAGTAGGTAATGGTCTACTTTATCAAAAGCCTTACTGAAGTCCAAGTAAATTATGTCAACAGCATTCCTTTGGTCTATTAATTTGTCACTTTGTCAAAGAATTCAATAAGATTAGTCTGGCATGATCTGTTTTGACAAACCCATGTTGGCTTTTGTTTATTACTTTGTTTGCTTCTAGGTGTTCGCTGATTCGTTGCTTGCAGTGTTGGTATACTACCAGTTCAGCCCAGTTTGGCTGAACTGGTAGCAAAAATTACCAATTCAGTTGAACTGGAAGTAAAAAAGCCTCTAATGATCAGCTGAGATGTAAAAGAAGAGAAAAATGCAGAATCGGCCTTGCCACCTGCCCTGTGCTTTTCTTTTCTTTATCCTCTCAGCTGATTGGCGCCAGCCTCAGCTGGTGTGTGAAAGCTGTGCACATGCATTAGGTGCACAAGATTACCAAACCAGTAGTGGAACAGGTAGGATTACACTTCTGCTTGCTTGATTATCTTTTCCAGAATCTTCCCTGGTATTGAGATCAGGCTGATAGGTCTGTAGTTTCTGGATCTTTTCCAATCCTCTGGCAGTTCTCCAGTGCTCCAGGATCTTCAAAATATATAATTCAGTGGTTCTAAGATCTCATCTCCCAGTTCCTTCAAAACCTTGGGGTGTAATCCATCTGGTCCTGGCAATTTGAACTTATCTAGGATGGACTCACTTACCATTTTCTTCTCTATTTTGACTTGTGGTCCTAATCTATTTTTTGGTGCTGTTTTTGATAGGTTTAACTATTTTTCGTTTGTCACAAGCCTTTGTTCTTTATCAGCCTCACTTCATCTTGCAGGCTTGGCCTGTTGCTGATATTCTGCCTTAATTATGTGCCCCCTTTTCCACTTTTTATACTAGTCATTTTGTTTTTTCAATTTATCGGAGTTCTTTATGCAGCCATGCTGGTTTCTTTTGAGAACTGTTATTTTTCTTCTTCATTGGTATTGTGCTAGACTGGGCTTTTATAATCTCACTTTTCAAAATTTCCCAAGCTTCTTGAGTTGTTTCCCCTATATGTGCATATTTCTTGTTTATATGGGAGTTTTAGTCTTATTCATTTGGTTTTTAGTCTACAGTAATCTCCAACAAAGTTGACAGCTTTAAACAATAGCATCCAATGGAAAGTCATGTTTCATCAAGTATGTATACACCAGTTCATCACCAAGATCTGCTGGGGCCAAAGGTAAGTCCCCTTTCACAGATATACCTAGATATGGGTCTTGGATGTAACATCAGCTGAGATTCTGGAACAGGGATGGAGATGTTGCAATTGTCATCTGCAAGTTGTTATCTAAAAGGTTTTATGGTTTCAAGGGTGCTGCACCACAGGTCACTGGATGTCAAACCTGTTCATTAAGTTGGGCTCTAGGGATCAGCTGAGATTGTTGCTGTTGCATCAGCTTCTTTACTGTATAGCAACTGTCAGATTATGCTTTCAATTCTATCTTTGGAGTTTCCTAGACCTATGACCTTGGGATTAATCCAGGGGTGGGCTTCTACCGGTTCTGTCTGGTTCTGTAGAACCGGTAGCTCTGAAAGCAGTAAACATAGAACGGTTCTATGTCTGCTGATTTGTTTTGCACCAGGCTCTTACCTGACCTATTTCCTGCTTTTCAACTTCAGCTGCTGTTGAGGCACAGCTGCAGTTAAAAAGCAGGAAAAAAAGACTTTTCAAAACTCCTTCTTGTACGCGGCTGCCAGGCACCAAGCTGATGACAATTTACAGGCACACCCGCAGCATGGGGAAGCACATGTAAATCACCGAACCTCATAAATCACCGAACCGATAGTTAACCCTGTTGGATCCCACCCCTAACTTAATCTGCCTTCTCTGGGGTGGAGTCTGACACAGTCAGAAGTTCATGACCACCATCATCCATGGGCCTATAATAAGACATCCAAGCCTGACAGGTCACACACTGGATTTGGTTTCTTGTTGTGAACAGTGGCTATGTGATCTGAAATTATGGAGATTTAGGTGTGTCCTTCCTGTCATGGTCAGGCCATTCCCAAAAACACAGTGGCACCATGAGGCTTGAGGACTTTAAGGATTTGGCAATATATTGAGATGGTTACATTGTTAACATCTTTTTATACCCAGCATTTCTTTATTTGTTGTTAGTTGCGACCCATCCGACCCCATGGACAATGTTCCTCCAGGCCTTCCTGTCCTCTACCATCCCAAGAGTCCATTTAAGCTCACGCAGCTGACTCAGTCATCCAGCCATCTTCTTTCTTAGCCATTTTATATTTAATTTTTAATGATATTTTTTTTTTTTTTTTTATAATTGTTTGGTCTATAGTTATTGTTTTTAGCCTTATTGTACACAGCCAGAATTACCTGTTTATGAGTTGGGACACATGAAATTAACAAATAAATAAATGAAATACAACCAGCTAAAAGCTGTACTATGACTGTGATGTCTGAATTTTTAAATGGAAGCAACTTAAATAATAGACTGTAATAGGGTATCAACACAACATATTAAAGGGGAATAATTAACAAATGGAACAGATATATAACATGGGATCAGTTTGAATTATATGGTTTCAATCTGAAAATCTAAAATTTGCTTTTGTAATGAAGAAGAAGGATCTGGAGGAAGTATGTCAATGACCAGCATTCTACCTTTCACATATTTGTTTATTTAAATGATTTTTTTCCCTGCAGATGAATATTAATAAAAATACATCCTTACCTGCAATTTGCTGTAAGAATCTGGAAAATAGATTAATATATGAAAAAAAATTAAATGTGTATTTCAAGCTTTCAAGTTGTAAAAACACAATAATTTACATAGTTTCCCTTCATTTTAATGCATTACAACTGTAACTTTCTAAGGATTATATCTGGTTTTCATTTTGAAATGGTATTTTGGCAACACATTTCTTCTTGTATTAGAAGTTGTCAGGGAGGTATAGGGATTTATTTTATTTTATTTTATTTCTAATATGTGTTTGGTTTCTTGTGAATAATGTTGGTGGTTCTGGTTGGTTCTCAAGGGCCTAAGCTGGACTTTTCCCCTGCTGTTGCAAGAAGAAAGGAAAACAGACTTAAGGCCCACTACAGACTACTGGAAGGTTGTGCTGCTGGTGGTGTTGGACAAAAGTCTGTCAATACCTCTGATGCCAATAAATGAATGGCTACAATATTTGGTGACAACAGTTGTGACTAGAAACCCTCTTCTGTAAGAGTATGAATGTCTGTATATGACAGTGGGCTGTAGGTTGGAGTTTCCTTGCTGTTAGTTTGGGACAATTTTCCTTGGGGACAAATTGTAGCAATGTTCGAGCTTTTACTGTCTTGATAGGGATTGCAATCCTGTTCTCCTTAATCTCATACCTGATCTTTCTTGGGCCTCATCTGTGTTTGGAGCAGGTGCTGATCACTATGGAGAAAGAGACATGTATGTGAATCCTTGTTATGATAAGAAAACTACCTCAAGGTCTTTGAATTGATTAGGATGTCAGGAACTTGACTATACAATGGAATCTGAGAAAATTAAAATACTAAATGAAATTGGTCAAAATGGGCTATCTACAGATCCCAAGGAGTTTTAGGAGATGAAATGGTAAAAACAATGGTTGGAACATAAATGGAAAAAGACTATAAATGAATTTGAACAAGTATGAACAATATGCTTATTTTTCTAACTTTATTGCAAAAGCTGATTATCATATAGCACGACTATTAAAATTCTTCTATCTTTGTTAGGGAAATATTTTATTAACATAAACATGACATTTCTGAGAAAGGTTACCCTTTGTTTTTTTTATCATAACAATACTAATGTTAATGTTGTGTTATTCCTCTGAATTCTCTAAATCAGAGGTTGAAAAAAACAGACCATACAGAGTGAGCAGCCAGCAGGCAATCAGATACTTGAGACAGTTCTGAAAGACAATGTATCTGAACTGGTGGAAATTTACTCAGATAATGAAGGGGCAGGTTCTAGCAGAGCATTACATAGTTATGTAAGGTAAAGCAAAGATAAACAATCTCCTTGACAGAGATACAACACGTCTAATTAAACCATGCCAGCACCTGGTAGTATGTAAAATTGCTTTCTAGCCTTTTCTTTCCTTTGGATTTAGATTTTAGTCTTGACATTTGGACTAGGACATTTCTGAATCTTTGGCCATAAAACCTTAGATTATTTTGGACAACTCTTCTATCTCTGCATTTCTGCTACTAGCATATCTCAATTGCAACTACTCAAACTCCTTACTAGTTGAGCAGCCTCTAATTTATAAGTATGCATCTTTGTACTGTTGGAAGATATATCCTTCTGGGTTCAGTTCCAAGTGGGAAAAAGACACTGGAAACACACTTTGGAGCTTCAAGCCGTGTGGGTCCATTAAACCATCTTTCCAAACAGCCTCCATGTTTCCCGTGTCTTTTCCCCTTTGGAACTGAACCCAGAAGGATATATCTTCCAACAGTACAAAGATGGTGAAAAGATCATGCTTCAAGTTTTGGGTGAAGGAAAAGAAGGGCCAAGATGCTGAGAGACCCTTAGTTATATCCTCTGTTGGGCCCCACCTTTAGTGTTTCCTGTTCCTGTGTAAGAAATGTATCCCATTGGCTGTCAGACTCCCAGGGGCAGGGGTCTTAGTTAACTTTGTAGTGAGGCTTTGTTTGGACCACATGGCTTCACCTGAGTGCTGGCTAATGCAGTCTTCCCAGATGCCATGTGGTGAGATTGGTAGAGGGAGGCTTTGTTATGTAAATACTCCGGCCCAGGCCTTAACCCCCCATTAACAAAGGTGGGGGTGAGCTTCTGCTTCTGAGGTGAGTTTTTGCTTCTGAGTTTCTACTTCTCTTTTTAAGGAAATATTCTGCCTTTTAGTATATCCTAAAATATTTCATTTTCTAGGAGGAGTGGGTTTAACTTCAACAGTACATATGACTCAATCAATCAGTAGGTGACAATGAGAGTGAGAAGCTGCCTGGCTAATTACCCAATTTCCAGCTACTGGAAGAAGTTAATTACATGGCAATAAATATTTCAACTATTTGGCTAGTGTTCTGTGCTTGACAACAACTATAACTATAATCAGATAATTATTCTCTTTTTAAAGAGGTGCCCAGGGCCTGCTAGATACTTAATCCTCATTAATATCTAATGTTCCTTTGCTGATGCCTAAACTGATTAGCTCTGGAGTAGAGGAGGTAAGGGAAGTTGCAGGGTGGTTTAAAAATGCCCCCTGTGCAAGAAGCCCTTTGTGAGCCATCTTCTTGAAACCCCAAACTATTTGGGTTCATCTGGCTGTTTGCATCCTCTGATGTTCTAAATATGTTCAGAGACAATTTCTTAATAAAATTTTTGAAGAGTTGTTATTGTTCTGGAGTCTCCCTTAGTGTTCTTGTTTTTTGATAAATGCCCTGAAAATGGTAAATTATTAATTGACACAGATTATAGTTTCTGTTTCATTGGCTGGAAAAGTCAGATACCCAGTTATATATTGCAACTTCAAGCCAGGCTAGAAATGTAAATAGAAGTCTTGACTTAGTGGTTAGAGGATATTGGAGCATGGATAGAAACATACAGGCTGAAACTGAACTCTAGAAGGGATGAATTTCTGCTCAGCCAGAGACTATCTGGTTCTCTATATGCTGCAGTTTTAGTTTTAGATTGAATAGCATGCTCTGCAATGTAGTGTCTATAACAGGTGTCTTCCTAGTCTAATAGCTATAGTTGGCTTCACAGGTGGAGACTATGACCAGGGGTCTTTTTTCTATAATCAAGCTTTGGTACTATAAGAACCAGCCCTGCTGGTGACAATGATTCATCACTAAGATG